>OX387427.1:32909502-33509502 GCA_947563755.1 Lochmaea crataegi | reverse complement strand
ATAGACAAAAATACTTTTAACTGAAAAAATAAAAATTCGTAAGTATATCTACCGAATCACAAATAAATAATACAATAATTAAAAAAAATTGTCTCAAATATCATTTTACCAGCCAAACATTTCAGTTGTAAAATAATCATACTATTATCTTTTCGCTTTTCGAAGAAACGTGTACGATACTGTGCTATTGTTATCGGATTAACGACTAGCTGCTGTGGTTTTTGGTCTTAAATCAATCATGCTGGCATAAGTCAAAACGAAATATCTTGGATCAAAGTATACTTAAATCAACAATTATTCGAAAATAGTAGATTATATTACGGGAGCGGAAAGTAGCATTTTTCACGCGAGGGTGAAATATTGTGGGGTCAGAAAGATGTAAAATGCATAATATACCGTTAGATATACCAACTTCATTAGATTTACTTATCTGGAAAATGCGTAGGTAATCTCTGTCTAGGTATGCCTATATAATATTCACATTTGAATAACAAAAATTAAATATGTATTTAAAAAGTGTAATTTTTTTATTTTCGTAATAAAGATGTTGATACGCTCAGGAATTCGAACCAACATAGCAACGTAGCACTTGGTTCACGCCTCGTGCTACAATATTACTCACACTTTCCGAATTCGTGGTGTAATACTATACAGGGTGGCCAGACGAAAACGAAACAGAGCCATTATCAGGAACTGCATCAACGTTTTAAAAAAACGCAGAGATCCGTCGATTTTTGATCAAAGGGGGACACTTTTTTCCGGTATTTTTGTCTTCGCTACATTCACTCCCTAGCGGGGGTAGGCATCACCTCAAAATATTTAAACGACATTAGGGGACGAGTGTGGTATCATCTTAAAGCCGTTCTAATTCTCTTTACAACAGTCTTTAAATTTTAAAATTCGGCCCAATCCTTTTTAATAAACGTTTTAAAATTTAAATTATTTACTTGTTTAGTTTTTAATGAGAGTTTTCAAAATTGGAATTTTTTTCATTTTTGTCAAATTGACACATGAATCGTTGAGTAGGTGAATGCTTCAGATGTTGATTTTCTTGCTTGTTTTTGTAATCGGAGCGAAGTTTTGTTTGATTGTGTTTTTGAAAATTAAATACCATGGTTTATTCCATTGCGGATAGGGTAGATATTATTTCACTTTATTTTATGAACAATAAGTGTGCAAATGTAACGGCTCAGTTATTTAATGAAAAATATCAAGATAAACATGTCAGTAGGAAGTATATTCTAGAATTAGTGAAAAAATTTCAAGAGACTGGAAATGTAGCTAATAAAAAACGAGAAAATAGACCGCCTGTAGCTAATGAAGCTAGTGAAGTTGCAGTTTTGAGACATGTTCATCTAAATCCTACGTTAAGTACAAGGCAATAAGCATATGTGTCTGGGATCAATCGAACTAGCATTCAAACCATTTTGAAGAAGAGCAAATGCCATCCGTATAAAATACATTTAGTGCAGGATCTTAATGAGGATGATTATGACCGCCTTTTGCAATTTTGCGAAATAAAGAGTTGGCGAGCAGCGAATGATCCACTGTTTTTTTTTTTAATATCTGTTTCTCCGATGTATGCAGCTTTTTCATTAACGGTACTGTAAATCGTCATAATTGTCGCTACTGGTCTGATTCAAACCCAAGAATTTTCCAGGCGGTGCATTCACAGCAACCGCAAAAATTAAATGTATGGGCTGGCATTTTCGGTGACCGGCAGGTGGGTCCATATTTTTTACCTGGTAATTTGACTAGCGAAATGTATTTGCAGTTACTGGAAGATGCTATTGATCCTACCTTGACCGATATTATTGAAAATGACCAACAGTATAGTGAAGATAATTTAATGTTTCAACAGGACAGTGCTCCTCCGCATTATGCTTTGATTTTTCGTCAGTATTTAGACCAACATTTTCCACGGCACTGGATTGGGAGAAGAGGTAGCATTAAATGCCCTCCACGGTCACCATATTTGTCGCCCTTTTATTTTTTTGTGGGGATACCTCAAAAGTAAAATCTACAAAACACAACCAGCCTCTTTAGAAGATTTGCGTCAAAGAATTGTCGAGGAGTGCCATCGAATCACTCCGAAAATTCTTCGGAATGTGCGAGAACGTTTCGAACAAAATCTTTATTATTGTATGGATGTGGGTGGTCATAAATTTGAACATTTAATTTAACTAAGAGTTAGTAAGTAAACAACTAATCATAATTTAAACATTAAAATGTAATTTATTAAGAAGTGCTAGGCCGAATTTTAAAATTTGAAGACTGTTGTGAAGAGAAGGGCTTCAAAATGATACCTTACTCGACACCTAATGTCGTTTGAATCTTTTGAGGTGATGCCTACCCCCGCTAGGGGGTAGGAGTAGCAAAGTCAAACATACCGGAAAAGAGTGTCCCCCTTTGATCAAAAATCGACGGGTCTCTGCGTTTTTTTAAAACGTTGACGCAGTTCCTGGTAATGGCTCTGTTTCGTTTTCGTCTGGCCACCCTGTATATTAAAATGATATTTGAAATTGTCCCAATTTACTATTATATTTTAAATTTTGTTTCAATAAATTTTATGTAATTAATTATATATTATTATTTTATTTAATTTAATTGTTAATTCACTTATTTTATTGAAAAATTTTATTTATAAATACAAACTTTCAAATTATCAACTATATCGGTTTAAAGAAGTGACTTTGTCTTATAACCTTTTAATTAAACTATATCTATAAAATACCAAAATTCTTAATTTACGGAAATTAAATTTATTATATATTTCTTCGGTCTTCGAACTAATTTTTTTAACTTTTTTTTAACTTATTCAAAAAAATTGACTTATTATTTATTATCAAAGGTAATACCACGAGTGCTTCAAATTTTATCGATAATTTTTTCTTTTCCACGAAAACTTGTTTATTTGGCAAAAATATGAAAACAAACCGATTGATAAAATCACGAGTCCGTTAGGACGAGTGATTTTATCTAAATTCGGTTTGTTTGAATGTTTTTGCCCCAAATAAACAAGTTTGAGTGATGAAAATAAAAAATTATGTGATAAAATTTGAAGAACGAGTTGTATTTGGGAAGATTATTTTTTTCAACAATTTAAAAGGATTTTGCTTTATTCAATATTCTCTTGGGTGGTGACACTGAATCGGTTTGTGTTCATTTTTCAATAATCTCGAAGCACTTTTAGTTGTCAATAATGACAAATTCAAAGTAAAATTTTGACGTTTCAATGTAAACAAGGTATTATCGATGAGGAAGCAGTTTTATCAGTATAATACCGAATGATTGGCTAGAATAATGTATTGCTATTGGTTAAAACCACCAAAATGTCAGATTTTGACAAGTGAAAAAAATAATCGTAATAAGTATCGGAATATTACTTCCCTGGTTTGGTATAATGTCAATTCTTCAATTTCCTACAATCCTACAATCACCAAATATGCCATTTGTAGTACAATTTCTATTTCCATCTATATATTATTTAAATGTTTACGGCTTTAAAAATTTCAGTCCAATATATTCAATTTTCAATCGGTTATTTTATTTTATATTATCTCTCTGCCTGTCAAAAATATTCTCCTTCCAAAATCTAATAATCGTTACTATCACTACCAATCAATTTTCATTTTATCCCCAGATAACTATTAAAAAAAACTTCTTTCAATGTGACATTAATCATAACCACAAATGACATATTTTTACACATTAAATTTCATAGATCTATACATATACAATATCAATATATCATATTTCAGTTGGAAAACATGTTCACCATAGGAGCCATATTTCTGGTAATATCAACAAGCCTGGCGAACCCTTTATTCGTTATAACAGCAGACGAAGATTCCGTAAACGAATATGGAGGTTTTAGACTACCATCTCATCAAGTTCCAAGTGATTACAATTTAACTATAACTTTAACAAAAGATATATTCGAGGGTAAAGTTATTCAGTTCAATGGTACTGTTGAAATAACATTTAATGTCACTAAAGAAGTAGATTTTGTACAACTACACGCTCCTATGCAAATTAATAACATTGAAATTTCTGATGCTACTCTAACTATCACCGCAAGAGATGTGAATGCAACTTCATCGATTCGTACTCTACAATTAAATGGTAATTTATCAGCAGGAACTTATTATACCTTGAAAATCGATTATACTGCTAATATAGAAGTGCATTCTATGTCGGGGCTGTATAGAAGTAGTTATGTGGATGACGATAATGTAACTCAATACTTATTGACAACGCAGTTTGAACCTACTCATGCCAGGCTGGCTTTTCCTTGTTTTGATGAACCAAGTTATAAGGCTACCTATACCATTAGTTTTCTTTATCCGAAAGATTTGGGACTAAATGCACTGGGTAATACTCCTATTGCCGAAAAAGTAGATGAAAAGTAAGTTGACGGTTTTTTCCACACAATTTAAACAGTTTTTGAAATTTTCTTTTATAAACTATTGTTAGCATTATGTATTTACAGTTCAAGCGGGTATTAGAATCATCTTGCAAAATGTGATAAAAGCATGAAATTTGGTACAGATGATTTTTAGTCAATTATAAGCAATTTTACCCGTATGACACACTATTCTGACCCGTTGGAGTAAGATTGTAGCGATTTTAAAAATAGTTACCATCAGATCTGAAGATTGTTAAAAGTGGTTCGATTTTGGCAACAGATGAGTGTTTTCTTCTAATTTTTGGTTGAAAAAAAGTGAGGAAATATATAATTTTCTGATCCAAGATCATTGTGACCTAATAATCTGATGTATTATATATTGTTTCATGACTTGTGGTCAGAAATAACGGATGTGGAGGGAAGGGGGTAGTAGTAGACGAACTAGAAACTAAGTATACAAAATAAAATGATTATTTTTCAAAATTATTTATTCATTGTTGCACAATAAGGAACATTTATACCGTAATGTACAACATAAAGTAGCTCATCTACACGAGCTACGCGTTGGCTCGCAGCTACATTTTTCAAGTTCCCTACAAAGGCTCCATATATGTGACAAAATGGACCACAATGACTCCCAAATTCCTTCCGATTTCACCCATCTCCAATAAACTTGATGGAAGTGAGGTTGAATGGAGACAAGAAGTCAAGTATCTTGGTCTGACTCTAAACAGTCAACTCCTGTGGAACAAACACGAAAAGGTTATGATATACAAAACAAAAATGGCTCTAATGGTGTGGAGGAGCCTAGCAGGAAAATTTTATGGTTGGAGCCCAAGGATCCTGAGCCGGATGTACACACCTATGGTGAGACTAATCATCACTTATGGAGCCATTGCATGGAGTGGCAAGACTACCTTGTTGACGGCGAAAGACAAACCCCTCCCCCCCCCCCGAATGCAAGGACTAGCAATGAAAACATGCCCAAAGGCGTCCATGGAAGTTATTCTCAACTTCACGCCACTACATGTGGTGGAAACTGTTGCAGAAAGTTCAAGATGCAGACTAAATAGAGGGGGAATCATTCAAAAAAAGCCACTTCATCTCTTTTTGAAATCAGAAATTCAGCTAGTTCTAAAATGGTATGGAAATGCCGGGGAAAGCTCAATGAACTAGGCGAGAAGCACATCGTCCCCTTATTGGGTTCCAGGACACACTGGAATGGAAGGAAAAAGTAGATGAACTAACAAATAGACAAACTACGACCAGGTCAGAACAAATGAATACCTAAGCCAGAGTAAGACTTCACTAAGAGACCCGACATGTGTCCCGACAGGACAGGAAGTTTATTAATGCCAAGATAATTTTTTAATAAATGGAATAATTTTTTTTTAATATTTCACATTTTTAAACCGAACTTAAAAGTATAAAATAATTTATTTATAAAATTTGCAACTAAAAACGTGTGGCTCATTTTTTGTTTTATTTGATTACTTATTGTGTGAATGGATTCATATATTTTTTTATTGATAGATACTTTCTACATTTTTATAGAAATGTCGCATGCGCCCCACGTTTTTAGTTGCAAATTTCATAAGTAATTTATTTTTGACCTTTTAGTTCGTTTTAAAAACCTGGTATAATAAAATTTTCTTTTTTTTATTTTTTATTTCCTTTTTTAGTATTGTGAGTGTGAATGCTGCAACGCCTACGTTAGCAGCCATGAGGTATAATGCGTGTGTCGCACGTCCATTTCACCTTCGGGCCGCAAGGAATACGTAGTGACTCGATCTTTCCTGGTTAATTTTATGCTGTGGTTTCGCAGAGACGTCGCATTTTAGTAGATTTTAAGCGTAGGCTGATAAACGGTGGCCCGGGAAACCAGACTATATGCTTGGTCCGTAAAATCCATTGTTGGTTTTCGCTGTATGTATGAGTTCAAGTGACATGGTAAAAAATAATTAAAACTCAAACTAAAAATATTTATTGCCATTGAATTATTAAAAATAATAGCGAATAATCTAAATTACAACTGTACTTGATAAAACAAGAAACACATAATGAACAACCAACTGTTTTCTACTTTTGTGGTCCACAAAAAAGCAAGACACACAGTAATGTTTTTTACATTGCGAGCACTGCCACTTACTCCTGGAAGCTCTGTTGAGGGCAGATTTTCGACCTATTTGTTCTTTGGCAATTCTATATAATGATCATATGATCATAGTGATTCTGGTTAATACTTTGTTACAAAAATTGTAAAAACCCAATGTGGGACGAACAACCATATTTTTCGACAACATGGTGGCCGCTACCGTGTTAAATACTTTCATGAGATAATGACAGATACATGCGGCCAATTTCACATTCATTGTAAATCCTTTATATTTGATTATATCCGAAATATAAATAATAATAATAATATGAATACGTGGTAAATTGTTATATATACTTAACGAGAACTTATCAAACTATGAATAAATCCTCAATGTAATTCAATGTCTGTCGGGGTATATTGCCCGAGAAGTGGTTGTTGCTTCTTAGTGGACGGTCTGCTCTTTGGAAATTCATTTTTCTAATTTTGTAAAGCGTTTAATAGTATTGAACTATTATTTTTTGACATCTATAGATCACGCTTTACTGATATGACAATTATTCACAGGTAACTGTAATTAAGTAAATATCTACAAAACCGTGATGGTTTTTTGTCGATATAGAATTTTGGTTTGTGATTAGATATAGAGATGTCGCTGATATCGCACTCTTAGCATTTCCTTCACCGAGGTTTATGTATTGGAGTGGTATCAACGTATTCTCTAGTCCAGGATTATGCTCTCAGAGCTTCTGGACGAATAGCATCAACCTTGTGCTGATGAGGCGCAAAAACGCCAAAACCGGTCTACAAGTGATGTTATTCCTTCTGATCGCAAACCAGAATGGTTGGTTCTATCTTAACAGATATACCAACCCCGTTTTCTTCAGAAGTGTAATTCAATGTCTGTCGGGGTATATAGCCCGAGAAGTAGTTGTTGCTTCTTTGGAAATTTATTTTCCTAATTTTGTAAAGCGTTTAATAGTATTGAACTATTATTTTTTGGCGTCAATAAATACTCAATAAATACTAAAAGAAAGAAGCGGCCAATAGTAATTTTTTATAAAGGTAATATTTAGATTATAAAAGTAAATTTTATTTTTTTTTATCTGAAAATTATCAATATTATGTAACTTTATTCATGGTGCTGGAGATCTTAGTTGTCGCATTATGTCCATCTCCAGCATTGCATTTTCATTAAACGGTCTCTTGCCAGTGAGTTTTGAGCAATCGTGCTTACGAACAATTTTTTTTCTTCATTTCTATAAATTATTTCCATATTTTCTTCTATTGTCATCCATTTCTGAATTATGTTGAAACCTTTAAGTCTTTAACCCATCGGAAAATAAGTTTAAAATCATGTACGATCTTTGTTTTCGGATATAATCAAATATAAAGGATTTACAATGAATGTGAAATTGGCCGCACGTATCTGTCATTATCTCATGAAAGTATTTAACACGTTAGAGCCACCATGTTGTCGAAAAATATGGTACTTCGGCCCACATTGGGATTTTATAATTTTTGGAACAGAGTATTAACCAGAATCACTAACTTTTTATTCCATACGTCATTTATTTTTTCCGTAAATGTCATTTTTATATGCGGTACACGATATGTGTCGCGAAGCCTCGTAAACTAATGTAACTTCCAGGACCACGCGGTACATACATTGTACCTTACTGATTTTTAGATTTGGCAACCCGGTAATGATACGTCGTACCAGTCGTACGTATTAGCGGCGGAGTATTGCTAGAACAGTCGATGCGAAAGGTGGATGAATTGTTTGAAACGTAAACAAATCGTTTTCCTAAGCGTCTAGACTTGCTTGAGTTGGCATTTATTTACTATGGGTGAATACGGAAGAAACCAAAATAAGCTTAGAAAGCTATGGGCAGAAATGATGTCTGATGAGGTTAAGGAAAGTGATGAAAGTGAATTACTTGGGGATGTCTACCTATCAGATGGGTTTCAAACAAATGAGGACGATGACGATAGTGTTCCGGATAGCAGCAGTAGCAGCATAGCTATCTGAATTGACCTGGAAAAGTGTTGATGGTGAGTTAGCTGTATGCAAATAAAATGTCGAAAGTTATGTCTCGAAATCGGTTCGAGTTGCTTTTGAAAATGTTGCATTTTAGCAACAATGATGATGTTTCACTTGCAAATGACAGACTTAGAAAAATAAGTCCTCTGCTTGACAAACTTTTAGAGAGATTTCAAAGTATCTCGAAACATGGTTTGAAAGTTTTTATTGATGAGAGCATGTTTCCATTTCTTGGTCGACTTAGATTCCGTCAATATATAAAAAATAAAAGGAATAAATTCGGCATAAAATTATATAAATTGTGCAATGAAGGTGGATACACCTACAACTTCCGGATATATTGTTGAAAAGATAGTACAGAAAAAGGAACTGCAACTTCAAATGTAGTCTTTTCCCTAATGAACGACCTTTTAGATTCTGGCCGGCATTTGTATACAGATAATTATTATACCATCGTGACGTTGGCCATTCTTCTGCTACAGAGAAAAACACATCTTATTGGTATTTTGAGAACAAACAGAAGATATAATCCCGAAGTAGTTATCAAAACAAAATTGAAACGTAAAGAAAAAATTGCCAGAGAAAGCGATACAGAAATCGTAGTTATGAAATAACGCGACCAACGAGATGGTTAGTAAAGTCCACAAAGATAATGATACAACAGTAAGACAAAGGGGTGGTCCTGTAGAAAAGCCAGAAAAAATGTGGATTATAATTTGGTCAAATCTTACATCCATCTATCCGATCAAAAAAAACGTATTCTCATGCGTTAAGAAAAGGCATAAAATGGTACAGAAAAGTGGCTGTCGAACTATTACTCGGTTGGGCACTTGTAAATGCCATCATATTTTTTTTGGAAGTAACCCATACAAATTTCCATCACGGATTTCAAAGAACAACTATGCTTATCTATGGTAAAATCCTGGAACTTTTGGAGCAGAACCAGAGGAGAAGGAAAATTATGATCATTTTTTACTTCAAAAGTATACTTGTCTGAGATGTGTTGTGTGTTATATAGAATTGCCAAAGAACAAATAGGTCGAAAATCTGCTCTCAACAAAGCTTCCAGGAGTAAATGGCAGTGCTCGCAATGTAAAAAACATTACTGTGTGTATTGCTTTTTTGTGGACCACAAAAGTAAAAAACAGTAGGTTGTTCATTATGTGTTTCTTGTTTTATTAAGTACAGTTGTATTTTATATTATCCGCTATTATTTTTAATAATTCATTCAATAAATATTTTCAGTTTGAGTTTTCATTATTTTTTACCATGTCACTTGAACTCATACATACAGCAAAAACCAACAATGGGTTTTACGGACCAAGCATATAGTCTGGTTTCCCGGGCCAACGTTTATCAGCGTACGCTTAAAATCTACTGAAATGCGACGTCTCTGCGATACCACAGCATAAAATTAACCAGGTAAGACCGAGTCACTACGTATGTACCTCGCGGCCCGAAGGTGAAATAGACGTGCGACACACGCATTATACCTCATGGCTGCTAACGTAGGCGTTGCAGCATTCACACTCACAATACTAAAAAATAAAATAATAAATAAAAAAAATAAAATTTTAATATACCACGTTTTCAAAACGAACTAAAAGGTCAAAAATAAATTACTTATGAAATTTGCACCTAAAATTGTGGGGCGCATGCGACATTTCTATAAAAATGTAGAAAGTAGCTATCAATAAAAAAATATATGAATCCATTCACACAATAAGTAATCAAATAAAACAAAAAATGCGCCACAGGTTTTTAGTTGCAAATTTTATAAATAATTTATTTTATACTTTTTAGTTCGGTTTAAAAATGTGAAATATTAAAAAAAAATTCTTCCATTTATTGAAAAATTATCTTGACATTAATAAACTTCCTGTCCTGTCAGGACATATGTCGAATCTGTTAGTGAAGTCTTACTCTGGCTTAGGTATTCATTTGTTCTGACCTGGTTGTAGTTTCTCTATTTGCTAGTTCATCTGCTTTTTCCTTCCATTCCAGTGTGTCCTGGAACCCAATAAGGTGATGATGTTCTTCTCGCCTAGCTCATTGAGCTTTCCCCGGAATTTCCATACCGTTTTAGAACTAGCTGAATTTCTGATTTCAAAAAGAGACGAAGTGGCTTTTTTTGAATGATTCCCTCTCTATTTAGTCTGCATCTTGACCTTTCTGCAACAGTTTCCACCACATGTAGTGGCGTAAAGTTAAGAATAACTTCCATGGCCGCCTTTAGGCATGTTTTCATTGCTAGTCCCCCCCATTTTTGGGGGGGGGGGGTTGTCTCTCGCCGTCAACAAGGTAGTCTTGCCCCTCCACGCAATGGCCCCATAAGTGATTATTAGTCTCACTATAGGTGTGTACATACGGCTCAGGATCCTTGGGCTCCAACCCTAAAATTTTCCTGCTAGGCTCCTGCACACCATTAAAGCCATTTTAGTTTTGTATATCATAATTTTTTCGTGTTTGTTCCACAGGAGTTTACTGTCTAGAGTCAGACCAAGATACTTGACTTCTTGTCTCCATTCAATCTCACTTCCATCAAGTTTATTGGAGATAGGTGAAATCGGAAAGAATTTGGTAGTCATTGTTGTTCATTTTGTCACATATGTGGAACCTTTCTAGGGGACTTGAAAATTGTAGCTGCGAGCCAACGCGAAGCTCGTGTAGATGAGCTACTTTATGTTGTACATTACGGTATAAATGTTACTTATTGTGCAACAATGAATAAATAATTATGAAAAATAATCATTTTATTTTGTATACTTAGTTTCTAGTTCGTCTACTACTACCCCCTTCCCTCTACTGCTCGGATATGAGAAACGTTGTTTTTGTCTTTTTGTCAAAAAAGGAACTCTGTCACAACCTATGAAGACGTGAAAACCACTAATTTCCATAAATTTTCTTTGTCAAATAGGTTACATAGACCACCTATCCACCACCAAACAAAATACACAGTTCGTTCAAATCGAAAGATAGTTGTAATTCATGGAATAATTAAGTTGCAAGTATCTATACAACATTTTTTGCCTCAAAGTGATCGCCAGTCAGGAAGCGTAACAAATAATATACTCCAAAAGACGTTGGCAATGTTGGTACTAGAGGAAACAGATGTCTGTTAGCCCCGGTAAAAATACTTAGTTCCTTCATTAGGAAAAGAAAATTGGGAGAACCTAAAATATTTGGGGATAATCCACGAAAATTTTTTGCTCTAGTAGATATCCAATGAAATCAGTTAATTTTAGGTCATATCAAGCTTGTTGCTTATAGGCAACAGACCTCCGCCTGCGTCGTCGGTCTGTTTCAAGCAACAAGCTTTCGAAATCTGTTATAAAATGTTTTCGAACAATTATCAATGTCCTACTGATAACAAACTTACATGTAACGCTCATTTCGAAAAGGTTTTCCACAAGGCTAGACAATCCTTGTGTAGTTGAAAATCTTGAGTCTATCTAACTAATTTATTGGATAGTTGTGATGATTGTTAGCCCAATGATCATGTATGAAGCTATTGTTAGGTGGTCGAAAGCTTTACAGTGAATTGACTAAACAAAGCTCTCTGATATATAGAGACTGGCTTGTCCAGCAATTACTGGTGCCATTAGTAACTCACCGTCAGCAGCCACGACAATCCTTCTGGACCTACCTCCTGTCCATATATTTTTGGTAAGAGAACAACAGTAAACTACGACGTGCCTATACCGTCCAAATTCCGAATAGGGAGAACTGGGTCCTCCGTGAGGAGGACAAGACCACTGTCGTCTGAATCATCATAGGGTGAGACTGTGACTGTCGGAAGATACGATTTGACGAATTTGTCTGGAAAATGATGAAACTATCTGATGTTTGACAAGGACTCTCTCTCGCTCTTAGACCTGAAATATTATTCACCAAACAAACTTATCGACTTTGTTAAGCAACTGAGTTTATTTGGAGAATTATAAATACATTGGAGCTGATACCGCACAATGGTTACGACCACCAAAAGGGTGTTTCATCGCCCCTCTTTGCCAGTTTATCTGCTATCTCATTTCCTCTCATTCCAGTGAGTCCTGGAATTATTCACAGAACCGAAGATATACAGATACCTAACAAAATCAACATTGAGCGATTCTTGACTATGAATATGTGTCATAAATTATTTCAAATTGATCTGATCTTAAAACTTTTTGCTTATTCGAGAAGATGTGAGTTAGTTCCAGTAAGAAAATGGCCATTTAAGGTAAGAGCTAGAGGAAATTATTGGTTTTGGCATTCAAAAATGTCATTCAGATCAAGTTTTTCACAGTTACTTACAATAAAGCGTCGGAATAGCTGAACACTGGATGTATTTGAGTATGTTATGTATTTTACGATTTTTTCTCGTTAATAAATAATTTTGCTAATATTTTTTCATTGGATATTGTCGAGCTGCTCAAATATTATTCTAATTTATATTCTTTTTGTCGACTAGAATAGTGCAAAAGTAATTTCTGGTATTCCTACATTATTATTATGTTATAAACATACAGAATACTTTTAATATTCGAAATTACTCTTTGAATGGCTTAGATAAGTTAGGGAGGCTTTACTTGGTTACGATGATTTTTAAATGAGTACCTAAGGCATACATTTGATCAGGAAATCATGTACTTCATCAATTTATTCAGCCTGTAAGAAGAAAATGACCCTTCTATTGCCAAAATCCAACCACTTTTAACATACTTAACATATGATTGCTACGATCTTACTCCTATAGGTAGAATAATATGTCATGCGGTACAAATCGCATATAATTCACTAAAAACATGCAGTATAAAAAGAGCATTGTTATAAAATATATGAAACCTTTTTTATTATTATTATAACGCCTTACAAAGTTTTGAAAAATATTTTTCAAAAAACAATTACTATCAACTAAGAAGGATCAACTACTTCTCGGGCTATATGCCCGACAGACATTGAATTACACTTCTAAGCAGATATATCAACCCCGTTTAGCTTTGTAAGGCGTTATAATAGTATTAATTCTATTATCTTCGATCTATTGGTAATACGCTTTACTAAAATAAAACAATTTTAAAGGAAACTGTAATTAAGTAAATTTTTTAAGTTAAATATACAATTTTCCATAATTATACGTTAACATTAGATAACTACATCATTTTCAGTGATTTTGAAAAGGTGACATTCGAAAAGACTCCATTGATATCTACCTACTTCATTGCCTTCATAATTTCGAAATTCACCTGTTCATCTGCTGCAGCAATAGAAGATACTTTACCGCATTCAGTATGTTCAAGACCTGAATCGGAATCTACGAGAATTTTAGCTACAAATTATAGTACACAAATTTTAGAAGCACTTGGAACATATACAAATATCAAGTATTCAGAAATGTTATTAGAAAAAATGACCCAAGCAGCTATTCCAGATTTTAGTGCAGGAGCTATGGAGAATTGGGGATTGGTTACATACAGGTAAACAATATTTGAATATTTATTCTGAAGGATCTGTCCATCTTACATTTTCATCGATTTATGTTTTTCTAATGTCATTGTCATTTGCTTGGAAAATTCTATTTTTGTAAGCTGCGAAGTAGCTAGGATAGGATAAACTTATAGTGAGTGAGTCTGTTCGAACCTCAACTACTGACATTGGCCTGTTAGGCAACGTAGGTATGATACACTTGATTGGTACCAGACCAAAGAAAATTGGTTGAGTCTTCCAATTGAGGAAAGTCTTCTTCGGCAGTTCAATACCAAGTTCAACTTTACACGATAAGATCTAAGGGTTCTTAAAGCCGCTTGACTACCCGTGAGAATTTTAATGGTTTTATATATATGTAAGGTTGATTATTTTCAATCTCTTTATAAAGTAACTAACAGAAATTTGATCAAAAATGAATAGATCAGATGCAGAAGACCTTGAAGGATTACCATCGTGTACCTATCGTGTACCTATCTACTATTCCATTGGATTATTGCTGGGTGCTACTGCTTCTCTTACTGCAAGCTACGACTTTTGTGTACGTATCCTTTTTTGGTCGTTTGTTGTGTCCTTGGTTTCTGATGTATGGTCTGAGGGTTCAGTACACTCCATATACACCTAGTGCTACCTAAACTTATTTTTTTCTTGCAACCAGGTATTCAATGTTTGCTTGATAAAACTTCATGAAATACCATTGGCAGATTCTGATCCGATAAATTCACCTACGGTACCCTCCTTTGCAAAGGAGTCTGCCTTTTCATTGCCATTCATACCAGAATAGCCAGGGATCCAAACCAGAACCAATTTACTGATTTTTCTAATTGAGGAGTCTTTCTTTTTTCTTTGGAAGCTAGATATCAGCTTCGATGTTACATGGTGAAAGCTAAGTATTTTTAAAACCGCTTGGCTGTCCGAGGAAATTTTCATTGTATTATGTGTGGGGTTAATTTCCTCCAGTCTCTCTGCAAAGTAACTAACAGACATTTGATCAGAAATGGAAAGATTAGATGCAGAAGACCTTGAAGCATTACCACCTTATCGTATATCTAGGTTCTCTATTTCGGAATTGGGTCATTGCTGGGTCCTGCTTCTTCTCTTGGTACTGATTATGACTTTTGGGCACCATATTTAGGTCGCTTGTCGTATCCTTGGTATCTGATTTTGGTTCTGGGGGATCCGATGCACTTCATACGTATGGTGTAACCGAAACTCGTTGTTTTATTTTTTACAAAATCTGTCAGTGAATATCCCTTTTTTTATTTGGTTGCAGCTGGATCATGATATAGAGGTTCACTTCGGTGTCTATATGCTGTTCTATACTCTTGGTCATGATCCGGTGTACTGCATAAAACTGGAGTTGACTCTCCACGCCGTATTCCGTGATGAAGTCCCTGGTTGTGGAAGCGCAGGCTAGGTTTGTCACTTTTTTGTTTTTTCTCATCAAATACGCAACCATCCATACTATTTAAATGAGTATATGGAGTGGATCTGGATAATTTTCTCGATCTGGACTCCTTTACATTGTCGTTGTCGGTTAACCTTGTCTCAGTAGCTTTCTATTATTCCAGATCATTTTCATTAACATCAAATAATTTGTGTCCAATTACAGAGAAAGTTTGCTTCTATGGGATGAAAATGAGTCTTCGGATAAGTATAAACAAAGCATTTTGACAGTGATTGCCCATGAATTTGCTCATCAATGGTTCGGAGATTACGTAACGTTCGATTGGTGGGATAATATTTTCCTCAATGAAGGTTTTGCTACATATTTTGAGTACTTCATCCTTTCACAGGTAAAAAAATATTTTATTTCAAACACTAGAATAGTTTGCTGCATCCGCATATTTTGAAGATAACTACGCTTTAGATTAGGTCCAACAAATCATCCAGAGTCCTCATAAGGCATCTAAGGATTTTAGAGTTAGTTCAAATAGAGTCAGTGACAAAACCTTTTGCATAAAATGTGATACAAAAAGGATCATTAATTGCCTGGGAAAGAGACCAAATTGGAAAAGATGAATACAGGATTAGGCATAGACTCAATATTCGGTTATGTCTCTTTGTCATGCTCCAACCATCTTTTAAGCTGAAATGATCCATAAATATTTGACACCATCAAGCACAAGACACAAGAATGCATAGAATTCGTATAAAAACTGTTCGTTCAAAAAGTCCATCAAATATAGTTTAGAAAATATTTAATAACTTCCTAATTCTTAGAATTATCCACAGTACGATGATCTAAATCAGAAACAATGATTTTGAATAGATGAGGCTTTTACTTGATGAAGATCCATACTAAATGATGAAATAAAACAATTTAATTTGTTCAAATCTCCAATGATTTTATTTTGTTTAACAATTTCATTTTTAGGTTGAAGATTTCGCCGTTTTAGAACTGGACAAACAATTTGTTATTGATGGACAGCAATTAGCTTTAGCAAACGATGCAAGTGAGAGTATCAAAGAAATAACCGCCAAAGTATCATCTCCAGATGAAATAAGTGCCAAATTCAGTGTCATAAATTATAATAAAGGTAACTAGCGTTTCAAAGTAAAATCTGGTGAATTCTAGGGAAGTTAGTCATGGATAGGGAGAGTAGAAATGAAGAGGACTAACTGCTTCGTTTCACATTTAATGAGAAGGGCGTTACTGTATTTGACAATTCAAGGCACCGGGAGCTGATGGAATTTTCCCAGCATTGCTCCAGCAAGGACAAGACGAAATTCTACCACATTTGGTTAGGATCAGTCGAAGCAGCTTAGAACTGGGTTATATACCAGAAGCATGGACAAGGGCAATAGTAACTTTCATTCCAAAAGCTGGAAAAAGGGACACAACAAACCCCAAATCCTTCAGACCAATTAGCCTAACATCGTTTGTGCTCAAAACGATGGAAAAAGCTATTGACAATTACATTAGAGCGGAAATCCTAGAGAGACTACCTCTCCACCCGCATCAGCATGCTTACCGAGCAGGCAGATCTACGGAGACTGCACTGGTACAACTGACGGAGGATATCCGAGGTGCTCTAGATAGCCAAGAAGCCGTAGTATGCGCCTTTTTGGATATAGAAGGAGCTTTTGACAATACTCCTCATGAGGCTGTCAAAAGAGCATTAAATAGAAGAGGTGTAGACAGCACAACATCCAAATGGATGTCGGAACTGCTCACCACTAGAGTAGCAGAGACGAGGACGAGCAAAGACATTGTCTCCATCTGTACAACCAGAGGATGTCCACAGGGAGGAGTAGCATCCCCATTAATGTGGAGCCTGACGGTTGACGAACTCCTGTGTGATTTGACTGACCTCGGAATATCCAGCCAAGGATATGCTGATGATATTGGCATAACAGCCAGGGGAAAATTCGAAAATACCCTTTGTGACATCGTACAAAAGGGTCTGAACTATACAAATAGCTGGTGTATGCAAGTGGGACTTAACATCAACCCCACCAAAACCATCTTAATAGCCTTCACTAAGAAAAAAAAGCTCAACCTCAAAACCATCAAACTTGATGGGAGCGAAGTTGAATGGAGACAAGAAGTCAAGTATCTAGGTTTGACTCTAGATAGTAAACTCCTGTGGAACAAACACGAACAGGAGATTATATACAATGCAAAAATGGAGCCATTGCTTGGAGTAGTAGAACTAGCCTATTGACAACGAGAGAAAACCTCTCCAAAATTCAAAGACTAGCCTGTATGTGCATTACAGGAGCAATGAGAACATGCCCAACGGCAGCCATGGAAGTTATTCTCAACCTCACACCACTACATATGGTGGTGGAAAGTGTTGCAGGAAGAACAAGATACAGACTAAGTGGAGAGGGAATCATTAAAAAAAACCACCTCCTTACTTCTTAGAAATCAGAAAACCTGGGACATGCCACAAGATGGTATGATGAAAAAGTATAACTTTTCAAAGAAATTCGTTACGGAATTAAGCAACAAGAAGGAATGGGATCCAAATACCATTACCAGACTTGGAAATAATGCCATTCAATGGTACACAGATGGCTCAAAAGCAATAGAAGGAACTGGGATAGGAGTGTACGGGCCAGGAACCAAACACTCTGAAAGATTGGGAAAAACCCCGAGTATCTTTCAAGCGGAAATCCACGCCATAAGAAAGTGTGCCCAGTTCAATATTGTTAAAGGATATAGAAGGCAAAGGATTAACATAATGTCGGATAGTCAAGCAGCCATTAAAGCACTGAGCTCTTGTGTTATCAGTTCCAAAATGGTGTGGGAATGCCTAGGCAAACTAAATGAACTAGGCGAGAACAATATAGTCACCTTACTGTGGATTCCAGGACACACAGGGATAGAAGGAAATGAAATAGCAGATGAACTAGCAAAGAGGGGGACTGAAACACCCTTTTGGGAGCCGGAACCCTGTTGCGGTATCAGCTCCAATGTAATATTGGAAGAAATTGGCAAAGCCGAAGAAAATAGAAGATCTGACCATTGGAAAGATCTAGTAGGACTTAGGCAATCAAAGATTCTTCTGGGCGACTACAACCTGTTGAGATCAAATGAATGCATAAGTCAAAGTAAAACTGCACTAAGAGTTTTAACAGGCATCCTTACGGGACATTTTCGCCTGAATGGGCACCTGAAAAAGCTCAAAATAGTGAAGGCAGAAGAATGTAGATTCTGTGGTATGGAAGAAGAAACCTCCATCCACATACTTGCGAACTGCACAGCAATTCAGAATCCTAGGGCACAACACCTTGGAGATTACTGGATAGAAGAGGGACATTTACCTAAGTTAAAGCCTGCAGATATCCTAAAATTCCTCCGGGAAATAGGACTAAAGGAGCTACTAGTCTCTGAGACTTTCCTCAGGAACTAAGTAGATGTAAGGGGGACAATAGATCTTTTAGGTCTCAGTGAATGTCACCCCAATTTACATACATACATACATACATACATACATACTGTATTTGAAGTAAGAACGACATAAAAAAAGATGGACATTCTGAGCTCTAATTTACTTGTTACGAGAGGTCACTTTCTCGGTATTCACTACAAGCTGAAATATAAATAGCTGAAAACCAAAAAAAGTAGCTCTTCGGGAGTGCCTTAACGACAAAATATAATTATGAGTTAGTAATCTAAAAATGTCTTTCGGGTTCAGTTTACGTTTGGAAACCGTAAGTTAAAGGGAAAGTAAGGCAAGCTTTTTACGCGTATAAAGTAAGGATTTTGAAAAGGACGATAAAATTTTATATTTAATAATGTTTGTAGCTGGTAGTATAATAAGGATGATAGAAAACTTCATGACACCTGAGAAGTTCCAAGCAGGATTGAGTGATTATTTGAAATCAAAGTGAGTAAAGAGCAAAAAGTGGTGGTGGTGTTCATAAGTTGCTGTTCATATTTCTAATATTGTTATGTAAACATTTATATTTCTATAATGATTTCTGCCATTTTTAACGTTAACGTTTTGACGTGTAAGAGTTGTTTACGTGACTTTGAATATTATTTTATAGGAATTCTATTAATTATTATTATTATACTCTATTCAGATTTCATTTACGCCCGAAGTAAACGAATGCACGTGAGCAGTTAAACTGAGCTGGGCCGCATTTCATTTTATGGCCTTGCAAATAAATATTTGTAGCGTAAAATCCTAGATAAGCTCTCAAACTTTTCCCATTTTTCTGAAGAAATTTGAGGGTTGGTGACGTCGCCGACACAGTTACCGCGTAACCACCACCGCGTTGTCGTCATCGATATGTTATTGTGACGTGCTGCGGCCGACTGTATTATATGCTTCTTACACTCTTTTTGGATGGGTCACGATGGGATTTTTAAAGGGGATATAATTTCTTTGGAAAAATTTTCATTTACCATGGACATACAATAAAATTTTTGAAAGGGCTTCATTTATTGGAGTCTTAACTTCTGTTGGTAGTCGCTATGGAAGCATATTCATTTTTTTAGGAAAAATGCACTTCCTTTTTAATACTTTTAGAAAAGTTTTTGTATCATATCTAACGTAAATACCTTATATTGTAACGGATTGAAAATACAACAGCATTCAAAATAAAGTTTAAATCTAATAAAAAACGGAATTTGATAAAAAGTATTGATGATTATAAGCATTAAGGATTGTTATTTTGAAATAATATAATAGTAAAATACCTATGTATGTTTTATTATAAAGTAACTGATAATACTTACAGTTTATACTAGGTACAATTGTCAAAATTATCTTTTCATATTTTTTAAAAATATTAATTTATGAGAATAGTAAGAAAAAAGAGTGGAAAAACATTATTTGGAGTCTTCTCATAAATTACTGAAACAATTCAAAGTCTAAGAAGTCCTACCTCCAACACTAGAATCGAAAATTCTTATCCACCAAGACTCCAGTTGTGAACCTAAAAAAATAAACTATAGTAACACTTGTAAATAAAAAAGAAACACATAAACTGCAACTAAAGGGTGCAAGGACATGTTATTGCCTTAATTTTCGAAAATTTAAAAGAAATCATTTTGACAATGAGAAATGTTTAAGTGTGATTTCTATGACTAGAAGAGGTTTTAAGATGTTAGATTTGTACATTTAATATTATGTTTTATGTAGATTATAATTATATGTGTAAAAAAAGGTGTGTGTAAGAAAATCAAAAATACCAAAATAACTTTTGACCATCCTCGTATATCAGTTTTGACACAAATTTTATTAAAAAATTTAACATAGTGACCTGTGACTTGTGTGTTTAATAAAAGTAAAAATTCCAAGAGGATGGGTGATTCCATTTTTTTCACTTGCACAATAAAGTCTAAGAAAAAGTAGTTCCAATATCGATAAAGTAGGGAGTCAACTTACCTTGACTTTTGACAGGAGGACATTTTGAAGTTTAAAAGTGTGGTAATTTTAAAATTCTTCACGTGCTGAGAAATCAACAAGATTTCTTTTAAAAATCTCACCAATTTGAATAAATACGACATATTTTTCTTCCTGAAGTGAAAAGGAAAGACAATAGATTGGAATCCGATGCTATTTCCCTGAGCATCTAAAGAAGAAGGACTAACAAGAAAAAAATAAGGTACCTAATGCTTTCTTCCTACAAAATAAAAGAAAAAGAAAGTTAATTATTAAATAATAACAATAATATTCTAAAAAGATT
The DNA here is from genome assembly GCA_947563755.1 of Lochmaea crataegi. NCBI lineage: Eukaryota > Metazoa > Arthropoda > Insecta > Coleoptera > Chrysomelidae > Lochmaea > Lochmaea crataegi. Next base: position 33,488,340 of record OX387427.1, on the reverse strand, counting down.
TGCTATAGCTAAAGAAAAATAACTCTAGATAGAGACTTTGTTGTGTATTATAGAGAAAATACGATCAGAGATACGACTACAACCTTTCTGTAATTCTTTATTTTAGTAGTACAAAAGTATTGGATCATACATGTGTTCGACATACTAACAAGTGAAGTGTGTGTGGAAGGGTGACAGGGCCAATGTCGTCGCTGTCATTAGCAGGAATGCCAACTAAAAATATACGGCATTTCCCCCCCTTCTTTATTATTTTTTACATATTAAAATATTAATTATTACAAGTTTAGTTTGACAGGTTTTTTAATAAGTCTGCCAGAACGCGAATGAACATTAGGAGTATTAGTATCTGCCTGAAATATTGATTTCCTACTTGGTACAGACTGTAGGGCTGGACTAAGTGGGCTATTATTTACTACTAATGTTTCTTCGGTAGTTGTAGGGCAGTCATTAATATTTTCACCACTAACGCTAATATTTACAACAGGAGTAGTTAGGTCGACACCAACTGGCGGAGAACTACTTGGTACAGTATCACTTACATATTCATTATTTGAGTCTAACATATTATTATCATTACATGCTGTGTTAGAACGCATATCGTTAAAATGTGTAAACTTAATGCTATCATCATTAGTGCGAACAAGGTATGTGGAATGACTTAATACTTTAACTATAATTCCTTTTTGCCATAGTTTTGTCTGAAAGTTCTTGATATATACTTGTTGATTTAGCGAATAGAGTTTAGTATTTTTTAGTAATTCAAAGTTAATTGATGGCTTGGTAATGATAGAATCAGAAGTAGGTTTAATAAAATCGAACCGAGTACGAGGACGTACTTTGAAGAGAGCTTGAGCAGGGGATAACCCTGTAGATATGGAAGGTGTGTTGCGATATGTCATAAGAAAATTTAATAAGCGAGATTGAATAATGTTTTTGGTAATTATCTCTCCCTTTTCAGAAAATAGCGCTTTTTCCAAACTTTTCTTTACTGTTTGGACTGACTTTTCTGCCAATCCATTACTCTGGGGGTGATATGGTGGTGACTTTAATGGCTTTATGCCATTTGACTGTAAAAATTTTATAAATTCATCAGCATTAAAGGGCGGACCATTGTCTGACAATAATTCAACCGGGAGCCCAAATACTGAGAATATTTCCTTCAACTTTAATATTGTTTCATAAGCCGTAGTATTAGTCATAATTTTAACTTCGATCCACTTTGATTTGTTATCAACTAGTATCAAAAAGGTATTGTTAAATTTGTGAAAGAAATCTATACTGACTCTAAAAAAATTGTTTGGTGCTTTTGGCCAGCTTAAGAAATTAGTGTTACTAGAGAAGTTTTGTGTTTGCTGACAAATTTCACATTGGGCTATGAACTTTTCAATGTCATTGGATAGATTATTCCACCAACAATATGACCTCATTAACATTTTTGTTTTTACAACACCTAAATGTTGTTCATGGAATAGTGCAAGGACACTTGATTGTATAGACTTGGGAATTACTATTTTATTTCCTTTTAATAAGCAGTTAGATTCTACTGTTAGATCATGTCTTTTATTAAAAAATGGTTTTAACTGTTCATCTCTAACACTTTTTGGCCACCCTGAAAGTGTAAAGTCGATAGATTTTTGAAGAAGTAAGTCCTTTTTTGTTGCTCTAGCTATATCTTGAATATTTATAGGAATGCTTTCTATTAAACTGAATGAATTTAAGAACTCTGGTACTTCTGTGTCTTTATCAACTGGTAATCGTGACAATCCATCAGCATTAGCTACTGATTTTGCTTTTCTATATTCAATTTTATAATTATATGCTGATAAAGTGATTGCCCAACGCGTGATGCGGGAGGCAGCAGTGACCGGAATACTTTTGTTTCTGTTAAAGATAAATTCTAACGGTCTATGATCTGTTATAAGAGTAAAGGGGCGCCCATAGATGTATTTGTGGAACTTTTTTAACCCAAAAATTAAAGCCAGAGCTTCTCTTTCTAGGTTTGAGTATTTTTTCTCATGTTGGGATAGGGTGCTGGACACAAACATTACTGGACGATCTTGCCCATCAATGTGATGGCTTAGTACTGCACCCACCCCATAACCACTACTATCACAGGTGACATAAATAGGGTGTTTTGGATTATACATAGTTAAGACATTAGATGACGTTAATAGGGTTTTACTATATTGAAATACATTCTCACACTCTTCTGACCAATTAAATTCTTTATTAGTGCTGCACAAATCATATAAGGGTTTTAAGGTTGAAGATAACATGGGGATAAACTTTCCATAATAATTAAGGAGACCTAAATATGATTTCAATTGAGTTATGTTTTGGGGAGATGGGGCTTTCTCTATGCAGTAAATTTTTTCTTTTGTGGGGTAAATTCCCTTGGAGTCTAGGACATGGCCTAAGAATTCAACAGAACTTACATAAAATTTACATTTCTTCTCATTGACTTTGACATTGAATTTACTTAGTCTGCCCAACACTTGGCAGACATTTTTGTGACACTCTGATATATCTGTACCTGATATAAGGATATCATCAAGATAGCACTTTGTGCTTGGTAACCCGGACAATATAGAATCCATGACCGACTGAAAAATTCCAGGAGCTGAACTAACTCCAAATGTAAGACGGTTGTAACGGAACAATCCTAGATGAGTATTTATTGTCAGCAGCTCCTTTGATTGTTCGCCGGCTTCTAGTTGTTGAAATGCCCCTTTTAAATCTATCAACGCAAAGACATTACTACCACCAAGTGTGGCGAAAATATCTTCAGGTAAGGGTAGCACACAATGATCTGTATCTATTAGTTTATTAATAGTTCTCTTAAAATCAACACATAATCTTATATCATTTGAATTTCTTTTAGCAACTACTACAATAGGACTGGCCCACTGACTATGAGTTACTTTGGTTAAAATTCCACTTTCTACTAATTTAACAATTTCTTGTTCTACTTTAGGTTTTAGGGCATATGGCATTTCATAAGCACGATGGAACACTGGTATTGCCCCCTCTTTTAGGTTAAGCTCAGCTTTAAATTTTTTTATACAAGAATGACTTCCTTCTTCAAAAACAGAAGCAAAATTAGTTTTCAATTCATCTACTAGTTTAGGAATTTCATCAAGCAGTTGCTTTACTACTATAATTTTACTTTGACTTTCAACTTTCTTACTATCAACATGACATTTCTGAGTTTTATTTGACTGTGATATATCTACCTTCCCAGTATGATTACTAAAAAAATTTTTCCAATGAGGATACAAAGTGTTTAGCCAGTTTCGGCCTAACAGTGGTGTAAAATTATTAACGCAATCAACAACAACAATTGGCAAAACATAACTTTCATGACAAAACTTTACATTTACCATAACTTCCCCTACAATTTGTACATTCTGCCCTGTCACTACTTTTAACTTGTAAGCAACTTTATTTAAAGGCAAAAAAGACAGTTTATTTTTATACTCAGACATATGACATACAGTTTTACAAGCACCTGAATCGATTTCAAATACAAAATTCTTACCTTCCACTTCTAGTGTTACCTTTAATGACCTTTCTTCCTGATTTTTTATTTGGCCTATAAAACCTAAATCTAAAGAGTTTTCTTCTTCTGACTCTTCCAACTGATTTTCTTCTTCTATTTGATGCACTGACCTTGGGACACCTTTAGACTTCCTACAGACCTTACTTGTGTGGCCCTTTTTGTGGCACTTAAAACATTCCCAGTTTTTTGCTGGACAGAATTCCGGATCATGTTTTCGCAGACATCTAAAGCAATCTCTATAATCCTTTTGACTGCTGCCAGGTGGTGACTTACTGGCATAAGTTAAACTACTGGACTTACTTTTAAATAATTTTGACACCGTAGATACCTCTGGACCCATTACTTTCAAATTTCCTTCGGTAACCTCAAAGCTGACTGCTAGCCGATAAGCATTTTCATAGGTTAATCTTTCCTCTGTTAACAGTTTTCTTTTTGCTGCCTCAGACTTCATTCCACACACGAATCTGTCTCTTAGAGCTTCATTAAGAAAATTACCGAACTCACAATACTGTGACAAATTTTTTAACCTAGCCGCATAGTCTTTAACACTTTCATTTATTTCTTGCTGGCAGGTATAAAATACATACCTTTCCGCTATCACAAGGCGTTTCGGGTTAAAATGTTGTGTGAGCACATCTTTTAGCTGGACATACGTTTTTGACGATGGTAATGCAGGTGCTACTAAGTCTTTTAAAACCTTGTATGCTTCTTGACCTATTAGGGTGATGAGCATTGGCACCTTTTTTCCATCTTCAACTTCATTACACGAGAAAAGCTGTTCTAACCTCTCAAAGTATGAGAGCACATCTGACGACTTGGGATTAAAATTTTCTATAGATCCTATTAATGACATGATAATTCGACAAAATACTTCTTAAAACCTTTAGATAGAAACACTAAACTGACCGTTTTCGGCTTTTCATGTACTTCGGCCACGTGGGCTTGACGAGACTTCGACTTATTAACTGTAGACTGTGGCTATGGGTTCATTACTCGTCGCCAAGTTTATGTTGTGTATTATAGAGAAAATACGATCAGAGATACGACTACAACCTTTCTGTAATTCTTTATTTTAGTAGTACAAAAGTATTGGATCATACATGTGTTCGACATACTAACAAGTGAAGTGTGTGTGGAAGGGTGACAGGGCCAATGTCGTCGCTGTCATTAGCAGGAATGCCAACTAAAAATATACGGCAGACTTAAAGGCCATAATAATAATAATAAAGACAAACAAAAACAATCAATGCATTTAAATTAAAAAATGCAATTAAAGAAGATTTGACATATTCATTATTTACTGTAGTATTTATATTTTTATGTAGTATTATTAGATTGTAAACATCTATCTATTTTTTTTCTTTTGCTTATAGACTAAACAAGTTTCTAGTTTTCCTTTATGAATAAATACTTTACTAAAATTAATTTCCACTTACCTTGTTGGTCGATAAGCAATTTTCATCATTGATTTTGTACTTGTACGATAACCATTGTTTTTTTTTGTAAACACTTCTCACTTGCAAACTGATTTCTTGAATTTAGCAATTATTTTTACTATTCTTCAAGTGTGGAAGGGATGGTACATCATATAAAATTTGCCACTGTGTTAGATATTGTTTCTCAATAAAAAATATGATATTTCTTCGTTTAATTCAACAACTTGTCTATTATTGAACAGACATTTTGGAGATAATTAATAAGAGTGCGTAGAGCGTCGACTCCAAACACAACTAACGAATCCGACTGAGATAGGTAGTTTCGTGCTTTATCAGAGAAAGTTACAGGGTTGTACTGAGAAAGAAAGGTCACGTAAATTTAATAAAATGTTAATAGGTGGAATTATATAAAAAAATAAAAAGATCATTAACTGTATTCAATACTTCATATTTATTTTATTTTTAAATAAATATTGGCGCCCAACTATACAATACAATAAAATCACAATTCAATAATCAATTTAATAATAATAAAAAAATTAATTTACCCCATTACCCCATATACACACGTGACAATATATACACTTGTTGATAGCTAAACACAAAATACCAGCTGGGCAGTTTTTAGAGATGCTTATGGAATAATTTTTAAGTTTAATCTTTCGAACTCAATTCAATATATACAATTAAGCTTTTACATCAATACTTCTTCCAAAATCATTATATTTGGAATTTTAATTTAGAGCTTTTTCCAACTCTTCGCCGAAGGATCTTCTAGATGCCTTAGAATTGAAAGCACCTACAGCAAATTTACCCAATGATATCACCTTTTCTAACGTTGTCGATCATTGGCTTAATAAGCCGGGATACCCACTAGTCACAGTCAGCATCTATGGAGAAGATGTTACATTGAAGCAGGTAATGAGATTTCGTATTCACATTAGCTTTGGACGGTCATTGTATTGTCGGTCATTATATTGTCATATATATGTATAGTGGCACAAAAGCTTTCGCCAAAGATTCCATCTGTTATTAAAACGTGCAGTAACTGGAGAAGGATCAACTCTGACAGAAGGGCCGCAGATACCTGTTGGTTGTACGTACGCCTGGCTGAATTCGTTCTCTCTTTGCAGTACGTTAATAAAAACAGACGAAAGATTTTGTCGGCAACCCTTTGCATCAACTCTCCCACATATACCATGGACAGAGTTTATAAAATTAACCATTATTCTCGTCAAAACATTAGTTATTGAGCTGCACTAAACTTTTGTGAACAAATAAACCATTTATACAGGATGATTCATTAGTGCGATAAAGTCCAATATCTTGTAAATCCTCAAGGATATTTAAATAAAATTTTGACCGATTGTAGCCAGCCTAAAGGCTCGTATTTTAAAATTGGTCACAATTGTACAGCGTGTTCCTGAACACCGTGCCAGATCAAAGGTACATTTTTTTGAATGGAACACTCCATATCTAAGAAACCGTATACAGGGCGAGCCCAAACTCGAATACATCGGTTTCACACTTTTTTTAAATGGAACACCCTGTATTTTATATCGGTAAATGGAAGTTACTTTACTATACTTCAAATTTCATTGAGTATTCCTTATACCCAAACTGTATAGTCTCTGAGATATTTCAATGTTATGATTAAAAAATCCAACAATACACAAATTAGTAACATCAATTAACTAGATATACTAAAATTTATCGAAAAATCAACAAAAAAGTTATAAAAGATGCTCAAAGTGATTACCCTCTACATCGATGCGGGCTTGAAGATGGTCTTCAAAAGATCGACTCAAATCTCTAGGCTTTTGCTCATTTAGATTATGAAAAGCCTGCCTTATTATATCTTTCATACCGTTTGGTGTATGACAGGTACTTTGAACACCTGATCTTTAACATAACCCCAGAACACAAAATCGACTTTATTTAACTCTGGTGATCTTGGTGTCCAGGGAGTCTGCTCGTCCAATCCACTTCTCAGGAAACATAACATATCATTCAATTGACTGAATGAGCGCATTATGGCGAGCAGGAACTTTGTCAAGCTCTTACCACATTTGTTGACAAACGAATGAGCAAATAAGTTGATATTTCAGGGCCTACTTACTCCTACCTCATATTCATACACTTGTGTTACTTTTGAAACCTTGTTCTACAATAACCGACTTTCCTAACACGTCAATTGTTGTAAATGAATTTTATGTAAGAAGCTCGATTGATTGATTGGTTCGGCACCACCAGTCAGACGCTTAGTATCAGCATCTCAGCCTATAGGCTCTTGGTTATACCATTTATGTGAAGAGACCAGAAGCACTTATCAGGCTAAGCAGTCTTTTCAATAGGTTCTTCTTGGACATATCCTTCCTTTGGATACTCTAGTCCTAGGAGTCTATATCGCCAAGGAGACAGTGTTTCACATTCGAAGATGATGTATGAGGCTGTTTCCTCCTCTTCCATGCACAACCGACAGATAGGTTCCTGCCTATATATGGCAATTGTATGCATGTGCTTTCTTAGGGTACAGTGACCGGTGAGTAATGCCGTTACTTTCCTTATATGGCCCGTGCTGAGGTTTAATATTTTGTTAGTCAGCGACTCCGAGGGTTTTTTGACCAGAACTTTTCTGTGTTCCTGTTTTGGCACGCGTCTCCAGTTCGTCTGATGTTTAGTTTAAATCCACCAATATGTGCAGCAGATTTTGATATTCCAAATACTGGTTCAGGAACAGTGAATGCAGTTTCAGACCCTAGCTTTGATAGCGTGTCTGCCTTTTCATTGCCTACAATACCCTTGTGCCCCGTGACCCACTTAAGAGTTACTCTATTATGGTTTGCCAGGGTTAAAAGTTTTTGTAGGCAGTCCCAGACCAGTCTAGCTCCTGTTCGTATGTCAGTTCTAGATCCGTATGTCTACCACACCAACGTTTCTTCCTGACTGCATGCTTCCAGCCGATCCCAGTTTAGCTGGATATGGTATGGTTGGTTGTCGTTAATTGTGGCCAGCATGTTATCACTTCTCATTTCAAGAAGCGAGTTTGTGATAACATCTGTGATTCTGGAATGACTATGGGTGTTGGTTCCTTCGTGCCAATTCCCATTGCATTGCCATTCTGGCTTCCGCCTTAACATGCAGAGCAAGAGATGGAATATTGGGAATGGCTACCATTGCCGCAGACGGGCTGCTTCTCATCGCACCCGTTATGCACAGACTGGCAAGCCTCTGAAGTTTTGATAGCTCCAGTTCGGCTTTCCTCTGATCTGTTTTTGGCCGCCAAACTAAAGCTCCATAGGTAACTAACAGTTGTGTACAGCCAGTGAACGATCCGTGGATTTAGTTCCCATGTGTTTACTATCGCCCGTTTGGCAGCCATTAGGGCCATTTTCCCTTAATTGGTTTTATCATGAAGGTGTGAATTCCAGGTTAGTTTTGCATCTAGAATTATGCCAAGATACTTGACCTCCTGGCTAAGACACAGCTGCACGTTTAAGGGGCTTGGCATTTTTAGTCTCTTAAGCTTCGTTTTTTTAGTGAAGGGAATGAGCACAGTTTTTGCAAGGTTCACCCTTAGGCATTCCCTCCTACACCATATCCCTACCATTTCCTGAGCTTCTCAGATATAACATTAGGGTATTTCCCCAGTACAAGTATTGTCAGATCATCTGCATCCCCTTCCTGCTCAATTCCTCCAGGAGTTCGTCCATGACAAGGTCCCACAGCAAAGGTGCCCTGTGGGCATCCCTTCATTATCGATACCTCCATGGAATCTCCAAATAAGGTTGTCGTTGATGTCCTGTTGAAAAGCATGTTTTCCATCAACCGACATGTGGTGCTGGCTCCACGCCTTGCAACAGCAGCTATCATGGAGTCAAAGGAGGTGTGGTCGAACGATCCTTCTATATTAAGAAGTGCTCCGAGAGCTATTTCTTGATTTCCTAGGGCAGCCTCAATTTTCGACACCAGTTGGTGTAAGGCTGTTTCACAGGATTTTCCTGATTAATAGGCATGTTGGTTATAGTGTAGTGGCGTTTTAATAAGAAAGTTTTCCCTAACATGCCTATCAATAAGTCTCTCCATTATCTTCAACATGAAAGAAGACAGAGTTATTCACCTGATTGACTTTGCCTGGGAATAATCCTCACCTGGTTTGGGAATAAAGACGATTTGGGCTCTTTTCCAAGCAGTTGGAATGTATCCAGTTGCTAGTGATGCTCTGAAGAGTTTACTACTGGAAATAGATGTTTTTGCAGATGCGCTGGGATTATACCATCTGGTCCAGTAGCTTTGTATGGCTCAACCGAGTTAATAGCCCAGTTCAACCTTATTAGCCTCACTCCAATCCTCTTTCCTCGCTCGAGCCAGCGGAGTTGACGGTCTGACCGATAGCTCCGCTCCTATCTCTACAGAGTCTGGTAGATCTGCCTGCAGTAGAATCTGCAGGGTCTCGCTACCAGTTTCCGTGTATGATCCATTAGGTTTTAAAATATTGCCTATGGGATTGATAGGATCTTTGGCAAGGATTTTCTGGAGTCGAGCCGTTCCTGAGGTTGTTTCCACCTCACCACAGAATTTCCTCCAGGACTCCGTTTTTGCCTTCCTGATCTGTTTGTTGTAAGCATTAGGAGTGGAATAATATTCTTCCCACTCTCCTGTCCTTTTCGCACTGTTGAACAGTTTGCGAGTTCTCGATTTTAGTTTGGTAAGCTCCTTGTTCCACCCGGTCAATTTATTTCTAGGGGAACGGGTTTCCTCAGAGCAGTTGTTGTGATAAGAGATTTCGATGTCCCCGCGAAGCTTTTCGGAGGCAAGCTCTATATCATTACTGTTTTTATTTTATTTTTTATATTCCCTAGTAGGTGTTCAAAGTCATTCCCGTATTTCTCCCAGTTCGCGCTTCATGGATCACCGTACGTCACTGCAGGTTTCTTCATTTCGGAGATTTCCATACATATGTATCGATGATCCGAAAGTGACGGTTCCTCAGACACATGTCAGTGTGTTATCTGAGAGCTTATATCAGTAGACGGTTATGTCAGTCATCTCCTTGCGAGTTTTTGTCACAAAAGTTGGTTTTGCCCCCCGATTTACTACTACTAAGTCATTAGAAATCATAAAATCTAACAGGTACTCACCTCTTGAGTTAATGTCACTGCTACTCCACGCAGTGTGATGCGAATTGGCATCCATCCCAATAGGGTACAAGCATAAATTTTGCTATTGGTGGGAATTGACGCTTTATCAGGTCTCCTAACACCTTGCATGCTATGAACTTTACTTTAAAACGACTTTAAAAATCATAAAATTTGAAAGTCCGCCAAAACGCGCTTTACGTCATAAATATGGCTGCCCCATCCGTTGACGTCACTCCATTTGTTTACGTTCTTATTCGTGTATCACGCTCTGAGTTTTTGTGACCTAATTTGTTTCTGAAAGCTTTAAAAATGGATAAAGCCGAAAAAACTTTGTATTCCAAGTATTGCATTGTTCCAGAGTGTAAATCAACGTCTATTAAAACTCCAGCGCAAGCAAAAATTCACTTAAGAGAAGGGCATTGTGGTTGCAAGCTATGCGTCGAAACAAAGACGAATTTCGACAAATACTACTGCTTTTGTTTGTGAAGACCATTTTAGTACCTACTTCTAGGTTGGTAATTTTTCTTCTTAAATAGTTTGAGGTTATGTACCTATACGTCTAGGAATCAACCATAAAAACAAGTTATCAGTTTGTGCCTTTACAAAACCTTCGCTAGCCATATCTTTACTCACAAAATATGAAAGAATCGTCACTGAACACTGAAGTAGTAAAGAAAAAATATTTTCTTCTAAAAGTTTTAAAATATCCTCGGAAATATCGAATATTTATGTCCACTTTCCACTTTACGTTGACTTTTAGAAATAAAAAAAAGCACACACAAACACGTAATGGTCTCAAACAAACATATAAATGATATTTTTACGTCGATGAAGCAATTAATAGTTAATTAAAATACAATATAAACACAAAACTACACAGAACCGTACGCAATACCGGCCATATTGACAAAAGTAAACAAATCCTCGGGTGGTGATCGGAAAGTGCATTAAAATTTGAATTGTATTTTAAAATTTGGAAGTAATTTCCAATGGAAACTGGTTTATTTCCTATTATTAGTTATTTTTGATTTCAACTTTACTATTACAAATTAATATCTAAGCAAAATATGAAATATGCGTGTACTCTATTAGAGTCTGCAGTTTTTCAGCCCTGCAGTAGTTCACCAGCTGCTTCAGTTCATAGGACGGAGGTGGGGTTGGAGAGTCAAATGGCAGATATACTGAGGCTATAATAATTTCCATCCAGTTTCCTGCCATCTGTATTTTCAGTCTCAAGACTACTTGGTCCCTAAGACAGAAGTTTATTGCATTTTTAATGCCTGTATTTCCTTCCTCACGAAAATGCAGGTTCTGGGATTTCCTGCAGAGGAATACTATAACTCATCCTTGGCTTCCCCAAGTCCTCTTACATATGCCCTCCATAAATGTAGGGTTTTTGTCTGAAGTCTGACTGTCTATGTTTGTCGGTCTATGTCTGTCAGTAAAGTGGTGCACTAGTGCAGCAGTTGCCGCTTTACCGGTTCATTTGAAGTACCTGCAGAATTTGAGGTTTCTGCTTTCTTCCCCCTTCCGTGGAAAACCCTGAAGGTTAGCCGTGACAGGCCGAGTATACCTTTAACCCTCTATCTGTCAGCACCTTCAGTGATTGCTCATCCATCCCTAGCACAAAGGTAGTTCTTTGTACCTCAGGATGGTTTCCTAGGATCCTCCAATCCTCTGTTTTCAAACCCATGTTTCCAGAAGTTGGAGGATCTTGGAGAATGTAAGTTGCTGTTTTTTATTGATTTTTTATTGGAAATAAAATTCTATAAGTAAATAAATAAGTAAAAAATAGTAAATAGTAAATAAGTATAGTAAAGTAACTTTCATTTACCGATATAAAATAGAGGGTGATCCATTTAAAAAAATTGTGAAACCGATGTATTCGAGTATGACATCGCCCTGTATACGTTTTATTAGATGTGTAGGCAGGTCTAGTGAATCTTGATACTAGACGACCATCACAGACGAATGACTGTAAGATTAATTTTAAATTGGGAAGTTCAAAGTATACGGGGTGTTGAACTCAGTACGATTTTCAGGAGCAAGTGGTCAGAACTTATTAAATACAATGTATAACCCTTTACAACCATACATCATTGCATTAGTGAAGTCAATCAGAATTCAAATTTGGAGTGAGATACAGGGTGTCCCATTTAAAAAAGTGTACCTTTGATCTGGCACGGCGTTCTGGAACTAGACGTACAATTGCGACTAATTTTAACGTATGGGCCCTTGGGCTGGTTAGAATCGGTGAAAATGTAATTTAAATATCATTGAAGATTTACAAGATATTGGACTTTATCACACTAATGAATTACCCTGTTCACATTCACATATTACATCTATTAATTTTATTGTTTAGGAAAGATTCCTGTATTTAGGAGCAGACCCAACGACAAAATGGAACGTACCAATTACCTATACAATTGATACAGACGAAAACAAATTTGAAAATGTTGTTCCAACAAATTGGTTAACCGGCGCCAATTTAACAATACCGTCTCTATTGAAAGACAACACGTCCTGGATTATTTTGAACAATCAGGAAAGTGGTGAGTAATTTTTTTATTATAGTTTTTTTTGGACCATTCTTTAATAGACTATTTCCGTATTAGATACTAAAAACACTTTGAACGCTAATCTTTGTCATTCCATCTTCTTTTTACGGAAATTTTGTAGTGGAAATGCTGATTTAGATGCAAAATACAAATATTTCCTTAGTTCATATACACAAAGCCCGTAAGCAGATTTTCATTAAATACTGTGTATTTTCAGCTTATTATCGAGTTAATTATAAAAAAGAACTTTGGGATAGAATTGCTGCGGGTCTCCTCAAAAATCACACTGAAATTCACGTTCTAAACAGAGCCCAAATTGTCGACGACAGTCTTAATATAGCAAGAGCTGGTTTACTCAAATATTCTGAAGCTATAACTATTCTCGAATATCTTAAAGCAGAAACAGACTATTACCCTTGGTTATCAGGTTCAACGGAATTTGAATATCTCTTATTCATGGTTGGCGAAGATTCCGATTTGGGACATTTGTTAAAAGTAAGTCTATTTAATGGATACATTTTCATGTCATCTCTATGGAGGGTAGAAGGAAGGAGAACCGCCTTGTATGGGGGACAAGTTGAAAAAGTGTCCACCTGTAAACAGCAAATGATGTAAACTTATATATATATATATATATATATATATATATATATATAAATATATATATATATATATATAAATATATATTATTATTTTATATTCTTTAACCATTATTATAATAATCGCTTGATTTTTATTTCTTGGGTATGGTTAGGTTTTATTTTTTTCAATACCAAAATAAATTTTTCCAACAATTAGACGGTTGCACAATGGGCTCTCCTATATCCTCAACTTTAGCTCAATTGATAATGGAACATCTTGAAGAGAACGTACTAAAGAATTTAAATTTTAATGTATTATTTTATAAACGCTATGTTGACGATTGTATAACTGCAATTCCATCAGACAAAATCAATGATATTTTAACTGCATTCAATAATTTCCATCCAAAACTCCAATTTACCGTTGAAACTGAAGAAAATAATACAATAAATTTTTTAGACTTAACATTAATTAGAACTAATAACAACAAACTAAAAACTAAACTACATAAAAAAGAAACAAGGTCCGGCCGATATATAAATTACAATTCCAATCATCCTAATGCTCAAAAAAACAGTGTTATTATTGGATTAACCGATAGAGCTATTAAATTGACTTCTCCAGAATACCGTCCTGAAATATTTAGACACGTGAAAGACACCTTAAAAAATAACAACTACCCAATAAACAATATAGAAAGAATTTTCAAACAACGCACCTACAAATTTTACAATAACACTAAAAATAACAACACAAAAACTAAATTAAGTCAAAACAGATACATAGCAATGCCTTATACAAGCGAACTCTCAGAAAAACTAAAATTCATACTGTCTAAACATAACATCAACGTGTGTCATAAATCTCAAAATACTTTGTCATCATTATTTACTAAACTTAAAAGTCCAACTAAAACCAATAAAAAATCTAATGTTATATATTCTTTACCATGTTTAAACTGTCCAAAAAAATATATAGGTTTGACAACTCAACATCTAGAAAATCGTCTCAACGGCCACAAATATACAAAAAATGCTTCTACAGCTCTACATAAACATGAATCGACAGAAAAACATGAATTTGACTTCAAAAACACAAAAATATTAACACAGGACTCCAATTATCAGAAACTAACGATTAAAGAAATGATACATATAAAAAAAGAAAAAAATTCTGTGAACGATAAACAAGATATTAAAAACTTGAGTCAAATTTATCATAATTTAATCAAATAACAAGTTAATTATCAATAACCGCACTTTTTTTAAATCTATTTTTCAAATATCGTAAATTTATTTCTGAAGTTAATACTTGTAATCATAACCAAATAACAACTGTATATATGTTTAATTCATTATGACATTTTAGAAAATAGACATTTTGAAAAAGCTTTCAAACGAAAGCGAAATGTCGAAAAAACATTTTTAATTTATTAAATATAAAAAACCTAACCATACCCAAGAAATAAAAATCAAGCGATTATTATAAATATACATATACATATATACAGGGTGTCTCAAAATTGACGCCCGTCCTTTCAGAATATGAATCGGGGGGCTAAAACGAATTAAAACGTAAGAATAAAAAAATTGCGTATGTCCATGGTTACAGAGTTATTGACAAAAAACAAAGATCTAACATTCAATGTTTAAACTTTATTAAAAACGAATATTTGTTACAAAACAAGAAATTAATTTATAAAAGGTGTTCAAACAAATCGCCTCCTACTTCAATGCAAATATTTGCACGATTTATCATTGAATCACGAACCCTCTGTAGCATGTTTTCGTCTATAAATGTCACAGCAGCGTGAATACGAGCTACTACATCTTCCGCACTCTCAACAGGTTCAAAGTAAATTTTTTCTTTCAAGAATCCCCAGAAGAAAAAATCTAATGGATCTGGAGATCTAGGAGGCCACTTTGTCAATAACTCTGTAACCATGGACATAACGCAATTTTTTTAATCTTACGTTTTAATTCGTTTTAGCCCCCCGATTCATATTCTGAAAGGACGGGCGTCAATTTTGAGACACCCTGTATATATACATACATATATATACATATAATTTAAGGAGACATATTTGCCAACTATTTGTTTAATAGGAGTTTTTGTGGGGATGTGGCAATAACTTAGAGTATAACTACAAATAGAGTCCGCAAGTCATTCATAAAACTATCCGAAAAGACGGCTAACATTCTATCGCCAGATATATGTTTTCATGAATGACTTTCAAGGAGTGGGGAGAATCTGTCGGACAATGGTCGGACATCGGCTGATGTCCATAGGCGTAGTAGAGAAAGAAATTAAATTAAATAAAT
The DNA here is from genome assembly GCA_947563755.1 of Lochmaea crataegi. Lineage (NCBI taxonomy): Eukaryota > Metazoa > Arthropoda > Insecta > Coleoptera > Chrysomelidae > Lochmaea > Lochmaea crataegi. Next base: position 33,472,740 of record OX387427.1, on the reverse strand, counting down.
GTTTTATTAAAAAATTTTTAGTTTTACTTTATTGAGCGATATAATGAGAAAATTTGAAAATAATTGAATGTTTAATGAGGTTTTTTTCTTTAAGGAAATTAGATGGGATAAAAATCTTTGAAATAAAACAATGAATTCGTTTAATGAAAAACTGGTTATAATTTGCTGTAAATAATTTTAATACATTTAATTATATGCATATATGTTCCTAAAAAACAGTAGCTATTATAGGTATAGCATATTTCACCGATCAATGATGTTAGGTCAATGCGGCCACCAGCAAATTACATAACATTACGCTCGGTGTCATAATGACGTAACAGCGTCGTTATGTAAAAATAGTATATTGTGCAACGAGTGAGAAAAGTACTTTCCCGACATGTTGCACACTATACTTTTTCTACAACTGCACACATTTAAAGAATACAAGTAAAGTAACTTAATATTTATTTTTATGGTTAGTAAAACAAAAATAACACTAAAGTATCCCATCTCTATACTGTTAAATAATTTTATTCAAAATTATAGTTGATGGTGAAATTTGTACAATTTTGTATGGTCAAACCCGGAAACACACGAGTGAGAAAAGTACTTTCCCCACATGTTGCACACTATACTTTTTCTACAACTTGCTCTTTTGACAGAGAAAACATTTTTTCTTCGTTTTCTAGGGGTAGCAAAATCATCACTGCTCAAATCTCCTATGTATCCCCTTTTCCTAAAAAAAAATTAATCAACTTTTCGCATTTTAAACATTCCCTAATCATGTTTATTAGGTCAAAATAGAAGAATACAAATACATTCTTAGAAAAAAAAATCATTTTACCTCTTTTGGGGTTTTGTCAACAGTTTCAAGGGTCCTCTAAAATTAGATGATGAACCTATGGCATCTTCCGATAATATTTTAGGATTGCTTTTCATAAGTTTCAAAAGCTGCAATTGCGTAGAAAAAGCACTGGAAGTAGTGGATGAAGTTTCCGTTTTATCGTTTTCAGCTAATCCCGAGGCTAATCCTGAAGTGCTTGGCTCAGTAAGCCTAAAAAATAACATAATTTCAAAAGACATAAGATAAAACAGGATTTGGCAAAGATAATGTGAAATATAATAACAAGTAATAGCATATTATAATATGTACAATATGTACATGCATACAATATGTACATACTTTCTGGATGTAACACTGATATACCACTTAGTGAATCGGACTCATTGCTGTCTCCTGAAAAACTAAAATTAACAAAAAACATAATATTATGAACTTTATTTGGGTTACATATACTCAGTTATTTTACTACATTATTCATTAAAAGGTTTATAAATAAACAATCTGGGATATTGAGTGCTGAAACGCAGTAACTAACAAATTGAAAAATTTACAGGAGGCCAAAATAATGGTTTATGTAATAGCAATAGATAAAATAGTCTCCTATTTTAGTTATCTAGAAGAATAGGTTCCTATTTTATTTACTGCTCAATATATTCTATAATAGATATTCCACAATCATTATAAAAACAAAAAAATTTTGTTACGAGATCCTAAACATTTAAATTATGTAACTTACCTAGATATGTCACTTAAAGTTTCCTCCAGATTTATGGGTGGCTGAATTGTTATAGAATTATTAATGGAATTCGCCAAATCCAAGGTTCCTATAGAGCTAAAAAATATTAAAAGAATATCATTTTTTTAATAAAATCAGTTATTTAACTTAAATTCTCAAAATTTGAACAATTGTATTATTGTTTCTTTAATTACCCATACCAGGTATAACAAAATATAATATGTAGGCAGTCATATTGTAATATAATATTAATAATAATAATGAAATTAACAATATTATTAAAAACAATAATATTCTGACCTCAGTTTTTACTATCAGAAATTGATATTATAACAGAAAAAAAATGGATGTCAAGGTAATAGTGTCTCACCATTATAACGCCTTACAAATTTGAAAATTACTTTTCAAAGAGCATACTGTTCACCAAGAACCATCAATACTTCTTGGACTATATGCCCCAACAGGCAATGAATTACAGTTCAAAGTTAATCGGGGATGGTATATCTTCACGATATAACTTTGAACTGGAATTCATTGTCTGTCGGGGCATATAGCCCAGAAGTAAATGTTGGTTCTTGGTGAACTGTCTGCCCTTTGAAAAGTAATTTTCAAATTTGTAAGGCGTTATAATAGTGAGACACTATCACCTTGATATCTATTGATAACACGCTTTACTTAAATATGACAATTGTTACAGGAAGCTGTAATTAAGCAAAGAACAAAAATTATTTAATGCAAATCCTTATCACCCACCTTGCAATAACTGGCCTGGGGTTTGCATTAGCATTCAAATATTTTCGTCCAGTGTTTTTAATGTAATGGAAATCCGTCACCTCAAAATGTTCTGAACAAATTTCAGGACGCTTTGGAAAAGGCTGTTGTTCGCTTATTCCCAATAATTCAAACCATTTCTTTTTCTTATTCACATCACTTGGAGAACTAAAAATATATTAGCCTATGTATGTATTGCACAAACGTTTAAAAACGATTATGTTTATATCGCAACCAATAAGTTTTCCTAAATAGCTTGAATATAATATTATGGTGTGAAAATAAATAATACAGATTAACTATGTGATGTTTTGTATAAAAAGGACCTAATTCAAATTAGCAGATTGTAGTTTTATGTTAAAATTTAAAATTGTTACTGAATAATAAAGTAAATGTAAAATTAAAGTTAAATAGGAAAGCTCTTCCAACGCCACTGGCATAGCACTATTTACTTACAGGTGAAAAGAGAGGTTAGGAAACTTCCGACTGCTTTTCTTGCAAATTTGGCACTGACGAACAATGATTTTCACAAAATAATATTGTTTTTATTATATCTGTACGCACACACACAAAACCACACAAATATCACTTGAAAACACGAAAACAATAATTTCAATAAAATAGGAGCATTGAAACTTCCTAGTAAAATTGATGGTAAAATGGTTTCCGCCCTTTCCTCGGGGTTGCCATATTTCAGACAGACAAAATTATTAACAGGCAGTTGTTTCATTTAAACCTCAAAACTTTCAAACAAAAACATATTTCTATTACATAAACTACTTAGGATAATTATTTTAAAGTCATTTTCATTTAATTTCTTAACAGTACATTTTTATTTTGCTCGTTTATATCGTGTTCTAAAATTCGGTTGTCGCATCACAAAGGAAAAGTAAGACATTTGGCAAAGGGTCGACAAGTTACCTTAGAATGTGATGTAATGTTGGGTTCACTTTTAAATGTAAACAAATGTATCTTTTTAATGTATCAATCTGAGGGCAATAATACCAAAGTGTACTCTTTTAAGAATTTAATTCCGAGCTTTCGAACCACTACGTGTCCATTTTCAAGGAATATATCTAAATGAGATTGGATGTAAATAATTTGTATAAATAGTAATAAATGGAACATTTGTATATAAAAAACTCAAAAAACAATATAATATAAAAAAAATTTTTTGAAAGATGTCTAAATGAAATTGTTTCCATTCATTTAGACATCTTGTGTAAGGAATAAAAAAAACTTGACTTGAGGAGAATGAGTGATTTGTAAAGATTGATATATTTAATTAGAATTTAACTTTTAATTACTTACTGTGTACTTACATTATATTGTTTATAATATAGATAATAAAACAAATCTAAATGTTGAAAATAACTATTTACAAGACACTGGACGTGATGCCTGGATTTAATTGAACAGTCCATGTGGACATGGTCCAAGTAGGTTGAACAACCGAGATGACGTACCTGGAATTAGATAGAAAAACACTCTGAGTATTCAATTTGCCATAAATAATTATTATCATTCAAATAAATATCAGTATAGTTAAAATCCCCAAAAATTAATGAAAGTATTAATAATATACAAGGTGCATTTTATGTGTTTGAACTGTGATTATGTATATCAGTACTAAAGTAAAGTTAAAACTTCACTTGATCAAAAATAAATGCCTAATAGTAAGTATTTAGGGTTATTAGGAAAGGTGCAAGGGGCGCAAACTCTCCCCAGTGCATGTAAGGAATATGTGGCACAAACTCTCCACAAACAATATTATAACTACTGCAAGTGGCACAAACTCTCCACAGTACAGCAAAATAATAATACACTGCAAGTGGCACAAACTCTCCACAGTACAGCAAAATAATAAAACACTGCAAGTGGCACAAACTCTCCACAGTACAGCAAAATAATAATACACTGCAAGTGGCACAAACTCTCCACAGTACAGCTAAATAAGGTTACACTGCAAGTGGCTCAAGCTCTCCACAATACAGGGTGGTGGAAGGAGATATGGGTGACGTGAGAAGTCACCCTGTATCAGGAATGGACAAACCGCAAGTGGCGCAAACTCTCCACAGTACAGTATAGGTATATGAGTTAGACTGCAAGTGGCACAAACTCTCCACAGTACAGCTAAATAAGGTTACACTGCAAGTGGCTCAAGCTCTCCACAATACAGGGGGGTGGAAGGAGATAAAGGTGACGTGAGAAGTCACCCTGTATCAGGAATGGACAAACCGCAAGTGGCGCAAACTCTCCACAATACAGTATAGGTATGTGAGTTAAACTGCAAGTGGCACAAACTCTCCACAGTACAGCTAAATAAGGTTACACTGCAAGTGGCTCAAGCTCTCCACAATACAGGGGGGGTGGAAGGAGATAAAGGTGACGTGAGAAGTCACCCTGTATCAGGAATGGACAAACCGCAAGTGGCGCAAACTCTCCACAATACAGTATAGGAATGTGAGTTAAACTGTAAGTGGCACAAACTCTCCACAGTACAGTAGGATTGGATGAATAGGAAATGCAACAATAAATTAATGTTCTTGATAACGTTGAATATTAAAGAACTTTAAACAAAGTTATTATTAAAAATAATTAGCAAATATACATACCCTATGTGATAAAATATCTTTTAAATTCAAATATCAAATAACAGGCAAAAATGAATTACTCTGTGAGGTAGACTCACCTATTTAATTTCTGACATGCACCACAATACACACTATATTTTATATATTTAAATTTATCCGACTCAAGTGAACACTTTAGTTATCTTCTAGCAACTAAAACCCAAATCGTTCTTAAAACCTTTCTTTCCCCTTTCGTGACCTCGAAGACTACGTGACATTTTGATATTTTGCTTATCTGTTTCAGACAATTGGTTGTTTTGTCGAGAAATGGATTTCTGAAATATTAGGGTATACCCATGATTTAATTCGTTTTACTTGGAACGAAAACCATTTTAAGAATAACAGGGTGAGAAAAAAAAATGTCTTACAGTCGGCCATCCTGCGAGCATCTCGTCCCGAGATATCTACTAGTTCTGTTCCCATCCTGACTGGTTATTTTTTTTTGACTGGACTGAAAATGGATTTCAGAAATCTTTGACATGTTTACCAATGAACTAAACTATCCATACAAGCTTTCAGTAGACATATGATTCCCTGCTGTGGATCCTGTCTTTACTACTGTGTCGAAAATTAAATCCACAAAATTGCCAATTCTTCAGGCGTGAAGACACTTATTTAGAGCACAATTTGTCTAGTGAGGGAGTACTCCCCTATAAAGTAAAATATTCAGTCATTGAACAATATCCAACGCCCAAAAACTCGGAAGAATCTAAAAGGTTCGTATCATTCTGTAATGATTACAGACGTTTCATTCGGAACTTCGCTGAAATATGCATACCTCTCGAAAAATTATCCAGGAAACATGTAAAATTCGAGTGGTCGGAAGACTCCGAAAAATTATCCCAAATATTAAAAACAACATCAATAGAGCCACCTTCATTAAAATATCCTGATTTCAGTAAACAATTTATACTGACTACAGATGCTTCAAATTACGCGTCTGCATGCAATTCTTAGAAATACGAAGGTATAGATTTACCTATATCTTATGCATCGCAAACTTTTAAGAAAAGTGAAATAAACAAACCTATAATTATGGAAGAATTGTTAGCTATCCATTGGAGAATTAATGACTTCAATAGTTACTTGTATGGTTCTTCACAGTTTATAGTAAAAACGGATCATAAGCCGTAAACACATCTATCTCAATGACAGAACCCACTTCAAGACTCACAAGAATTAGACTAGACAGAAGAATATAATTTTGAAATACAGTATATGGAAGGAAATTCAAATTATGCAGACAGTATTTCAAGGATATCCATAAATGAATTAAAAGACTTGTACATAGATAATTTTCACGTCTTAGCTATAACGAGGTCAAAAACTCGACAAAATAAAACTCAACCTATAGAAGAAAATAAAATAGTTTCTGCAAAAGTAAAAACAGATGTTCGCAAACCATCAGTATTTAAGTACTGAATAATTTAGAGGCGCATAAATTGGATATCGAAAAATAAATATATATATTCAACGCTTTACAACTAAGTTTTGAAAAACATTTTTCAAAAACAGTGACCGTGCAACTAAGATGAAACAACTACTTCCCGGGCTATCTGCCTCGACATACATTGAATTACACTCCTAAGTCAAACGGGGTTGGTATATCTACAAGATTTAACCAGCCATTACCAATACTGCAATTTGAAAATAACCGTGTTTCGCTAAGGATGAACATACGGATCAAAAACAGAACATTAGAATTAAAATTGGGTACACTTATTATTTCCCAAAGCTGAATACGATTTTGAATTGGGACAGCATATACTGACAATTTTAAGTAGCCCTAAAAACAAAAATCGCACGAAATGAAATCGAGTAATCTTGCAGGCCAATTGACTGGCCCTCGCCCTCGCCCTCGAATACATCGATTCCCGTACGAACTGTGAGTATATTGACGAACTACTCGACTAAAATAAACAGGAGAACCATCGTGCATGAACCAGAAATTTTGCCGTGCCATTAGGGAACGTAATCCATTATTAAATCAGGTATATTATTTCGCAAATCAACAATTAAGCAGTACAAGTTTTATGTACCATTGCGAGAAGTGACTACTCAAGAATTTCTCTATGGCAAGATTTGACAATATCGGAACTGTTCATTTTTTTTTGGGCTTACCTTACATACAGGTACTTTAAAGTTACCTACCTTGCAGGACTATTGAGAAAAAAAAACATAAGACTATTCTCCAGCTGTTTCTCACATTTAATGGGTCGCTACTTGCTAATAATGAGATGCCCATATGTTCCTGAAGTTAAAACCAATGAGCTGTCCCCAGATGATCGAAATCAGGCCTATACTGGATCATTTTACTAATAAAATGAAGATAATATATTACCCATAAAAAAAAACAAAAAACTTGTCAGTGGATGAATCTATGGTCTTGTGAAAAGGGGGACTTTACTTCAAGCAATATCTACCAAAGAAGCGGCAGAAATATGGGATAAAGTTGTATATGGTAATAGAAGGGGACGGAACAATTTTAGATATGATGGTACATACTGGCTCGAGCGATATAACTGGCGGAAAAGATCATGCACAAAAGACAGTGATGTATCTGATGCGCGAATGTCTGAATAACGGACATAGCTTATACATGGACAACTTTGACAATAGTTATTCATTGGCAAAAAAAAAGTTTCTTGATCAAATACCTTTTCTACAGGTACTCTCAGAAAAGCCGAAAAGATTTCCCCAAAAACGTTGTAGCTACAAAATTAAGAAAAGGTGAGACCAAAGCTATGTATAACTGCAATATGATGATTGGCAAGTGGACCGATAAAAGAGACGTCTTAGACATATCTACTGAATAAAAAAAAATGAAGTGGTAACTAAAAGCAAAAGTCAAGTATAATAAATAGTGGAATAGACATAAGGCCTTCGTGATCAAATGATGGCTTATTATCCAACGGCACGCCGTTACGTTGATATTAGAAAATTATAATACATGTGATCCAGTTGTATTTGCACAATGCCCATAAACTTTATAATAAGTACTCTGGTTAGAAAGTGACATTTTACAACTTTCGAATGTCCGTATTAGAAAAACTATTGCCAAAAACAGTCGCAATAAGCAGATGTACCTGTAAATGTAAACCATTTACCTGTAGAAATCGAAATTCTCAATTAACTTGGATAAACGCTTAGAAAATAGAATGTAGGGTTTGAGCTATGGACAAAAAATACGGAAAGATACTGTGTACCACTGCACAGCTTGTCCCGAGATGCCCGGCCTCTGCATATGAAATTGTCTTAGAGAATACCACTCATTGGAGACATAAGATTCTAGGGCTATAGTACCCAAGGAAGGATTTCTCTGAGGAGAATATTGTGGAAATATTATTAAGCATAATAAGGGCAACTAATCTCTTCACATAAACAGAGCAGCCAAGAGCAAAAAAAAACAAAAAAAACTTAAAAGCTGAGGTGCCTTGGACTTGACACATTAGCAAACTCTTATAACAAACCATTGCCAACCTTCGGAACTTTGTAGTAGCGTAATAGATAGTGGCTTCCCCTAAACATCGAAAAATATCACGAAGTTCATCGACCTTTTGAAGCCAAACCGAAATCGATTGCACCCTATCCTCGAGGTCAAATACAGGTACGGTACCACATCCCCTCGGACCGTCTTGCTAGGCCGTTCTCGTTCGGCAGTATTTTCGAGAAAAGTGGTCATTACAGTGGTCAATCGTTCAATAGTCATTCGGTGTCAAAGAATCAATACAGTTTCTTCTTGGGGTAACAGATTCACTCGAACCCGAAGCCCGAAGCCTCTTGGGTTTCAATTGGTAGCGGTATTTTATTGCGTCGTTGGGGACCCATTTCAGTTGATTATTAATACTTTTGTGATTTATGGTAGAAATACGGTAAATAAATATTTAATTAAAAAAAAAAGACACAAAGCTAGAATAACATTTAAAAAAAATAGTGTCATCTCGGCATTGTAATTTTATGTCATTGAATTAATAAATCCAGGTCATCTCTATCCCACTTCTGATAAATTGTAAGGAATAAAAAAAACTTGACTTGAGGAGAATGAGTGATTTGTAAAGATTGATATATTTAATTAGAATTTAACTTTTAATTACTTACTGTGTACTTACATTATATTGTTTATAATATAGATAATAAAACAAATCTAAATGTTGAAAATAACTATTTACAAGACACTGGACGTGATGCCTGGATTTAATTGAACAGTCCATGTGGACATGGTCCAAGTAGGTTGAACAACCGAGATGACGTACCTGGAATTAGATAGAAAAACACTCTGAGTATTCAATTTGCCATAAATAATTATTATTATTCAAATAAATATCAGTATAGTTAAAATCCCCAAAAATTGATGAAAGTATTAATAATATACAAGGTGCATCTTATGTGTTTGAACTGTGATTATGTATATCAGTACTAAAGTAAAGTTAAAACTTCACTTGATCAAAAATAAATGCCTAATAGTAAGTATTTAGGGTTATTAGGAAAGGTGCAAGGGGCGCAAACTCTCCCCAGTGCATGTAAGGAATATGTGGCACAAACTCTCCACAAACAATATTATAACTACTGCAAGTGGCACAAACTCTCCACAGTACAGCAAAATAATAATACACTGCAAGTGGCACAAACTCTCCACAGTACAGCAAAATAATAAAACACTGCAAGTGGCACAAACTCTCCACAGTACAGCAAAATAATAATACACTGCAAGTGGCACAAACTCTCCACAGTACAGCTAAATAAGGTTACACTGCAAGTGGCTCAAGCTCTCCACAATACAGGGTGGTGGAAGGAGATATGGGTGACGTGAGAAGTCACCCTGTATCAGGAATGGACAAACCGCAAGTGGCGCAAACTCTCCACAGAACAGTATAGGTATATGAGTTAGACTGCAAGTGGCACAAACTCTCCACAGCACAGCTAAATAAGGTTACACTGCAAGTGGCTCAAGCTCTCCACAATACAGGGGGGTGGAAGGAGATAAAGGTGACGTGAGAAGTCACCCTGTATCAGGAATGGACAAACCGCAAGTGGCGCAAACTCTCCACAATACAGTATAGGTATGTGAGTTAAACTGCAAGTGGCACAAACTCTCCACAGTACAGCTAAATAAGGTTACACTGCAAGTGGCTCAAGCTCTCCACAATACAGGGGGGTGGAAGGAGATAAAGGTGACGTGAGAAGTCACCCTGTATCAGGAATGGACAAACCGCAAGTGGCGCAAACTCTCCACAATACAGTATAGGAATGTGAGTTAAACTGCAAGTGGCACAAACTCTCCACAGTACAGTAGGATTGGATGAATAGGAAATGCAACAATAAATTAATGTTCTTGATAACGTTGAATATTAAAGAACTTTAAACAAAGTTATTATTAAAAATAATTAGCAAATATACATACCCTATGTGATAAAATATCTTTTAAATTCAAATATCAAATAACAGGCAAAAATGAATTACTCTGTGAGGTAGACTAACCTATTTAATTTCTGACATGCACCACAATACACACTATATTTTATATATTTAAATTTATCCGACTCAAGTGAACACTTTAGTTATCTTCTAGCAACTAAAACCCAAATCGTTCTTAAAACCTTTCTTTCCCCTTTCGTGACCTCGAAGACTACGTGACATTTTGATATTTTGCTTATCTGTTTCAGACAATTGGTTGTTTTGTCGAGAAATGGATTTCTGAAATATTAGGGTATACCCATGATTTAATTCGTTTTACTTGGAACGAAAACTATTTTAAGAATAAATGTTATAAATGAAACTAACTGTTTCTAATTAATTCCACTATTTAATTGAAAGATTTATGAAAATTATTAAAGGATATTGATAATTATTTCGATATTGACATATCATCGTCAGAATGACAGAAGTTACATTTTATGTGATACCTACTTGATGTTTAATATTTTGGCTAGACCAAATAGTAAGTGACCTATCTTGTGATTGACTTAATATATATGAATAGAGAAAAGAAGATATGATTTTACAAATATTAAAGCTTAGGTATTATTAGCCCTATGGGGATATCTTGGATATCTTTTTCCCATTTAAGATCAGTATAACTGTGCAATGATATAGAAAACCAAGGAAAACTATATCTGCTGATCTTTACAATAGTTACTTAAGAAAACAATGTAAGTAAAAAATTGTTAAATGTAAAAACAAAAATACCCCCATTAAAAAAGTCTGGAGTATATAAACTTAAATGTCCAGAATGTAATGCTGTCTATATTGGTCAAACAATTCGAAATTTTGAAATTAGATACAATGAACACTCACGAGCATACAGATTAAAACAGCCAGATAAATCACATTACGCAAAACACCTTCTTGACACAAAACATTCATTAACACCTAACACAGAACTAGAAGTACTGCATATTTGTGATAAGAAACAAGAACTAGATTTCCTTGAAGAACTAGAAATAAGAAGACACTTAAGAGACCCACAATATGAAGTTGTCAATGAACAGATTAATCTAGGGAGCTCTCCACTAATAAATTGTCTTCTTAAGTAACTATTGTAAAGATCAGCAGATATAGTTTTCCTTGGTTTTCTATATCATTGCACAGTTATACTGATCTTAAATGGGAAAAAGATATCCAAGATATCCCCATAGGGCTAATAATACCTAAGCTTTAATATTTGTAAAATCATATCTTCTTTTCTCTATTCATATATATTAAGTCAATCACAAGATAGGTCACTTACTATTTGGTCTAGCCAAAATATTAAACATCAAGTAGGTATCACATAAAATGTAACTTCTGTCATTCTGACGATGATATGTCAATATCGAAATAATTATCAATATCCTTTAATAATTTTCATAAATCTTTCAATTAAATAGTGGAATTAATTAGAAACAGTTAGTTTCATTTATAACATTAATATGAGTAGATTCCACAAAGTAAGGGTCCAAACAGTAAATTCAATTATTTTAAGAATAACAGGGTGAGAAAAAAAAAATGTCTTACACTTGCAAAAAATTTTTTTTATATTATATTGTTTTTTGAGTTTTTTATATACAAATGTTCCATTTATTACTATTTATACAAATTATTTACCCCAATATTCCTGTCCTTATACATTATTATTCGGCAAATATCTACTATAACCATATATATATACATATATATATATATATATTTATACACATATATACATATTTGTATGTAGTACCACTCCGCGTCTGAACTACGAACAGTCCTACCCGGCGTCTGGCGTATACCAGGCGTATTAAAGGTGGTTAGTTTGACGGTATCACGCAGCGCTTTTGACAACAAGGTTCACTCAGCGTCATCTATTTTTAGCACATCTATACATTCAAGTTCATTTTATCCGTTACTCAGCGTCATCTATACATTCAGGTACATTTTATCCGTTATTCAGCGTCATCTATTTTTAGCACTTCTATACATTCAAGTACATTTTATCGGTTATTCAGCGTCCTACTCAATATTATTATTGTATGTTTAGTTTCCGTCAACGACTCAAGGGGACTTAATAAAGTACATGACCAGATCCATAATTTGATATATGTGATATATCTGAGAAATCTCACCAAAGAAAATTAGTCGATTTACTAAAATTTAATAAAAGCTTTTTGTTTAAATCATATTAAGTTGTGGTTTTTACGAAGTGCAATGGAGTAAAAAAACACATGTTGAATATTTCTACTTTATTTAAAATACAAATCAGCCTTTTAGGAAATTAAAAAAATATCTCTTTGGACATAACAAAAAAACATTAAATATAAGGTTATACTGAAATTTAAAAAAAAACGAATTGAAATATTCCATGAGACAATAATACACTAAGTGGAGGATTTACCGGCAGTTTTTCGCGTCATTTCTTGCGTTCTTAACATTCGTCCTATATATTTAATATTAAATATTTTTAAAAACAAAAAAAAAATTGGCAAGGGATACTTATGTTTTTAAAAACATTCAATATTAAATATACAGGACGAATGTTAAGATCGCAGAAATCACGCAAAAAACTGTCGGTAAATCCTCCTCTTAAAAGAGTTTGTGACCGCCTCGTTTGAACCATATCCAAAAAATTTATTACATGATGTTACTGGAAGACAACTATAGTATATTGTGCAACAAGGGGGGAAAGTTCAACTTTTCTCACGAGTGTGAAAGTTTATGCCGCTAACCCACGAGTGAGAAAAGTACTTTCCCCACATGTTGGACACTATACTTTTTCTACAACTGCACAAATTTAAAGAATACAAGTGAAGTAACTTAATATTTATTTTTATGGTTAGTAAAACAAAAAGAAAAGGTGAGCCGTCGTCGGACCGCCGATAGAAGCTTGCTCCTTATGCCCAATAGAATGACCATTTTTCAAAAATTTTGATAATTTTTCACAATTATTGACCATTTTTTCAAAATTTTTGACAATTTTAATAATTATTGACCATTTTTGACAATTATAGACCAATTTTGACAGTTTTGACAATTATTGATCATTTTTGACAATTTTTCAAAAATTTTGACCATTTTTCCAAATTTTAACAATTTTTTACGGTTATTGACCATTTTTGACAGTTTTTTTATAATTATTGACCATTTTTTCAAAATTTTGACAATTTTTGACCATTTTTCAAAATTTTGACAATTTTTGACTATTTTTTCAAATTTCAACAATTATTGACCAATTTTGACAGATTTGACAATTATTGACCATTTTTTCAAAATTTTGACAATTTTTTGACCATTTTTGACAATTTTTCGAAAATTTTGACAATTTTTTCAAAAATTTTTACCATTTTTTCAAATTTTAACAATTATTGACCATTTTTGACAGTTATTGATCAATTTTGACAATTTTTCGAAAATTTTGACCATTTTAGACCATTTTACCAAATTTTAACAATTATTGACCATTTTTGTCAATTTTTGAGCATTTTTGACAAGTTTCAACAATTATTGACCATTTTTGACATTTTTTCATAGTTATTGACAATTTTTTCAAAATTTTAACAATTTTCGTCCATTTTTCAAAATTTTAACAGTTATTGACCATTTTTGACAGTTTCTGACAATTATTGACCATTTTTGACCAATTTCAAATATTTTGACAGTTTTTGCATTTTTCAAAATTTTAACAATTATTGACTATTTTTGACCATTTTTTAAAATATTTGACAATTTTTCCAAATGTTTGACAATTTTTAACAATTATTGACCATTTTTGACAGTCTTTTATAATTATTGACCAATTTTTCCAAATTTTTACAGTTTTTGACAATTTTTGACAATTATTAACCATTTTGACAGTTTTTGACAATTTTTGAATTTATTTGGCAATTATTAACCATTTTTTCAAAACTTTGACAGTTTTTGACAATTATTGACCATTTTTCCAAATTTTTTTGTCCATATTTCAAAATTTTTGACAATTTTTTAAAAATTTTAACATATTTTCTAATATAATCTGACAGTTTTGTGACAACTAAGTAGGTATTTAAAGATGACAGTAGCCTACTAAGTTTTTGTCGATTTTATTTGATTCTCCATATAAATATATGTGGCGTGGGCAAAGTGCCGTGAGAAATATTATTTCTCACAGTATGAGCAATATTTGGTTTTGAAATCAAGTACGGTATGAGAAAAACGTCACTTTTCATAGCAGTTGCAGAAAAAATAATTATCCACATTAATACTCTCTTTAATATGATATGATGATATCACGGATCTCAATCATTTCCCAAACGATAGCACTCAAAAACCCAATTGACATTTTCCAGTTTTCAAATAATAGCTATTTGTGTATCAAGAGCAGAAAGTAGTACTTTGGCAGTCGAGACAGAAAGTTGCCGCGCGACGCGTCAGCGGAGCGCGGCAATCTGTCGAGACTACCAAAGGACTTTCTGCTCGAAATACACACAAGATTTTTTCTACGATCACACCAAAATAAAATTAATTTTTTATTAAAAACGTGTTACTTTCATCACAATATTGGAAGTTTATTTGACATATTAAGCCTACTATTCGAAGACAAAAGATTAATTGTGTATGTTGTGTTGCCTACTTATGACAATAGACTTTATGATTTAAAGATTTATGATTTTATGGTTGTATGAATATTATAGTTCATTAAATAAATTACAACTTTTTTAAATTTTATTTGAACGGAATACAGAACGATAATAAACAAACATACCTTTTACTTATTAACTAAATTAAAATTAAAGATACAATTTTGGCAATTTTTTATGTTTATGCCTGAGGTAGATGTCTCTGAAAGGTTAGAAAATGTCAAATCTTTCTGG
Organism: Lochmaea crataegi; assembly: GCA_947563755.1. Classification (NCBI taxonomy): domain Eukaryota; kingdom Metazoa; phylum Arthropoda; class Insecta; order Coleoptera; family Chrysomelidae; genus Lochmaea; species Lochmaea crataegi. The sequence continues at coordinate 33,457,473 of OX387427.1, read as the reverse complement.
TGATTGCAAGTATGTTGTGTTGCCTACCTATTGCCATTGTTTGTTCTTAGCAGTTTCGTGTACCTATGTACGTAGGCAACACTTATCACATTAATGTCAGATATTTATTACTTTAATGTCAGATATCTTTTAGATTTCCCTATTTCTCATTATATTATTACGGAAAATACTGTTGGATGCTTTAACATATTAGAAAATCAACTAAAATATTTATTTATTCTACAGTTTATATTAAAATATCTACTAGCTCTCTTTTATCTATAAATAAAATTAGGCGTGCGCCAAAGTTACTTTCTGCTTAAGAGCGCCAATAATGTCAAATTATGACAGCTCGCGGAAAACATCAACTTTGCGGTTAGATTTGAGTGTGCAAAAGCCTACTTTCAGTAGTGATCGTAGGAAAAAATATTTTTTCTATAACTGCTATGAAAAGTGACGTATTTTTCATACCTTACTTAATTTCAAAACCAAATATTGTTCCGACTGTGAGAAATACTATTTCTCACGGCACTTTGCCACGCCACATACATTTATATGGAGAATAAAATAAAATGGACAAAAACTTAGTAGGCTTCTGTCATCTTTAAATACCTACTTAGTTGTCACAAAACTGTCAGATTGTATTAGAAGTTTTTAAATTCTAAAAGGTGGTTTCAATCGTGCTTTGATAAAAATCCCAATTTCCATTAAATATTAGTTTAACAAGACATATACTTCATAATAAATAATATGGATACTGACAGTAGTGACGATTTTAATAATACATCATATAATATCACCGTATACGATTCAACCCTCAACTTCTACTATTAGTATAACGGAGAATTTGGTGAAAAGAAATGACGTTCCGGGTTTGACCATACAAAATTGTACAAATTTCACCATCAACTATAATTTGAAATAAAATTATTTAAAAGTTTAGAGGTGGGATAATTTAGTGTTATTTTTGTTTTACTAACCATAAAAATAAATATTAAGTTACTTTACTTGTATTCTTTAAATTTGTGCAGTTGTAGAAAAAGTATAGAATGCAACATGTGGGGAAAGTACTTTTCTCACTTGTTGCACAATATACTATTGCTACATTTTTTATTCAATATTTATTTTTAACAATAACCAATGTCACTTAAATTCTGAACATTTTTAAGGATATATTCAAAATGAGACCCTTCTATGATGAGACATGTGTTGAAGCAAGAGGTCATTTTCAACACCTCCCACAAAATTTTCACAATTTCAATGTTATTGTGGAAAATAAGTATTAAATTGAAAATGTGACATAATTATCCACATCAATACCATTATTGTACTGTTGAATTTGGAATAAAAAACCATTTCGTTTGGACTAACTTCCATCCCCTATTCATTTAGTTTTTTAGTTCGATGACGTCACAGCTCAATAATCACGTCGCTGATTTTAAGTATATCTTAAAGCTGATGATATCGACTTTCAGCATAAAAACGGAAATTTCATACCGGGTGGCCAAGTGTATTTGAGCCCATTTTAAATGCCCGTATCTTGAAAAGTATTTCAGGTTTTAAGGTGTGGTTTTTACCGAACACCTTTACACCTTTACCGAATACTACATTTTATGTCAAGTTTGTACAGTTACTTCCGTTTACACCGGAAATGAGTACGCCTTTTTGAGATATAGGGCAACTTTGTTATTTTATATGGAACACCCAGTATATTTTTCTTAGAAACCGTTATCTGTCCTCTTTCTGAAAAGCTATAATTTGTGACAGCTCATCAAATTCGTGTAGATGTTAGAGCGGTTTTAAATAATTGTTACAAATTTTATTTCTTTAAACTTTTACATCTAGTTCCTTATAAATTAAAATGTCTGAAAGAAAAACAAATAGAAAAAAAATAACTAATTCAGGTACTGTTCAAAGTGTTAACCATTTAACATTTAAACAACGAATTAATTATTATTTGACATTTCTACTGCAACTAAATATTTTATTCCACAGGTAACTAGATGTAATAGTGTATTTTATTTAAATATATACCAATTATTTGAAACCGCTCTCACATCTACACGAATTTAAAGAATTGTCACAAATTTTCCCTTTTTCGAAATAGGGCAGATTAAAAGGTTTCTAAAAAATATATATACATGGTGTCTCATATAAAATAACAAAGTAACCCTATATCTCACAAATGGCGTACTAATTTTCGGTGTAAACGGAAGTAGCTGTACAAACGGCATATGCCGTAGTATTTTTTGAGGTGTTCGGTGAAAACCGGACCTTTAATTCTGAAATACTGTTTAAGATACGGGGATTTAAAATGGGCTCAAATACACTTGGCCAACCGGTATTATTAAAAAAAATGCTCTTGTTGCCGCCTTCGTTTTTTTTTATTTAGATTAACGTGTCTTGACAACGATGGCTATTGGCCCAAATACAAAAAGATATAAAATTTAAATATTGTAAAACATACTAACGTTCTTCAAAAAAGATATTGACATTCCCAAATTTTAAATTTTTCTTATTTTATTGAATGAAGTCATTTGTTGTTTCAAGACACCAGGTGTAATTCTTATTTTGAACATAAATATTCAGTTAAAATGTGCAGTCAATTTTTAGGTTAGGTTTATGTTATGAATTTTAAAATTAAGTTTTGTTACAAGTTGAGATTATCTTAAAAGTAAAATAAATAACATATATGGCCTATCATTTGTTTCTTGCTGTTTCTTTGCAGCACTAATGATTTTACGAGTTCTAAAGGAATACATGCCACACAGATTTCAAATAAAAACACACCGATAAATTAAAAATGTTGCCCTCTTGATTTTTATAAAATACTCTAGGCCGTTCAAAAACAAATAAAAGAAAAAGCGAGAGTTTTAAGACGCCGGGTGAGTCTATGACATGAACTTTATATATACGTGTATACAATTAGGTGCCGTCAGCGCTACACACGGTCGAAGCTTGCACTGCGAATTAATACGCGAATCACTTTAGGGTGTCATACAACGTCAGGCAGATTTTTGCACCAAACGATTGTAAACATCTCACAGGTCACGTGGAAAAATTTAAAGGGCGATGTCACTGGGCGTCCGTATAACCGGACGCCCAGTGACGATGGACGCGGCGTCAACCTAAGATTTAACATAGACAGACGCTCAGTGATACTGTATATATATATATACATATATATATATATATATACATCCTTCTATCGTTAAAGCGTCCAGATAAAAATGTGCTTCATGGCGTCCGACGTTGTTTTCTGCAGATATAGTGTTAATTGAGATGAATACTTTTTGATATAGATAAAGGATGGTTAAAATAAATGGAAAAAAGGACTTTGGCACGGAAAACACAACATTGCTGTATAGTTTATAAACATTATGGCGCCCTTTCAGTCGATGGGCAATTGGGCGTCTCTTATATTCAGCATTACGTATATATGATAGCCTTTAGGGCGTCAATTTTGTTATTGCGTTGTTGCCGCAGTAAGTACATATCTGCTATTTACAGAAAATAGGAGGACAAATAAGATATAATGTGGTTATTGTAAGTAGGAGGGATCCATATTATGTTATTGCAATGAAATTTCAGAAGTATTCATTTAACAAGTTACAAACACTGAAAATATTGAAGACAGTGAACTTAAATAAATCTTCAAATGGACAATTTCTTCACAAAATTGCATTAATTTCAGAATTACATGATAGTTATTATTTTATATGGTGTTTGTTAGGTACTAGTTAAAGAATAGCTATTTATGTAGGAAGTTACAAAAAATATGATTTTTTGTGACATTTGTGATCATTCAGGACACGAGTATTGTCGGTGAAAAGTTTTAACCCTAGTTGTGAACTAATATTTTTCCTGCGAAGATAAATAATTTATTTCCTTAAAATTGTAGGTTACGGGAAAATACTATAAGTGAAGTGATGTGATGGAGTGATTTTGTCGTTTCGAGATTCGAATGGATTTACACGTTTCATATTAGTCCAAAAAACCCATTTTAAAAAAATGTCGGTCGGTCAGTTGTCAACACGATAACTCAAAAACACTACCGAATTTTTCAATGAAATTTTATAAGTAGGTTCAGAACATAAAAACTGAGGCTAAGTTCGTAAATGATTAAAATCTGATTTACAGTTTTTCGGAAAATTCCATTTTCATGCAGTTTTCTCAACTTTCCACTCGAAATAATTTTTTTAACGAATAATTGACAAATTTGTTGAAATCTTCGTATCAAAAAACCTCCTATACAAAATTTCTCCGAAATCGGGATCAAAATTTTTTGGGAATTTCCTTCAGCTTTAATCCTGTATATTATCTACAATATGAAATGGAAGAATTCAAATGTAGTAAGTAATTGAGATGCATGTTAAACATTTTGCAGTCCTGGCCCAAAAATTGTAAATTTTGGTTTATATTGAATGTATGGAAAAAATTACGCAGTATCAAGTATTTTAATACGCGGAATCCATTTCTTGATGTAGTGTTATGAAATTTTTGTTATTAAAAAAATGTTTTCTTAGTTTTTTTTCAAGTAAAGTATTAGAAAACAAATTTTGGGTGAAAACTAATAGCCTCGTGCATAAGGTGAAGTCATCTGGGTACATCAACTGGTTCAAATAATATTCGAATCCATCAGTCGGAGCTAGATATCTCGTTTATCCTTAGTGCCACGAAACAACATTATAAACAAGAGAAGTAAGTAGATATCGTCAAGGACCAGATTTTAAAGATATTCATACATACAGTCTGCTCCAAAATTCAGTGACGAAACAAACACATATTTTTTATGTAACACCCTGTATTTCTTAATATCTTTCGATTCTCTTCGAAGAGCTGATTTCGAAAAACTATAGCACTTGGGGTCAAATGTTTATAGTTTCTAAATTCCAGGGTGTTGAAGATCACTTTTTTAGCTTCAAAGATTTTTCAGCTAAAACAATTGATTATTTAAAAAAGAATGGATGTCTCTATATTTACTTGGGTTTAGTTGGGTTCTTCAATCAATTTTGGAACATCCTATATATTCATGAATACTTATAAAATCTGCCTCTTGGCGATATCGGCTACTTTTATGCTTCATACATCAATATTGTGTATAGGAAAAGGAATAACTTTTGGCCCTTGTACTAATATTTCTGTTGTTAAAAAAAATTGAATTTTTTGTTATTAATCTAATGAAATTATGTCATATCAACCTGTTGTTGGTTTTCCAATAAGTCTTTCAGTTGGTTCTTGCTGATTTGCCATTACAAATGAAGTATTATATACAGGGTGGTCCGTAAGTAATGGTCCAAAGTGAAATGGGAGATTTTTGGCCTGAAAATATTACAATCTCTTGCAACTTGCTTCAATCAAATATTGATAATGGAAAAGATACAGGGTGGCAAAGTTTGACTGTAAAAGATGTTTTTTCTCAGTAAATTGAAAGATTTTGGATATACAAAAGTAAAAATTAAGAGATGGGGGTTTTAAGGCATGAGAAATGGCATGATAAAAAAGTCAAGTGCACAGTTACACCAACAACGTAGCTCATGTGGCGCCCTCTAAAAAATACATCAAAACGGATATGATATTATGATTTCTCAGGAACTATAACCCCTATCTTCAAATTTTTACGTTTGTATATCCAAAATCTTTCAATTTACCGAAAAAAAACATTTTTGACATTTCAACTTTGCCACCCTGTATCTTTTTTATTATCAATATTTTATTGAAGCAAGTTGCGTCAGATTGCAATATTTTCAGGCCAAGAATCTTCCATTTCACTTTGGACCATTACTTACGGACCACCCTGTATATATATTTTTATTGTTTAAAAGTATCTTTTGCAATTTTTTTTAATTTCATTCAACTATTGGAGAGCTATAAGACCAAGGCAGGCAATAAATACGGAACATAACACCCTCTATGCTATAAAGTGTTACAGTAGACCTTAATGCCCGGTTAAGTCATGTCTACTGGTCAATGAACAAGTTGAACATTAACTTAATTACAGTTACCTGTAAATAATTGTCATATAAGTAAAGCGTGATCTATAGACGTCAAAAAATAATAGTTCAATACTATTAAACGCTTTACAAAATTAGAAAAATTAATTTCCAAAGAGCAGACCGTCCACTAAGAAGCAACAACTACTTCTCGGGCTATATGTAATTCAATGTCTGTCGGGGCATATAGCCCGAGAAGTAGTTGTTGCTTCTTAGAGGACGGTCTGCTCTTTGGAAATTAATTTTTCTAATTTTGTAAAGCGTTTAATAGTATTGAACTATTATTTTTTGACGTCTATAGATCACGCTTTACTTATATGACAATTATTTACAGGTAACTGTAATTAAGTGAATACCTACAAAACCGAGATGGTTTTTTGTCGATATAGAATTTTGGTTTGTGATTAGATGTAGAGATGTCGCCGATATCGCACTCTTAACATTTCCTTCACTAAGGCTAATGTATTGGTGTGGTATCAACGTAGTCTCTAGTCCAGGATTATGCTCTCAGAGCTTCTGGACGAATAGCATCTACCTTGTGCTGATGAGGCGCAAAAACGCCGAAACCGGTCCACAAGTGATGTTATTCCTTCTAATCGCAAACCAGAATGGTTGGTTCTATCTTAACGGATATACCAACCCCGTTTACTTTAGAAGTGTAATTCAATGTCTGTCGGGGCATATAGCCCGAGAAGTAGTTGTTGCTTCTTAGTGGACGGTCTGCTCTTTGGAAATTAATTTTTCTAATTTTGTAAAGCGTTTAATAGTATTGAACTATTATTTTTTGACGTCCAAGTTGAACATTTATTGTAAATTTTCTTTTGTTTATTTTGGTAATTTAAAATCGAAAATTGACCTCTTTGGGGAATTTTTAATAGTACTTTTTATTTAGCTTATAATAAATTTATGCGTTACTTGGACGCACCCTATATACAGGAACGTATCTAAGAAATTAAGAACTGGGAAGTAACTTGGGACTTCGATTTTGAATGAAAAAGAGATTCATTCATATTGTTTCATGTATAATTTGCGTATATTGTTTCGCGTTTACGGCGTCCACTGACCATCTGCATACAACGTGCTAACTCTTTTTTTTTAAGAAAACTAAATATTTTTATGATCGAAGAATACGTACAAGTACATGCAATGGAAACACACAAAGAAGTAAGAGATGAAGGCTGTAGTTCATTAAATTCGAATGATTTTGATTTTTGTATCCCTGCAGGATTTTTTTTCAATCTGAATAACTTTGTAGTACCTATTGTAGGACTTTTAAGTTTCTCTGTGTATATGTAGATTTTTTATAGTAGAAAACTATTTTTTGTTTTGTGTAAAAATTTACTTTTTATTTGTCCCATATTCGACATTGTTTTATAATTACTACTTACTAGGTATTAAAACAATAAAATCTAGATTTATAACCTAATTAAAGTGGTTTTCTTTAAGATGTTTTAGCTTCCAAATAAATTTAGGGGTAGTCAACATAATATAATATTGACATTATACTTGTCTTTTAGATGACCGAGAATAGTTTGTATATAATGTCCTACTCAATAATTAATTATACAGTGAACGGCTAAATTATGGAATATTATCATTATTCCGAGAACCGTCGAATTTTAAGGGAAATCCCGAAACAGGTCGATTTTTGTTGTAAAATGCCCATGTTATAACGTACATGGAGTAGGGATGATGTAACCAGTGTGGGTGTAATGACGTAATCGTTAATTTTTTTTAATAGAAATCGGTATAATGTGACACCTCATTTGAACGAGAATTTAATTATCTATTTAACGACATTACATTTTTAACTAAAATATTTTTTGAGGGCACGAAAACAATTTTTTTTTATTTAAATTCAATCAAATTACAATTAATGCTTGAATCCATGACATTCTGAAATACTTAAAAAAGCAAAAATAAGTGAAAATAATACTGGACACAAAAAGTTCTCTCATAAACACTGAAACTTTTTGTCATATGTTAATTCAAGCAAGTGTTAGTGGCATAGTTACTGTAATATTTATTGTCGTAAATGTTTTGATTTTGTGAATTGTTATCAGTTGTCAATTGTAATTTTTACTTTTGAATAGTAAATTATGGCTCACCTAAATGAATCACAACACAGAAATATTAATCCTTAGAGGATGCGGAGATAAAAAAAAGAACACAGAACGAGGTATGCAATTTATTCAACGCAAAATATCCCGTCAGACCCATCAGCCAATCAACAGTAAGTAAAATAGTCCGAAAATTTGGAGAAACTGGGCACGTTAAACAAATTCCAAACGCTGGGCGTCCTAAAATTGAAGACAATGTGAAACTTGATATTTTATTAAATGTACATGACAATCCTCACAGTAGTTCAACACAAATGTGTGAATATGCTGGAGTTTCCCAAAGATCGGTATTACATATTTAAAAAAAAGAAAAATACCATCCCTACAAAATTCAACTACATCAGGAGTTAAACGACGACGATCCCGATCGCCGGCTTCAATTTTCTGAAATTATGCAGGATTTATGTATCCCCAATCCACTTTTCATCAATCAAATCCTTTTTTCCGATGAAGCAACATTTTTTATACATGGTACCGTGAATCGTCAAAATTGCAGATATTGGAGTCAAGAAAACCCGTATTGGATGACTGAGGCACACACGCAATATCCTCAGAAAGTGAATGTATGGACAGGGATCATCAATGACAGAATCATTGGCCCTTTTTTCTTTGAAGAAAATCTAACAGGAAGACGCTATTCAACTTTTTTGAGAAATCAACTTATACCTGTCCTTGCTAACATGTATCCAAATGCCAATAATCCAAATTTACCTAGTGAAAATATCTGGTTTCAACAAGATGGATCCCCTCCGCATTACGCACGTGAAGTACGTCAATTTTTAAATAATTACTTTCCCGGGAGGTGGATCGGAAGACGAGGTTTCATAGAGTGGCCAGCAAGGTCGCCAGATCTAACACCTCTAGATTTTTCCCTGTGGGCTTACATAAAATCAAAAGTTTATCTAAATAGACCCCAAAACTTACAGGACTTGAAAGATAGAATTATGCATGAAAAGAGTCTAATTACTCCAGAAGTTATCCGCAATGTACTTGATGAATGTGTCCGTACATTCGCATATTGTCAAGATACCGATGGATGGCATTTCGAACATTTAATTTAAAATAATTGCTATGCATAATTTGGTTACTTTAAAGTACATTATTAATTAAATCATTAGTTGAAATTTGGTTGAATTTAAATTAAAAAAATTGATTTCGTACTCTTAAAAAAATATTTTAGTTGAAAATGTCATGTCGTTAAATAAGGAATTAAATTCTCGTTCTAATGAGGTGTCACATTATACCGATTTCTATTTAAAAAAATTAACGATTACGTCACTACACCTACACCGCTGACGTCATCCCTACTCCATGTACGTTATAACATAGGTATTTTACAACAAAAACCGACCTGTTTCGGGATTTCCCTTAAAACTCGACGGTTCTCGAAATAATAATAATATTCCATAATTTAGCCGTTCACTGTAGAATACTATTAATAAAGAAATGCGCCAGCTCACTGACCTTCCTACCTCATATCTAAACCTTTACTTACGTTAATGTATCGGACTCTCTTAATTCGGCGTTATTAGAGGAGAGTGGTTGACGTGACGCTCTAAAGGCGAGAGCGTGTATTTGAGAGAATACTCAGAGTTGAGTAATGTACCAGAAATGTATTTTTCTAACTGTTGCATTCAACAATATAAGCAATTTAACGTTCTACTGAAACTGCAGTGTTGTCAAATCTTGGGACGCTCTAAGCGCGAATGACTATCAAGATAAAATGTATACTCTGTATACAACTTAATACTCCTAGCGACTCTGCCGGAGAGTTGCGCGAACTAAATATATTCGAGAACCGTATATTTTCGTTCATTTCATGATCAAAAAAGCGTCCCCCAAAAATTTTGTTGGTAGGTTCGTGACGTAATTTCAAGTCCCTGGACAAATTATTACAAGGGGTGTGCATAGAGCGTCCGTATACGGACGCTGTATGCACTTGGACGCTCTATTGAATGCGATTTCAGAATGTATGGACGCTTTAACGATAGAAGGATATATATATATATATATATATACACATATATACATATATACATATATACATATATACATATATATATATATATATATATATATATAATAATCGCTTGATTTGTATTTATTGGGTATGGTTAATGTGAATATAATGAAAAATTAAACGATCTTTGACGTTTCGCTTTCGTTTGAAAGCTTTTTCAAAATGTTTATTTTATATGTCAAAATGAAGTAAAAAATATACAAATTGTTATTTTTCATTATATTCACATTAACCATACCCAATAAATACAAATCAAGCGATTATTATAATAATGGTTAAAGAAAATAAAATAATATATATATATATGTATATATATATATATATTTCATATATGTATGTTTGTCTATGATATAATAATTTAAAAATACGCGCTGTAATAAACCGGAAGTATTTCTTTCCTTTTTTAATTTTGTATCCTACTCTAACAATTCATGGCGCTGTTTTTTAAATCTTTCCACTTGGTACTATGGCACCACTTTAATTTGCTCCCTTTCGATGGACACTTTTTAATACATTCAGATGGTTCTCCTTCCTTCAACCCTCCATAGTTACCTGCAAAAAATAACTTGTTACTAGTAGCAAACAACGATCAAGTGTCATCTGTCAAATTCACCATGTATTTATATTGAATTTACTTATTTTTCATTGTCACTTTTTCAAATATGATCGATGATAAAACTATATCCAGCTTTTGGTATTTTATTAATAATAATAATAACTTTATTGCTTTTGAAACAAAATCTTACAGCAAGGTACAAATAGGTAAAATTCTATAAAAAAAATTGAATAATGAAAAAGGTTAAGTAACTACTACAAACAAAACATTATTCATTTAAGACAAAATAGCGTAATTCCAATAGATTCCAAATATATTCCGCAATTTTCTTATCTTCAAAATTGTGATATTATTTAAGCCATGCAGGAGTGAGTTCACATTTTCAAGGCAAGGGATATTTCGTTTTATTTTTGTTTAAATCGGATAATCAAATAGTATGTGGAAAATAGTTTTCTTTTCATGAGTATTACAAATAGTACAATCCAGTTCAGGGTCAATGATGTATCCAATACCAATTAATGTAAATTTAATTTTAAAATGGTTAGACATACGCAATTGAGCAAGACTACGGGTAACCTGGATGGGAAATTTTAAAAGCAGGTAAGTACTTGGTTCACAAGAGGTAGGAAAGGAAGTATATGAATACATGAAAGATTAACGAGACGCTATACCGACATCTGAGTCATGTAAATATGTATAATATTTGGACAACAAATCTTTCTTCTGTGATCTAGAAGAATGATGATTCAAATCGTTCCATATATGTTCAAAATCAATAACAACAAAGAACTTTTTCAACTGAACTAACCAGTTATACTTCACATATGTATAGTTGACCAAACGCAATTGCTGTTTAAAATAGAGCTTAGGATAGCTATTATTATCAATTGTAATTATTTTTTGTATCCAGTTAAGAGACATTTTAAAAATATTAAATGCAAACTTGACTTTTTCTAATATATCTAAATACCTCACGCACCAAACAGAAATAGAATTAAACATGACACTGAGTGCAAGTGACTCCAACAATTCGATGCTAAGAATCAATTTTTGTTTTAGCCATTTTATTATAGTTAGTATTAATTTGTAAGAATCAATTTGAAAAAGTGACTCTAAAATTTCATGTAGAATTGAAAAATGTAATTATATACTGGGTGTTCTATTCAAAATAACAAAGTTATCCAGTAGTGACGCACACTGTATTTTTCAGGAAAAACTATTGGAACTAATAGATGAAGCTTACAAAACTGTCAGTTTTGACAATAATAATGGGGAGCACATTTACATGTTGAAAAGGGAATTGTTTTTGAGCATTGCTTGTAGATATGGACACCAGAGCTGTATTTCTAATGCTGTATCTCAGTTTCAATCATGGAAAAATAGTGGAAAATCGTATGTTTATAATTATTATTCCACAAAAATCAATTAAATTGAATGTTCCTCACATTGGAAAAAGGTTTTTCCAAATTCATATTCAAAGTGGGAAGGAAGTTTTACAATAACATGTGCTGGACTAAGAAAATATTATTTCCTTTTAGGGTAGACAGGAATCTTAAAAACGTAGTCTACTGCAACGGTTTGAGATATAGTAATAACCCCAATGAAGATTTTGGCTACCTATTGAATAAACTCCAGAATACCACACTTTCTACAGAAGAAGTTACAATTGAAGTAGCTCTGACTTGTGTAAAAAACACCGAATTATTGAAAACGTTTGTATACATTCTACTTTTACTTTCATACTATTACTTTTTGAAATATAATGTGAAACTCAATCTACATATTTACTTTATAGGTATTTGGGCCTATCGCTTAACGAATCATCAGGTATTCGTTACCAACAGATCACAACTATTTGGAGCTCAATTATATCCAAAAATCCACTAGGCTTACAAGCAGTCTTGGAGTATTTGGCAGAGGAACACGAAAAAATTAGAACTTCGTAAGTTGAAATGAATTATTACAGTTTCCTGTAAAATTGTCGTATTTAGTAAAGCTTTTTAACAATAGATATCGAAGAATAAAAATATATTATTCTAACGCTTTGTCAAAGTTTTGAAAAATAATTTTTCAAAAACAGTGACCGTTCAACGAAGAAGAAACAACTACCTCCCGGGCTACATGCCCCGACAGACATTGAATTACACTTCTAAGTCAAACGGGGTTGGTAAATCTACAAGATTTAAAACAACCATTCTGGTTTGCAACTAGAAGGGACAACATAACTTGTAGACCGGTTTCGGCGTATTGCGCCTCATCAGTACAAGGTATATGTTATCGTCCGAGAGTTAATCCCGGACTGAAATGTGACTATAATCAACAACTATACATCTCGTCCAGTTACGGAAATGTTTTAGTTGCGAAAATAGCGACATCTCACCTCTAAGTCACAAACCAAAATTCGAATGAGACAACAGGCCACGTGGGCTTGAAAAAAAAATGAATTATTACAGTTTCCTGTAAAATTGTCGTATTTAGTAAAGCGTTTTAACAATAGATATCGAAGAATAAAAATATATTATTCTAACGCATTGACAAAGTTTTGAAAAATAATTTTTTTTCAAAAACAGTGACCGTTCAACGAAGAAGAAACAACTACTTCCCGGGCTACATGCCCCCACAGACATTGAATTACACTTCTAAGTCAAACGGTCCAAGTTGAACGGTCACTGTTTTTGAAAAATTATTTTTCAAAACTTTGTCAAAGCGTTAGAATAATATATTTTTATTCTTCGATAACTTCGTAAGTTATTTAAATAATCATATTTATTTATTACCAAGTATTTGATTTAAAGAGATAACCTTCATGAATTAAATGATCATATGGATAAATTAACAGAGTCAACTTCAGAGTGAAATATCGAATAGAGCCAGTAGCTGGCGCCAATAATAATAGTAACTGTATCACAAACCAAGATAAGCTGAAATATCAGTCTAAAAGAACGCACCTATTATTTATAGAAACAATTACGGAAATTGTCACCTCAGGTGCCTTAGTGATACCTATGTACCAATGAGGTGTTAAACCGATATCCAGCTTTGGGTATTTTATTAAAGTATTTTGGTAGGTACTACATTGCAAAAATTGATATCAAAATTTTTTAAACCGAATATTTTAGGAGAAAACTGGACTCCTGAATATTTGCAGCTTTCACTACAAATACGTCATATACCTAAAGATGAAGTTAGCAAATTTCTGATTAGATGTTTTATGAACTAATAGCCCGTTAAAAAAAGACCATTCGAATTTGATGTTTGAAGAACTTTCAAAGTCTATAATGTATATGATATGGAGGGTAGAAGGAAGGAGCACCATCTTGTATGGGTGACAAGCTGAAAAAGTGTCCACCTGTAAACAGCAAATTATAATTCGAAGATTCACCGAAATGGCGCTCTTGTAGCAAATGGAAATGATGTGAATTTAGGGTTATAAACCGAGTGAAGTGTGCTGGGTTGAAAAATTTAGTATTTTTCGTGTCTTGTGTAAATGAGAAATATGCAGTATTTAAAATCTCAATTATTTTCGTAGTATTTCCTTTTTTAATTTTGTATCTTACTCTAATAATTCATGGCGCTATTTTTAAAATCTTTCCACTTGTTACTATGACGCCACCTTAATTTGCTTCATTTCGATGGACACTTTTTAATACATTGAGATGGTGCTCCTTCCTTCTACCCTCCATAGTATATGACTGTTTTGTTTACAGATTATAGGAGCTTGATGATTTAGTTTAGTTAATTTCAACCCTTACTCTGTGGAACTACAAACAGACGTAGTGAAACTGGTGATTTTAATATTTACTAGTTATATTTTTTGTTACACACCACAATTATTTAAGTTATAATAATGTCAAATTCAGATAAATCTTGTTTTATATCATACTGTAAGAACACAACAGTTACAATGGATAGATTTTAGATTTGTAATTTGGTTGTTTCGTATTTATTTAATGATCCTTTTTATTTTAAACAGTCATATATAGCTTTCAAAATACCTAAACAATTAAAACAACGTCGAAAAAAGCACTAAATCGAAATCAAATCACTATTAAGAACCACGTATTGTGCAGAAAACACTTGTTTACCTCAGTGCGACTGTCAGAAGACGTAATGTTGACTTGCCCTATATAATATAAGCGTAACCTATACTTCATCACGATTTTAAAAAAGAAGACGACAGGATTGTCGTCCTATGTCAACTTCTCTTTTAGGTAATGTACGTCACGGTATAAATGGCGAACTATTTAAATCTTACAATAGTTGAATTTTTAAATCGACATAAAAACTTTGTGAGAATAAGAATATTAAGAATTGATTCCCTATTATGATTTTGTCCACCACTAACATTGAGGAAACATATTTTTGTTAATTTTAACACCTCATTATTACAATGTTCATACGTACACTCAAATTACAAGAAAAAATCTAGGTTATACACGTAATCAATAGGGTAAGTCCACTTGACGTCATGTGGCAGTCGCCCTGATGAATCTGGTGATAATCAAGCGTTCTTTGTACAACACGTGGTTCTTAATAGTTATTTTGATCGTGTTTGAGATCATCTTCAATTTTTATTTGGTGTTTTTTCTATATTATTTTAATTGCTCAAGTATTTTAAAAGCTATATATCTGACTGTGTATAATAAAAATAATCATTAAATCAATACAAAACAACCAAATTACAAATTTAAAATCTATCCAATTGCTTATCCTTGGGGCGACTGCCATTAGTGTCAACTTGTCAGTTGGTGGACATGCCCTAAAGAGTATCAAAGTATTTTTTGGGCTTGTGCAAAAATTTGTATCTTTTTGCACGTACGTGGAAAAAATATTAATTTGTGTATTATTTTTGCAAAGTTTTACAAAGTTGTTTTTTATTTTTAGTTATCCATCGGTACCTAGTTTATTGCAAACAGTAGCTAACTCAATTTCTAACAATCAGCAACTTGCGCAAGTAAGTCAAATCAAATTGTAGGAATAATTTTACTATAATTTCATATAGATCATAGTAGGTATATTATGCAATAAGCATTTAATGATGACTATTAATAAACGAGTATGAAAATTATGAGACGATCCGCAGGCGAGTGTGGTAATGAATACGTGTCTCTTAATTTCATCATTAAAGGCGAGTTCAGTTCAGTTCAGTACATCTTATATATTTTTTAGTTCAAAGAAATTATACAATCAGATGAAATTGATGAATCCTACAGATATATTGGCCAAAGAGCAATCACTTCTGCAATTCTCAATTTAGGTTGGTTGCAAACCATCAAAGATGATCTTCAAAACTTTCTTCAAAAACCCTATACTGGAAAATCATCAAGATTAATAACTTGGTCTCCTACATTATTGGTTTTTTTTGCTTTTTTGAAACTTTTTGTAATTTAGGTAGGTACTTTGCTTTTAACTGAATGATATAGTATTTAAGTGATTTATTGTTACTAAAATTATGTTGTAATTCTATAAATAAAGTATACATTTGATTATGCTTTTTTTCTTTGAAGCGGGTCACCTTTTAACTTTGTGAAGCATAATATTTATACTACTAAGGTTCACATCGGATCCTTACATTCTGTCTTTTATGAATAGGGAACTAAAGAAATGCATCATCAAAATATAAATCACATATATTTTGATTTTTGTTATGAGAATGTTCCAGAAGTATTATTACAAATTAAAACCCTTAGAAATATTTTCCAATCACAATCAGCAAAATAGTATGAATCGTATCTGTCGTACGTCGCTTAACAGAAGCGGGATTCTACTTTAAATTTAAATGTCACTTGTATAGAATACTCTATAACTAAAATGTATCTTTGTCGGGAACATTCTTCAGCTGGAACTTTTCTTTCAAGCTGTACAATTGTAAAACAGGTCTATTGCAATGCCAATACTAAGGCAAATATAAAGTATTATAGTTCATTGACTAGCACTATGAAAATTAACTGGATTTTTTGCATTAATTTTTGAGAATGTAATTGCAATTTCTAGTGATTCTAACATGTCATATATTGCTTGTAATGAAATGGTGATTTCTGGAATTATTGATTGTGTATAGATTTCTTCAATTAAATGATTATTTATTTCATTCTTCACATCTATTTATTCTTTCAATTTATTTATTTTAGATTCTATTATAACTTGATTGTGCACTAACTGAGGTGTGGTTTTGTTGGATGTATCTATTGATTTATCTAAGATAGTAAATTTGTTCACTAACTTAAGTTTTAATTTTTTTCTGATTATTTGAGATACTTTCAATAGCTGTGTATCGTATGGCATCGTTTTCGTCTAAGTTACCTGTAATAGATTTTATTATGCTGCCAATGGCATTTATCAATCCTCGTTTACTTCCAGAAATTTCAAGTGAAGGATTTAATCGATTCATCAGTTTTTTTATTGGTTTTTCAAGTGTTTTCTGCTAACAGATATCAAAGAATATACATTATTCTACGCTTCACAACTACGGTTTGAAAAATATTTTTAGAAAACAGTGACCGTACAACGAAGAAGAAACAACTACTTCCCGGGCTACATGCCCCGACAGACATTGAATTACACTTCTAAGTCAAACGGGGTTGGTAAATCTACAAGATTTAAACCAACCATTCTGGTTTGCAGCTAGAAGGGAAAACATAACTTGTAGACCAGTTTCGGCGTATTTGCGCCTCATCAGTACAAGGTATATGTTATCGTCCGAGAGTTAATCCCGGACTGACATGACTCTATAATCAACAACTATACATACCTTCCAGTTACAGAAATGTAAAAGTTGCGATAATAGCGACACCTCACTTCCAAGTCACAAACCAAAATTCGAAATTTGACAACAAGCCCGTTAGCTTGAAACATATAGAATTATTACAGTTTCCTGTAAAATTGTCGTATTTAGTAAAGCGTGTTACCAACAGATATCAAATAATATATTGATATATTTTATTTTGTGTTTTATAATTTTTTTATATTTTTATTGTTTGATTTTATGATTTTTGTTTTACCCGGAATAATTTCAAGTTTTGCAATTTTAATAACTCTACACAGTGTACTCACCTTTTTTTATGAAAATTCAGCTTCTCAGGGTTTGGGTTCATGGGTTTAATGTGTAAGAAATCTAATTACTGTTCTTTTTTAATGAGCGCCAATATTCAATGTTATTTAAATAAAATTTTTAGTTTTTAACATCTGATTTGGATTTAAATACTTTCCTGAATAAGATCCTGTGTACTCACCCTGAAAGTGCCCCTGTGATGTGTAACAGGTGTTCAATATAGTTGTACCAACTGATAAAAAGAATTACTTCGAAATAATACTTGGGATGAAACAATTTTAAATTTATTTTATGAAAATTAATGTTGTGGACATAAATTAGCAGGATAAACGTTATTTCTTACATCAAATAGGAAAATAAAACTTAACTAAGATGGTCTTTCACTCAACAATCCCATTCATACAATGAAAATTATTTTTATTACATGCAATTGTGCAACTTTTTATACATTAGTGTATTTACAGTGATACCGTTTTAAATAAGCCAAAACGAAAAGCAAAATGGACGATACAGTTGTATCTGAATTTTCAAAATATCTAAGATCCTTTTATATACAATCACAAGTAAGTTTTTTTTATTTTAAATTGAAGTTTATTAAATACCTTTTATCTTCTATTAATGTTGAAAAATGAATAATTACTTCTTTCCTGTTTTATACTGCTCTGGGTCTTTGTGAAGTAACCTCCAAAACGAATTGTGAACAACTCCAATGCAGAATGCCTCTTGATGAAATTTAATATATGGTTCATTTAAATTTATTTACTTACGAAGATCCCTCGGTGTTTATTTTCTTCAGGAACCATGTTACAAGGTTAGTTAAACTATTTTCACTATCAATCACATAGATATTTTATCAAATTAACAAACTGAGCGAAATCACGTGCTTCTTGTAGACAATTCATTTTCAAAAAGGGACGACGCCTTTATCAACAAGTACCTTACAACCCATTTCCTTTTTCTTCCTTAGCAACAAACTGCCTACTATATCTAAAAGTAAGTTCATTAAATAGATTTTATTATATTCTTTGAAAGTGTAACGAGTTATTTTTTTTACAAGTTTAATTTTTATTTTTCTCCCGTAATATATTTTTTCTACTCCTGTTTTATAATATACTTACTAAAAGACTAAAATCTGTATCATAATGATATTCATTTTTAAGCCAATAGGAATGCGACATTCGCACAATATTTAAAATAGCCATGGATACCTGGTTGACATTTCTGAAATTAATTATATTAGGTGACACTTAATTTGACAGCTGTCAAATAATTTTGATTTTCAAAAGTAACTATATATGATAATTAATAATTAAATAATTCTTATTAATCGGAGTAGAAAAAATATTGTATGCAACTTTCATGTAATGGCCATTAATACACTAGCATATTATATACGAAACTCGCCTGCGGCTCGTTTCGTATCCTACAACATGCTCGTGTCTTAATGGCTATCATTACATGATCGTTGCATAAAATACTATTATTTTACCACTAGGTTGTATATAACTCGTTACTTTACAACCCTTTCTACTACCGCATATTTTTTTCGTTATTACCGTTATATATTTTAGGATAAGTCCGAGTTACGCAAATCCAAATTCTACCATACACAATTTATTCATTTCCGATATTTAAATTTTTCAACTGAAGGGACGCCCGGTATATACACCATTTTAATTAAAACCGAAGCCGTCCAGTATAGTTACAACTTTTTGTTGTAAGTAGATAAATTTCACGTTTAATTCCCTTACCACGACTACGGCCGAAAAATATCGGTGGGATTTTAATATAAATTAGTGAACAATTATTGATAGAAGGCTCTGATTCATTCCGGCTATCAATCATTCGCTCTCGATTATTCAGTCTCAATTATTCTTTCGTGATTCTTCGCTCAACTTTCTTCCGATAACCGATAAACCAAAAACCGATAAACCGAAAAGTATTGTGAAAATTTAGTGCATTAAGATTGTGTGTGGAAGCTGTATTTTATAAGGAAAATCATTTTTACAAATAAACTGTGTATTCGAAACTTTCCGTACCGCCGCTTACTATTAAATTGTTGAATTCTTTGTTGTATTCTTTGGAAAATTTTCCGACCGGCTATTTTTTTCTTTTGTTGTTGAATTGAAATTGGTTTTTTTTATTCGTTTCTTTTATATGGAAATAAAGATTTGTGAACTGTAATTTGATTTCGAATTCTATTTACAGCGTTTATTATCCAGTGTGGAAACCACTTATTGAATAAAATTCAAGCTGATTCTCGAATTATTTTATGCTTTTGGTTCTCCAGTAGTTTTATATTAAATTGATAACCAAGTGGATTATAATATTTTAATTTTATGCTAGTCCTAATATTTTTACTCTGTGTGTCGATAGCTGCGGGTACCGTTTAACTCGTGGGAATTTTTTTTTTTTTTTTTGAATAATAGTTACCGGCTTTATTTAGATTCAAGGGTTAATCAGACTTGGAAGAGGCTTAGCCACAATTTGTTTGATTTCCCGGCAGATCTAATTCGTTCTTGAATATTATTTTTTTTTTTTCGGAATAATAGTTACCGGCCTTTTTTAGATTCAAGGGTTAATCAGACTTGGAAGAGGCTTAGCCACAATTTGTTTGATTTCCCGGCAGAGCTAATTCGTTCTTAAATTTTATTTTTTCGGAATAATAGTTACCGGCTCTATTTAGATTCAAGGTTTAATCAGACTTGGAAGAGGCTTAGCCACAATTTGTTTGATTTCCCGGCAGAGCTAATTCGTTCTTAAATTTTATTTTTTCGGAATAATAGTTACCGGCTTTATTTAGATTCAAGGTTTAATCAGACTTGGAAGAGGCTTAGCCACAATTTGTTTGATTTCCCGGCAGATCTAATTCGTTCTAGAATTTTTTTTTGGAATAATAGTTACCGGTTTCATTTGGATTCAAGGGTTAATCAGACTTGGAAGAGACTTAGCCACAATTTGTCTGATTACCCGGCAGATCTAAATCGTGCATTAGGGACCCCGTTAAACCCGGTAGATTTGAACCGTATTTGATAACCTGACCGTTATGTCAGTCAAAGTACCAAGTATATGGTAAAGATAGCTTATTTTCTTTTCCCTGTTAATTTGCTTGTCACTAAAGAATTATTCGTAAAATAGACCACAGAGTATTAATAGACTAAATGTTTCTTTCTGATTATTTTGTTATATACCGACCTATCGTGTGATCGTAGGTATACACTGAACCGTAGGTAGTATACAACTCTGCTGAACCCCCTGTTTCCTTCATTAACCCGTAATTTATAAATTGGAGGATCCATATTTGATTGTAATTAGGTAAATAAACTTAGTTCAACAAGACCCCTGGAATTTTCCGTAACCTCCATCTGAGGTTATCTGGAACTCTTGACGCTAAGGGTCAAGGGGCCGTGGAGCAAACCACGTTAATAATCTGGCGCCCGAGATTTAAAACCGAATTTTGCATCAAGGGTGTCCATAGTGACGTGTTCTTGTGGCAGGAGCCACGTGTAAGAAGGTAGGCACGTTACAAAATGGCAACCGAGCAGGGACCTGATTGTTGATTACAGTAGGATCAGTTTAATACCGTTTTCGATTTTTTTTAAGCGTTTTTAGCTTGGACCGGTTAAGTCTGTATTGACTGTTTTTTTTACCGTATTATTGCAGAGAGTTGATTATTGATTAGAGCAGGAAACGTTATTCCGTTTCCGTTCTTTTACCGTATTGTTGAAGAGACCTGATTGTTGATTACAGTAGGAACTGTTTTATACCGGTTTTGATTTTTTGCAAGCGTTTTTTTGCTTGGACCGTTTAAGTCTGTTTTGACTGTTTTTCTGCCGGATTGTTTGTTGAAACAGGAACCGTGAGTTCGTTTTAGATTTTTGTTTTCATTCCGTTTTGTTGATAAGGGTCAGGGGAGACTTGTCGAATTGTAAGACGAAGAAATATTTCTCCACGACTCGTTTCTGACCGATCCGATACCGTAACCGTTTCGACCGTTATGACCAACCCTCCGCTAAATGTACACGACTGGAAGGTGTGCTTTGGAAACCGAGGAGACCCGGCCGCCTTCATTGAAAGAATTGAAGAAATCTGCACCGCAAAGAATATTCGAAAAGATAATTTGCTTCCGGTACTACCCGAATTACTGACTGGTGAGCCCGTACTGTGGTACCGGAATAACCGCAGCAGATATACCAGCTGGACCGATTTTGAAACAGATTTCCGAATTTTCTTCTATCCCGTTAACTACGAAGTTGACTTAGAAGCCGAGATAGGCCGACGTTTACAAAGAAGGAATGAGTCCGCCGCCACATACATAACCGAGCTACAGACCCTCATGCGAAGACATGGGAAGCTAACTCCCGAACACCAGTTGGTGGCTGTACCGTAACCTGTTGCCCGAATACCGTCTGCAAATCTGAAAAGGGGACTTTGACGATTTTTCCTCCTTTTGTCAGGTGGTCAGGGAATATGAGCTCCTCAGGAATGAACTCCAGTCTGTACCCAACCACAGTGGACCGAACCCGGGACCAAATCCCCGTCCGCAGCCAATGAATTCACCGAGATATGGAATTTCCCATAACACGATGCCTGGGCCATCCAGAGAGCCCATCGCCGGTCCCAGCCAACCGTCATCGACCGATACTCCTCGCCGTCCACCGCCTGATACTACTCGTCAACCTTCTGGATCATCTTCCCGGCCACCCATCTGTTTCCGTTGTGGTGAGTCTGGACATTATAGGAACAACTGTCAAACCCCGCCGAAAATATTCTGTTCTCGTTGCCAGAAGGAAGGAGTATTTTCCCGAGACTGTTCCTGCAGGAGGCAGGAAAACTAAACCGAAGTTGTACCGAAGAGAGGCCGACACAGCTTCCGCAAATCTTTGCCTCTCATACCGAACCACCAGCAGAAATGAACGACCCCCGACCGCACATAGACGTCGAAATAGAAAATCATATGTTTAGAGCATTGTTGGATACCGGAGCAGCAAAGTCGTGTATTGGTGATCAAGTAGCTAAGACTTTTTCCCAAAGAAAGCAAACTACCTCTCGTCAAGCTACGAAGGCCCGTTTAGCTAATGGAAATCTAGTCTCCATCACCGATATATATGAGCTGAAATGGAAAGCCAATGACGTCACAATGGAGGGTTCGTTGGAGCATTTCCCTGGTCTGATAACCGACATTGTATTAGGACATGATATCCTCCGAAAGTATAATTTTCGTCTGGAGTTAGGAACTGGAAATATATATATGAAAGATAAACTCGTGAGGCGTTCACAAGTAACCAATCCTGTTGGAATATTGGTGGCAGTGAACCCGCCTATGAAAGAAGTCAATTCTGCCGTACCGATAATATGTAGAGAAGAAACCACCCATCGTCTTAGGGAAGACCGCCGTTCTGTAAATCTGTCTGTTTCCGAAGTCTCTGCGTCCTCCCTGGAGTTAGGGGTTGACAAAGAGCAGTCCATTCTTGAAGTCTCTGCGTCCTCCCTGGAGTTAGGGGTCGACAAGGAGCAAATTGTTTCCGAAGTCTCTGCGTCCTCCCTGGAGATAGGGGTTGACAAAGAGCAGTCCATTCTTGAAGTCTCTGCGTCCTCCCTGGAGATAGGGGTTGACAAAGAGCAGTCCGTTCTTGAAGTCTCTGCGTCCTCCCTGGAGTTAAGGGTCGACAAGAAGCAAATTGTTGCCGAAGTCTCTGCGTCCTCCCTGGAGTTAGGGGTCGACAAGGAGCGAATTTGTTCCGAAGTCTCTGCGTCTTCCCTGGAGTTAGGGGTCGACACGGAGCAACCTGTGTCCGAAGTCTCTGAGTCTTCCCTGGTGTTAGGGGTTGGCAAGGAGCAATCTGTTACCGAAGTCTGTTCATCGTCTCTCGTAGAGTTGGGAGATAGTAATGCAGCACCGAGAAATCTCCGAGAACTGAGAAGGTTCACTTTGTCCAGAAACCCGCTACCAATGACCGCCGAGGCCGATCCACCGTCTGCACTCTGTTTGACCGATGTAACCGCCGAATGTTCGTGGTACCGGAACAGGAAGGAAGAGGTCCTGAAGGATCCAGAGAAGTTTCCAGACTACTGCATAAAAGAAGACCGTCTATACCGTCATTTCTGGGATGAAAACGAATTCAGAGAACCAGAAATGTCTGATCCTTGGAAACTGTGCATAGCAAAGCCCGACCGAACCCGAATCCTGCAAGAAAACCATGATGCTCCAAACGCCGGACACCTAGGAATTGCTAAAACCATCACTCGGATTGCAAAATTGTACTATTGGCCAGGAATGTTCAGGGACATCACCAAATACGTGAGGAAATGACTGCAATGTCAAAAGTACAAACCGTCGCAACAAAAGCTCCTAGGAAAGATGCAACCATCATAGAATCGTCAACCATGGCAAACCGTTAGTTCCGATATAATTGGACCGTTACCCAGAAGTAAGAAAGGGAACTGTTACATCATTATGTTCCAAGACCGATTCACTAAATGGGTACAGTGTAAACCGATAATGAATGCTACTGCCAGTAGCATAAGTACCGCCTTTTACGAGGAAATATTGACGATATTTGGATGCCCCCGTACCGTATTGACCGATAATGGAACTCAGTATGACAGCAAGTTTTTCAAGGATATGCTGAGTGGGTTAGGAATCCGACACCGTTTCACTCCGCCGAATACACCGCAAGCAAATCCAGTAGAACGAGCCAACCGCACCCTGAAGACGATGATTGCGCAATACTGCGAAGCGTATCACCGAGACTGGGATGTAAGGTTGCCAGATTTGAAGTTTGCAATGAATAATTCAAGACACGACTCGACTGGATTCACACCTGCCTTCCTAAATTTTGGGAGAGAACCCGAGACACCGAAATCCTTCAGAAGAGAGGCTGAAAAGGACACCGAGAAAAGTCCGAAAGAAGACGCCGGATTGGACGACCCTACCGAAGAAGACCCGAAGCCGCATCTCTTGCGAGTAGAGAAACTGCAAGAATGCTTCGACCTAGTCCGTCTTAACCTGTCCCGAGCGTTTACCAGTCAAAGTCGCAACTATAATCTACGCCGTAGAGACTGGAAGTGCACTATCGGAGACAAAGTTGTGAAGAAGGATCGTACACTATCCTTTGCCGTTGATCACGTCGCCGCCAAACTCGCTCCGAAATATTCCGGGCCGTACGAAGTCGTACGTGTTATTTCTCCAGTTGTATATGACTTACGAGATGAAAAAGTAAGACGGTATAATCGTATACATGTGAAAGACTTAAAACCCGCCATTGACTGAACATTTTATTTTGCTCCCGCTGTGGACAAATGGACCGAACGACCCCGCCTCGCTCTGGAAGCAGCCGGACGCTGCTCCAGGTCATACCGAAGACAGGCGTCCCGTGGAAGAGGATCACCCCATCCACACCAATCGACCCTACGCCGACGTTCCAGGCTGTGAGACGCTACACCCTGGATCACATTTTTGTTTTCTCACCTTTTTTATAGTTAGGTATAAGGTGGTGTTTTAAAAAAAATGTAATGTCCGAAAGTTGCACTTTCGCTCATTCATTTTTTTACCGAAGTAAAGGGGGTGTGTAACGAATTATTTTTTTTTTGCAAGTTTAATTTTTATTATTCTCCCGTAATATATTTTATTTTACCACTAGGTTGTATATAACTCGTTACTTTACAACCCTTTCTACTTCCGCATTGATTTTTTTTTCGTTATTACCGTTATATATTTTAGGATAAGCCCGAGTTACGCAAATCCAAATTCTACCATACACAATTTATTCATTTCCGATATTTAAATTTTTCAACTGAAGGGACGCCCGGTATATACACCATTTTAATTAAAACCGAAGTGTCCAGTATAGATAAATTTCACGTTTAATTCCATTACCACGACTACGTCCAAAAAATATCGGTGGGATTTTAATATAAATTAGTGAACAATTATTGATAGAAGGCTCTGATTCATTCCGGCTCTCAATCATTCGCTCTCGATTATTCAGTCTCAATTATTCTTTCGTGATTCTTCGCTCAACTTTCTTCCGATAACCGATAAACCGAAAACCGATAAACCGAAAAGTATTGTGAAAATTTAGTGCATTAAGATTGTGTGTGGAAGCTGTATTTTATACGGTAAATCATTTTTACAAATAAACTGTGTATTCAAAACTTTCCGTACCGCTGCTTAATATTAAATTGTTGAATTCTTTGTTGTATTCTTTGGAAGATTTTCCGACCGGCTATTTTTTTTCTTTTGTTGTTGAATTGAAATTGGTTTTTTTTATTCGTTTCTTTTATATGGAAATAAAGATTTGTGAACTGTAATTTGATCTCGAATTTTATTTACAGCGTTTATTATACAGTGTGGAAACCACTTATTGAATAAAATTCTTTATGTCATTATTTTAGAAAATTATAAAAAATGCCGAGACACGTCAACTTTTGAATTGAGTTGTGCGTTATGTAAACATAAATTTAAATGTACAGGGTGATTCACGCAAGTACCTACGCCATAGTCGGTGTTGTTTTTTTTAATTAAACACCCTGTATATTTGCATGTTTTTGAGATCCTCTTAATGAACCGATTCCAACAAACTGAATAATGTATGGTCAATTATGAATTATACAGGGTGAAATTTTAAAATTAATAATTTATTACACTTGAAATATTGGTAATTTTTTAAATTAGCTAAATATGGATTTATCAAAAATCTAAACTAACTAATTATTAGACGTATTTGTATATTAAACAAAACCTGCTACGCCCATGAATTTTATCATAAATACCTAAAAATTGCCTAAAAACGCCAACAATTAGACAAAATCGGTAAATAATGTGGATTGTTTTCTATTCTGTCAGTTGTTGATGTGTTGACAGTTTATACTGAAAAAGTAAAATCTTTGTCAAACACTCTTTCCTTGTCGACATAACAATGAAATATTTAACTGAGACTCACCGAATTGAGATTTTAATGATGATCAGGTACGGGGATAACTGCAGAAGTCAAGTTGAAGTGGCAAACTTATTTAATCACAGGTATCCCGAATTGCCTAATATTTCACAAAGTACTGTGTCTAAAATTCATGCACAATTCAGAGAACTTGGACATGTCAAACCATTGAAAAGAAAACCACACTTCGTTGAAGATGATGTGAAAGTGGATATTTTGTTAAGTGTCGAAGAGAATCCAAGAGAATCAAGTACACGTCAAATTGCCCGTGAAAATAATGTTAGTCATACAACTGTTCTAAGATGTCTTCATAAAGAAAAACTTCATCCCTACAAATTAACTTTTGTGCAGGAGTTAACAGAAGTCGATCCAGATCGTAGAATGGATTTCTGCGAAAGATTGATGAATAAGCTGAACAGAAATGAGATAGCTCTTGGTACCATTCACATTGAATGGAGAGGTAAACCGACAGAACTGTAGATATTGGTCAGCAGAGAATCCTAATTGGATGCGTGAGACACATAATCAGTACCCTCAAAAGGTGAACGTTTGGGCCGGTATCATAGGCGACCATATTACTGGTCCTATATTTATAGATGGAAATTTGACAGCTGAAAAATATTTAAATATGCTTAGAAATGAAGTTATTCCTGCGTTGGCAAACTTATATCCCAACGCAATAGATCCTAGCTTACCGAATGAAAATGTTTGGTTCCAGCAAGACGGGGCAACACCCCATTATGCTTTAATGGGGTGGAGAACATTTTGAGCATTTATTTTAATGTATTAAAATCAAATACATCAGGTATTTTATGTATGTGTTTAATAACTGTAAAAATAAAAATTTCACCCTGTATAATTCATAATTGACCATACATTATTCAGTTTGTTGGAATCGGCTCATTAAGAGGATTTCAAAAATATGCAAATATAGAGGGTGTTTCATTAAAAAAAAACACCGACTATGGCATACTTGCGTGAATCACCCTGTACATTTAAATTTATGTTTACATAACGCACAACTCAATTCAAAAGTTGACGTGTCTCGGCATTTTTTATAATTTTCTAAAATAATGACATAAAGAATTTTATTCCATAAGTGGTTTCCACACTGTATATTAATTAACTGATATAAATTATTGGTGGATTCTCGATTTTATGCTTTCTCGATTTTATGCTTTTGGTTCTCCAGTAGTTTTATATTAAATTGATATCCAAGTGGATTATAATATTTTAATTTTATGCTAGTCCTAATATTTTTACTTTGTGTGTCGATAGCTGCGGGTACCGTTTAATTCGTGGGAATTTTTTTTTTTTGGAATATTAGTTACCGGCTTTATTTAGATTCAAGGGTTAATCAGACTTGGAAGAGGCTTAGCCACAATTTGTTTGATTTCCCGGCAGATCTAATTCGTTCTTGAATTTTATTTTTTTTCGGAATAATAGTTACGGTTTCATTTGGATTCAAGGGTTAATCAGACTTGGAAGAGGCTTAGCCTCAATTTGTCTGATTACCCGGCAGATCTAAATCGTACATTAGGGACTCCGTTAAACCCGGTAGATTTGAACTGTATTTGATAACCTGACCGTTATGTCAGTCAAAGTACCAAGTATATGGTAAAGATAGCTTATTTTCTTTTCCCTGTTAATTTGCTTGTCACTAAAGAATTATTCGTAAAATAGACCACAGAGAATTAATAGACTAAAAGTTTCTTTTTGATTATTTTGTTATATACCGACCTATTGTGTGATCGTAGGTATACACATGGGCGTACCCAGGTAGGGGCAGGGGGGGCTGCTGCCCCCCCCCTAGAAGATAAAATAAATGTCAATTTTCCTGGCAAGTGGGAATTAAAAACGTGTTACCTACTCTGCGCAAAATGAAGTGTTGGAAACAAAATATCTTTTCAGTCAGATATTTTGATTTAATATTTTTTTATCTATAATTAAATATTCTACAACATTCGATATAATATAGTATACTGTTAGCGACGCAATATAATTTAAATCTCCCGCGAAACCGTCGCATCTCGTAGTTTCCGCTCCCGACGAGATAATCGGAGCCAACTAGGATTAAAGCCGAATATAATTTGGAGAAAACAACATCTAGCGCTATCTAGTTACGGACGACAGTACTTTTTCCAGTAAAGAGAAATAGCATCAAGCATCAATTTATACGGTCAATAGATAGCGACATCTTGTATTGAATAGCAATACCACGAAGAACGTTCTAGCATGGACTGTTCTGGAAAGGAAAGACAGTGATAGCACGTATGAGACAAGGATGGAAATAGAGTCGAGTATTTTCTACGTATTTCGGGAGCGAGAATATTTGAATATATAAGCGGGATCGTGAGGCAGAGCAAGGCAATTCAGTTCGAATACAATTCAATTCAGTTTGGTGCGCCATAGTGTCTTATAGTTTAGTTGCGGCGACACGAGATTTACATTTACTGCGCAACAACTGGAAATATTACTCTGTCAAATGGATATCAGGAAATTCTTTGAAAGAGGTGAGTCAAAACAAAACACATACATATGTACCTAATATGATTATTTGATTTGTTTAAGGAGGTCTCTATTGTAAGTGTATATCTTTAGCATATTAATTACTTACAATATTAAAATTTATTAATTACAAGACGTGGTTTTGTTATAATTGTATATTATGTTTTGATTATTTGGCGTTTAAACCACAAAGTTAACGAATTTTGAATATCGCAATTTTACTTTTACTGATAGGAAGTAAATGATATTTGAATGTGATGTTTTATAGGTATCTTGATTTTTATTTTCGTCCTATGCCTAAACACCGTAAGAGTAATTTTGTGTATCCATTTTTTAGGGACAACACGCGAAAAAAGAAAAAAAGGTCGGGAAAGTAGCAGTGGAAGCGATGAAAATGACAACCATGATAAAACTACTCATGTAATGCCAAGATCATTGCATGCTAACAGAAAAGAAAATTTAATCATGCTTGGTTGGATCATTATGCACCATGGCTAGTATATTCCAAGCGACTAAAAGGCGCTCTTTGTAAGCATTGTGTTTTGTTCCCTCCGCCCATCAGCACTGTGAGAGGAATTTTGGGATCATTTATGGTCAGGCCATATATAAAGTTCAAAAATATGAATGAAGACTGCCGAAAGCATGCAACGACCAACCTTTATCTAACAGCGGAAAATGCTGCGAAAAATTTTCTTGAAAATTTTCTTGAAGATGTTCCTGTAGACATCCAACTACAAAGTGGACACCAAAAAGCAATCGAAGAAAACAGACAAATATTGTCATCAATTATTTCTTGTATAGTATTTTGCGGTACACATTGTTACGCGAGCTACTGCATTAATATGCTCACTTAGTGCCCCCAGTGAAATCCCCGTATGAGACGACTATGGCTCCTCCGCCCAATTTTCGAGAAGCATCCAAAATACGAAACATCGAGAATACCCAGTGCATCCGCCAGAACGTCGAGATAATTCTAGAAATACGACGCGCGAGTATGAATAGGCCACGAGCATCGCTGCAGGCAATAGGTCAATCAGTCAGTGTTGATACCGAAGGAAAGTAATCGCGCCTCGATAAAGTGTTTATTAAGTGACTCTCATATAAATTATAATTAGTGTGTTTAGTGTATTACATAAATTATTAAATAAGGACTGAATTACATATAAATCTGTAAATATAAATTAATTGTAAATATAAATTAGAATAAACGTTACATTGGTGTCAGGTGTAGGATTAAAATAAATAAATAAATAAATATACAGGAAGATGGCGAAGAAACTTTGTGAATTAAAAGTTTCAGAGCTTCGAAGAGAGCTGGAGGATTACGAATTGGACACAAGTGGGGTCAAGTCAGTGTTAGTGGAACGACTAAAAAAAGCTATGATTAACAATGGATTGGATCCGGAAACGTTTGAATTCACCGACGAAGCGTCCGCCTCTATAACCTCTTCCATAAAAAACGAAATTTCATCCATGGAAAGTAAACTTTCGGCGGACATGGTAAACAAAATGTCGGACATGGAAAATAAAATCTCGACGGATATAAAAAACGAAATTTCATCCATGGAAAGAAAACTTTCGGCGGACATAGAAAATAAAATGACGGACATGAAAAATGAAATGACATCCATGAAGACTGATATTTCTGCCGTGGAAGAAAAGATTAAAAGAATGGAGCAAGAAATGAAACAAAAAATCAAAGAAATCGAAAGGAAGACTAGTAATAAACCGGATTTTACAACTATAGCCCGTTCAGTACAAAAACCGTTGCACGTCATCAAAGTGTCGAAAAAGAGACGTTCGTTTATATCATGTCATTCGATTGCTGCTGTCAATCCTCTGTCAATCACTATGTTAAGCCTCTCTAAACTCAATAAATATTGAAATTTGTAGGTCGCATTGTATTAAAAAATATAAATATATGTTTAAAGAAAGGTTTCGTAATTAATTTCATATCAAATACAGCTCATAGGTTAATTAAATATTAAACTCAAACTAACGTCAGTCTTAATAAAAACTTTTTATGTTGGCAAAAATGCGA
This sequence comes from Lochmaea crataegi, assembly GCA_947563755.1. Classification (NCBI taxonomy): domain Eukaryota; kingdom Metazoa; phylum Arthropoda; class Insecta; order Coleoptera; family Chrysomelidae; genus Lochmaea; species Lochmaea crataegi. The sequence goes on along the minus strand of OX387427.1, from coordinate 33,426,266 downwards.
GCTGTTGCCGCGATTAAAATGGTTTATTTCTGGTTCAGTTGACATCTTGACATTTTTGGGGTTTTGTTGTGACAAAAACTGCAAAGAACTGTGAGTAATTTTTCACAAGCAGTAATGAGTTATCAAAGTTAAAGTCACATCCAAAAAAACGTATAAATGAAACTTAATAATACTGCAATAGTTGATGCATTTACTCCTGATACTATTTACAGCGTTTATGAAGCAAGTATGTATAAGTTCAATATTATACCCAATCAACTGTATTTATTATATTCTGTTACATTATTCCTAATACTTGGCAATTATACGTGAACATTTTTTTATAGATAATCATGTCACTTTAGGAATGTTACTGCAGTAATTGGAGGAAGAACAATAATTATTAAATGTAGAATGTTCCTGAGTAGTTTACTAAAATATGATACATCCACAAAGAGGACTTTCAACAAAAATAAACCACTGTATACATTTGTTTTTATTAATGAATCCTGAATTTTCCAAAATGGTGCTGTAGGCTGTTCATGTCAAAAGGTATGTTACAATGAGAATGTAAAATTTTAGAATGCAAAATTGTTTTTATTCTAGATATTTTGTATTACATGCTGAGAATGAAAATGGTTATATTGATGGAGCAGAAAGTATATTTTTATATGAATCTCAGTTGAGTTATTATGATGGGAAAATGAATGAAGAACATGTTTTTAAATGGTTTGAAAACCAATTACTTACTATTGAATCTTTCTGAACCTTTAATAAATTATGGACAATGCTTTTCGATAATATTAGGTTAATGACACAATATAGAATTCAACAAATGTTGAAGCTGAGCTTATTTATATTACAGCCTAGTAAGTAGATACAAACTGTATTTGAACAGTGATATAGCAAATTATATGTTAGAATTCAGAAGACTACACAACTAGTTTAATACATTCAAACTTTTTACTTCAAATTATACCTAATAGACAATAAATGCTGTTTTACTTTTATTTTTACAAAAATAATAATATAGGTATATTTGAAAAGAAAAGAATTGGTTATTTGAATACTGCCCTTTCAATAAATGTTTTTTTCGGAAACAAACCCCCAACAAAATACATTGTGGATATGATAGAACAGTATAGTCACAAAGTATTACCTACCATCTTTTTAAAAATCCTATTGAGTTAATACTGGCTACTGCCAAGCAAGCCGATAGATGCATTCCAGAAGTTGCGGGTTGGAATTGGTTTGTCCGTGAACCTCTCAAATTTGAAAGATTTCTATTTGACAATTATTGTTCTACCTTATTTGAAAAAATAGTATTACAAACTTTTCGGTGTAGTAACTAATTTATAAATTTGCAATGTTTCTTTTTAATAAAACAATTCCATAAAAATTGGGGTGGCATTATTTATTATTTTATTTTAATCATGATATTCAAAATAAGTAATTCAGGCAGCATTTTCTAAAGGTACATGTGTATATCACAAAGTTTAATAAAAACTACAAAGAATTAATTTAATAGTTTTTATTGAATTGAAAGGTCTCATTCGATCAATCATTTATAAGCAATACTTTCAGTTGCGGTAGATGCTGGAGAGCTAAAACAAAATGGTAAATATAAGTTTAGATTGATTAGAAGATGATGGAGCGATAAATAATTCACCAATATACTGATAATTATAAAATGTATTGATTTCAGTGCTACGATTTAGTTAATCATTCGCATATACCTTCACTCGGAGAATAGAATGGATTTGCTCTCCTTTTCTAAGCTGTGGTGGTGCTTGCATATATCTCAGGATGATTTTCCTTGTTAAAAATGACCTACACACTAAAGCTTCACATCCCGGCTTTTCTAAAAAAATTTTAAGATTTATTTCACCAAAATATAAAATAAAATTGCCTAACTTTAAAAAGGGGGTAGATCCAGGATATCAGAACTTTTTTATTTATAGGATGTCTGTGAACCTTACATAAATCTTTCATATTGTAGTGACAACATTCTAGAAGCCAACATGTACTTAGGTAATTGTAACCTAAAAATTATATTAGATAATATTTTTTCCTTGATACAATATATACATGCATTTTAAATACTAGAATAGCTCCATAACTTCTAACTAATTAAGTGTGTGGTATAAACATACAAATAAAAGTGTTGACTATTCCATACATACCTTTTTAGTGCTAAAAATAATTCCATAGTTTTTAAAATAAGAATTTCTTAGTGCTGTATGGTTAACATACAAATTAAAGTTTTATATGTAACATCTCTGTATGTAACTGAAATCAGAGATAATATGACTGAAATAAGTCGAAGTTTCTTTGCACGCAATAACCATCAATAACTAAACCTAACCTAGAATATTTCATAAACTTCATTTGACATATACTAGATTCTCATATTATTTCAAGGGCTTGGCAACATAGTACAGTTATGACAGATGTGACGTGCAACGGTTTTAATACTGAACGGGCTATAGGCAAGCCCCGAATAACGACGAACTGGCAGAGAAAGTAGAGTTGAAACCGAAAATGGAAAACGATATTAACAGCCGAGTGAAACTGCCAACATTCGATGGTAAAACGTCATGGCCGAACTATCTTGAGCAATTCGAGGCGGCATCAAAGGCAAACAACTGGAGTGAGAAGGAAAAAGCGTTAAATTTAACTCTTGTCCTTAGAGGAGACGCTATGGATATCCTCCAGACCATTCCAGTGGAAGAGGCCGAAGATTTTGAACAACTCAAAAAGCGATTGAATATGAGATATGGCCTGGAACACCTGGAGCATCTGTACCAGTCGCAGCTGAAAAACCGCAAACAAAAACGCGACGAAACTCTGCAAGAATTCGAAGCAGACATTGCGAGGTTGGTGCGGTTTGCCTATCCATCGGCACCGGAGAATGTCATGGAATGTTTAGGGGTACAGACATTCATCGACGGAGTTCGTGACCATGAAATGCAGAGAACTCTACGCTTGGCTCGGCATAAGACACTGGTCGACGTACTCTCTGCAGCCTTGGAGTACGAAGCAGCTACAAAGGCTTCCGGAGTATATGGCAAGGTGAGGGCTGTAGCAGACGAAGAAGTTGAGAGCAAGCTCGACCAGATTGTCATCATGATGAAAAGCATCTCAAATGGAAAACTGAAAGCTGTGTGATGCTGGAATTGTGGAGAAATGGGACATGTACGCAGTTCGTGCAAGCGACCGAGAACTGCTACAAACGAAGATGCCCAGCAGGAAAAACTAGAGAGGGCAGCTTCGACCCGAAGACCTTCCAAAAGACTCCCTCTCTAGAAGACCATGCCCTGCAGAGTGCTCTCACTGCAGCAAAACAGAAGCTAAGGAAGCTGCGATTCGAAGAACCACGGTGACCACCGACGAATGGACACCAGAAAAGTTGGAAGAGGAACAAGTGAACGATCCCGACTTGAAGAAAATCCGACATTGGAAAAAGGAGAACTGTCGACCTACTTGGCAAGAGATTTCAAGGTACTCGCCAACGATGAAATCGTATTGGGCCCAGTGGGACTCGCTGGTTTTGGAAAACGGTTTGCTACAGCGAGTAATCGAGAACGATGAGGGTTCCGAAAGTAGAAGACAGTTGGTGATTCCAAGAACAAGGATAGCAGCAGTACTGCGGAAATTACACGACAGTCCGTCAGGAGGACATCTAGGTGTGAAGAAGACCCTCCAGAAAGTGCGAGAACGGTTTTATTGGATGCACAGTTCCGAAGATGTGAAGGACTGGTGTAAGAAGTGCACTACCTGTGCTACGACCAATGGACCGCACGGGAGAAGAAAGGCTCCTATGAAGCAGTACAATGTCGGAAGCCCTTTTGAACGCATTGCCCTGGACATTGCCGGACCGTTTCCACCGACAGCAAATGGCAGCAGGTACATTTTGGTGGTGATGGACTACTTCACAAAATGGGTAGGAGCGTATGCCATTCCAAACCAAGAAGCCGCAACGGTTGCCGACGTGCTTGTGAATGAGTTCATTTGCCGATATGGAGTGCCCCTGGAAATACACAGCGACCAGGGCAGAAACTTCGAAAGCCAGCTGTTCCAGGAAGTTTGTGAAAAGCTCGGCATGAAGAAAACGAGAACTACGGCTTTGCACCCACAGTCGGACGGGATGGTAGAGCGAATGAACAGAACTCTTGGCAAATACCTGTCTAAAGCAGTATCTAACCATCAGCGAGATTGGGACCAATATCTCTCGCTATTCGCGATGGCCTACAGATCCGCCATCAATGAGTCCACCGGCCAAACACCAGCAAGAGTTCTGTTCGGGCGCGAAATGAGATTACCCTGCGACCTTGAATTTGGATGCCGACCCGGAGAAGACATAGCTGGTGAAGATTACGTGACCCAGCTGAGAAAAAGAATGGACGACGTACACGAGCTGGTTCGATCGAATCTCCAGATCGCTAGCGATAGGATGAAGAAAAGGTACGATACGCAAGCTACGGAAGGAGGTTTCCACGAAGGAGACAAAGTCTGGCTGCATAACCCAAGAAGACAAAAGTGTTTTTCTCCAAAGTTGCAGAAAGCTTGGGACGGTCCGTACCTCGTAAAGAAAAGAATCAACGATGTCATCTATCGTATCAGCAAGATCCCAAATGGAAAGCCAAAGGTGGTACACCGTAACCGATTAGCGCCATTCGAGGGTGACCACGATGAGGAAGTAAACCAGCTTCAGGAAGTAGCCGATCCTGCTTTTGTAGAGTTCATGGGTGCCTATGGTGGTACCGGAAAAGCAAGATTCGGCGTCACCATTGAGAGACGACAAGACCTGCTTACCGTTCCGGAGGAATACTCACTGGCAATAAACATCCCTGCCAGCGTAACCGATGCGCGCGGACTGGCATCTATGTTTATAAAGAACAGTGGTGCACGACTTTTGGCAAACCAGTTACCAGTACCAGGTAAAGCTTTGAAGCTGCAAAATGGCTCCCGCTACAATTTCCACCTAGTGACGAGGAACACCTTCGACGAAAGACCAACGTACGAGGATGTCTGGGAAGCATTACGGAGCCTGAGGGGGCATGTGCTTGAATTGAACGTGCATAGGCTAGCCATGCCCAAGATTGAATGTAGGCATTTAGATTGGCGAATAATCCGTAACATGGTAGAAGTAATCTTCCGAGACACCGAAGTGCAGGTACTGGTTTGCGGCCATGCTCGGGAGACACAGCCAACGGAGAAGACGGTCGCATGTTACTTCCATACAACTGGAAAATGCAACAAGGGGACCAGTTGCCGATACAGTCATCTCGTTCCAGTTTCCTAGTTAGTTCCAGGAGGAACTGTCTCTTAAGGAGGGGGCAATGTTACGCGAGCTACTGCATTAATATGCTCACTTAGTGCCCCCAGTAAAATCCCCGTATGAGACGACTATGGCTCCTCCGCCCTATTTTCGAGAAGCATCCAAAATACGAAACATCGAGAATACCCAGTGCATCCGCCAGAACGTCGAGATATTTCTAGAAATACGACGCGCGAGTATAAATAGGCCACGAGCATCGCTGCAGGCAATTAGTCAATCAGTCAGTGTTGATACCGAAGGAAAGTAATCGCGCCTCGATAAAGTGTTTATTAAGTGACTCTCATATAAATTATAATTAGTGTGTTTAGTGTATTACATAAATTATTAAATAAGGACTGAATTACATATAAATCTGTAAATATAAATTAATTGTAAATATAAATTAGAATAAACGTTACAACATGATATGCCTCTTAGGGGAAAACAAGCAGATGAGGGTGTTTTATTAGATTTATTGAAGTTGAGAATCAATTCAGGGGACGACAAATTAAAGAGTCACCTGGAAAAGTGCCGTCGCAATGCAGTTTACACATCGCCAAAAATACAAAACGAATTGATAAATTTATGTGGCGAAGTTATTAAGGAGAATATAATAAGTGAGGTTCAGAAGACCATGGCTTACGCAGTCTTAGCTAATGAGACAGCAGACGTAGCTGGAAAAGAACAGCTGTCAATAGGCGTGCGGTTCTACGACGAAAGCAAAAGGAAAATCAGAAAAGAATTTGTAGGGTTCGTTGAACTAAAAGCACAAAATGCTTTAGCAATTGCCGAAGCAATTGACAATTTCTTGATTAGTTCTAACCTCCCAACCGAAGATTGCGTAGGGTTTGGATTCGATGGCTGTTCTACAATGGCAGGGAAAGAGGGTGGCGTACAAGCCATTTTGAGAAAAAAATATCCTCGTGCCTTATATTTTCATTGCTCAAGTCACAAACTCAACCTTGTTGTGAATGATGCGAATGCAGTGCCAGAAATTAGAAATACTATCGCCACTGTAAAGGATGTTATAACGTTTTTCAGAGAATCGACTAAACGTCGAAATTACGCTCCAAACCTATCACGATTGTGTGAGACGAGATGGTCCGAAAAATATAAATGAATCAGAAAGTTTTCTCAACATTTCCCAGAGCTTGTGAAATCTCTAGAAACGTTATCCGTACAGGGAAATTCTGCCACCAGAAAATCTGCATATCAGTTGCATTCAGCCGTTACAAAACCAGTGTTTATTGTTGCTCTACAAACAATAGCCAAATATTCAGCAGTTTTAGAACCAGTAGTTAACGCACTCCAAGCTAAATCGATCGACATGATCTCGGTGGGGGAACACATCAAAAATATCAAGGACATTCTCAGAAATGACCGCGAGTTTCCTGATAGAATAAGTAATGAAATGCTTCAAAAAGCGCGAGCTGTTGCAATGGATTTGAACATAGAAATTTCGGTTCCACGTCTTGCTCACAAGCAAACACATAGAAGTAATCTGCCATCAGACAATGATAACGAATATTGGCGGCGTTCCCTGATACCATACATTGATTCACTCATTTCATCGTTGAATAGTCGATTCTCCCAAGAAAACACTCCGGCGTTTGCTTTAAGTAAGCTACATCCCTTGTATATGACCAAAACCAGAATTACAGACTTACACAAGAACGCAGAATCATTCCAAGAATTTTATAACCTGGATATCACCGGAGAACTGAACCTTTGGCATAATTTATGGGTGAAGAAGGCTTTATCGGGTGATCAATTAAGGGACATAGAAGTAGTTGATCTGGTCAACGAAGCCAACGTTTTTTACCCTGCTGTCAGAAAGGCATTGATTATTTTAAGCACTATCCCATGCACCACGGCGACCGTAGAACGGTCATTCAGTACGCTGCGAGGAGTTAAAACGTGGCTTAGAAGCACCATGGGTGAAGAAAGGCTTACGGGTTTATGTCTGATGAGCGTACATCGCAATTATTTAAAGGAAAACAGTGATTTTATTGAAGAGACTGTCATAGACAAATTTTCGGCAAACCCGAGAAGATTACTGTTAAATTAATATATATATATATATATATATATATATATATATATATATATATATATACATATAGATATATAAAAAAAAGTGTCAGCTCTCTCGGGTAAATACCTGCCTCCACACTCAATGTTGGAGAAGCCATCCATGTTGCCTTTTTCACAACAAGCAGACCGCTAGCCGTATCTTTACAGCCTGTAATGCAAAAGCAGGCAGTCACCAAGATTTAGCCTACTCCATAGGAAGTATAAGGTAAAAAAATTGCCTTTGAAAATATAGACGTATAGTTTTTGTGTTTTAGTAATTGTTCTTAGTATATTCGCCATTCTCTCCATTTTTTATGCCTATCTCACTGTCACTCACTGTCAATTTTTAGATCTGTAACAAGTATTTAGTCACCCATTTTTCTCTGTATTTTTGTATAAAAATTTGTTACTTGTATTCATATTCATCTACATATTTTATTGTAACGTTATTTATTTGACAAAACGTAAAATCTCTTTCGCTTATACTCTAAGGTATCCATTTTCTCGCCACAAAAATCAACTCATATTCTTTCTTTCTCGCTATTACTCATATTTTCGAAATTTGTATACACTTAGAAAATGGATGCTTTAAAAAGAGGTTTAAAAAATAACAAGGGTGCATTTACTCGACACTATAAGTGGATAGAAGAAAATTTAGATGCAGAAACTAATGTATTTAAACTTAAAACACGGCTAGATGCCCTCACAGGCACATTTAATAAATTTGAAAGTATTCAGGAAAAATATGAAAGTCTTTTAGCAGAAGAAAACGTAGAAATTAATTCTGATATACGCTTTGATGTCGAACAAACGTATCTTGATTATTTAGCGAAACTACAAGAAAAAATTGCAGATCTCTCAAATGATCAAACTAAACAAGTAGCATCTTCTTCACAGATAGTCGTGAACTCAAACACATCACATATACCTCGCGTTAAACTGCCGGAGTTAAAAATTCCGACGTTCTCAGGTGATCAGAAAAAATATCAAGTTTCATAGATTTGTTCACTTCGCTAGTCATTAATAACGCGAATGCATCACAAAATAGTCGTACAAGTTATTCCCAAACTTCTCAAAAGATAAAATGTCCTTTCTGTAGTGAAACTTCCCACAAAATTTATAGGTGCCCCAGATTCGCAGAAAGATCCCATCAGGAAAAGATGAACTTTGTCAAGTCACACCGCATGTGCTTAAACTGTCTAGGCACACAGCATAATATGGTAAGTACTTGTATATCTCAAGGATGCTCAATTTGTTCAAAAAAGCATCATACACTTTTGCGTTTAGGGCGTTTTTTAAATCTCGAAAATAGATTCAAAAATAACCCCTGTCTTTTCAAGCAATATAAAAAATTCATTCACGAATATGTTTCTCTTGGTCACGCACAATATGTGCCTCTCTCACTTCACAATGAAAAGTTTTTAAATAAATATTTTCTTCCTCATCACTGTGTTATTAAAGATAACTGCGCTAGTACTCGTTTAAGAGTTGTATTTTATGCCAGTTGTAAGAGTTCAACTGGAAACTCTCTTAATGATATCACTTTAAAAGGCTATCAGGTTCAACCTGATTTATTTGATATTCTCTGTCGTTTTAGACAATGGACCTATGTATTCACTTCAGATATAGAAGAGATGTTTAGACAAATTAGGGTCAACCCGGACCAAACTTATTTGCAAAACATTCTTTGGAGGGACAGTCCAACTGAACTTCTCTTGTATTGAACTCATCTCAGTTACATATGGTACAAAGTCTGCACCTTTTTTAAGTACTCGCACGCTTAATGAACTCGCTCTCACTCGTGGAAAAAAATTTCCTCATGCATCTAACGCCGTATTGAACCAGACATATTTCGATGACATACTATATGGAACCAACAGTTTAGTGGACTTTGAAAATGCATATCACGAACTGACCGAGATGTTGCAAAGCTCAGGTTTTCACTTACACAAATGGTGCTCAAATACACCAGAATTTTTAGAAAACAATTCTGAGGTATCTCAACCCCTCTCGAGACATATAAAAATTGAAAATGACTCGAATAAAGTTCTAGGCTTCTCATGGTGGGAATGCTGACAGGGCATTGTAGGCTAAGGAAGCATATGCACACAATTGGCCTAGCAGATGACAGCCTATGTAGGTTATGCCAGGAAGAAGACGAAACCGCGGAGCACTTACTCTGCGAGTGCGAAGGCCTAGCAAGGGTGCGGTTTCACCTATTCGGAGAAGAAAAACCGAGGGCAGGGAGCTACGCAAAGGAGGCGGTATCCAGGCTAATAGGTCTAATAAAAAGAATAAAGCTAGATATCGAGCTCTAAATATGGCGGAGGACCACAATAGATCTGCAAAGGTCGCAGTGGGATAGGACAAAGAGCCACTCCAATTCTAATCTAATCTAATCTAGGCTTCTCATGGCAACCTGCCATGGATTTGTTTTCAATCTCACTTCCCGACACTTTAACTTGTGAAAAAGTCTGAAAACGACAGGCCCTGTCTATTATCGCCCAGATGTTCGACCCCCTAGGACTAATTGGCCCTGTTATTTTATTAGGCAAAATATTTATGCAAACTCTTTGGAAACAAAAAATTGGCTGGGACGAACCTTTGCCAACCGCACTTGTAGATGAATGGAAAAATTTCCTCATAAATATTCCCACTCTCTCAAAGTTGACAATAACTCGGTCAGCTGTAATTTAGACACTTCTAAATCTCGAATTCGCCCAATTCGCCCTACTGTCACTATTCCTAGATTAGAACTTCAAGCAATGCTACTACTTGCTAAGTTAAGTTAAGTTAAGTTTTTATTTTTGAAAAACTTAGTTTCGACTCCATAAATGTACAGACAGTACTCGCAAATATTAGACTGCAGTTTCAATTTATGGTTGGAAGGTGTAATTGAACTACTCGGTAGGTGTTTTGGTTGAAGGATCTATATTCTGTATGATTATTCTATGAACTTTATGACATGATAATATGGTAATGGAAATATTCCGAAAAGTATACTTTTGGGATCACACGTACTTCCTTGTAAGTATTAGTTTATAATATATAGTGGTTACTATAGCTAACATGATATTATTTTACATTGGGGTGTCTAACATATTAATAAATTGAAGCTTGTCATCTGTTTTAGATACTAAAATTACTACTTGTCCTAGCAAGTATAGGAAGAACTATACGGGATAACTATACAAGATGAATATAAAGATATAAATACACCTAGGCCCACTTAACTCAGTGAATGGAACAAGAAGTTATAAAAATAAAGTCTGAGTAGTGGAGTCCAGATAAACTGTATGGTAAGGTTCACTTCCAAATTATTAATAACTATTCTCGTCACTAATGAGCCAGTAACAGAAGATGAATTCTACTATAGGTATCACTAAATACAAATGGAAAGGTCTTACTTGTCAGTTCGTCTTGAAGTCCTTGTGAGGTTACCTGCAGGTGGATACTCCGCTGTGCAATGGCAGTATAGTAGTATCCAGAGAGTAGAATCCAGAGAGAACGGAACTTTGTAGTAGACGATGACTGTGTGGCTATGGGTAGGCCTATACCTACTTATCGAAGAGGTATTCTCTCGAAGAAAAATGAACGAAGAAAGAAAAAGGTGTAAGGAGGGAAAAACTTGACTTGAGGAGAATGAGTAATTTGTAAAGATTGATATATTTAATTAGAATTTAACTTTTAATTACTTACTGTGTACTTACATTCAATTGTTTATAATATAGATAATAAAACAAATCTAAATGTTGAAAATAACTATTTACAAGACACTGATGGACGTGATGCCTGGATTTAATTGAACAGTCAATATGGACCTGGTCCAAGTAGGTTGAACAACCGAGATGACGTACCTGGAATTAGATAGAAAAACACTCTGAGTATTCAATTTGCCATAAATAATGATTAATTATTTAACTAACGATTAGTATAGTTGAAATCCCCAAAATTAATGAAAGTATTAATAATATACAAGGTGCAACTTATGAGTTTGAACTGTGATTATACATATCAGTACTAAAGTAAAGTTAAAACTTCACTTGATCAAAAATAAATGCCTAATTGTAAATAATTAGGGTTATTAGGAAAGGTGCAAGGGGCGCAAACTCTCCCCAGTGCATGTAAGGAATATGTGGCACAAACTCTCCTCAAACAATATTATAACTACTGTCAGTGGTGCAAACTCTCCACAGTACAGCTAAATAATATTACACTGCAAGTGGCACAAACTCTCCACAGTGCAGCAAAATAATAATACACTGCAAGTGGCACAAACTCTCCACAGTACAGCAAAATAATAATACACTGCAAGTGGCACAAACTCTCCACAGTACAGCAAAATAAGGTTACACTGCAAGTGGCTCAAACTCTCCACAATACAGGGAGGGTGGAAGGAGATATGGGTGACGTGAGAAGTCACCCTGTACCAGGAATGGACAAACCGCAAGTGGCGCAAACTCTCCAAAATACAGTATAGGTATGTGAGTTAAACTGCAAGTGGCACAAACTCTCCACAGTACAGCAAAATAAGGTTGCACTGCAAGTGGCTCAAGCTCTCCACAATACAGGGGGGTGGAAGGAGATATGGGTGACGTAAGAAGTCACCCTGTACCAGGAATGGACAAACCGCAAGTGGCGCAAACTCTCCACAATACAGTATAGGTATGTGAGTTAAACTGCAAGTGGCACAAACTCTCCACAGTACAGCAAAATAAGGTTACACTGCAAATGGCTCAAGCTCTCCGCAATACAGGGGGTGGAAGGAGATATGGGTGACGTGAGAAGTCACCCTGTATCAGAAATGGACAAACCGCAAGTGGCGCAAACTCTCCACAATACAGTATAGGTATGTGAGTTAAACTGCAAGTGGCACAAACTCTCCACAGTACAGGGGGGTGGAAGGAGATATGGGTGACGTGAGAAGTCATCCAGTATCAGGAATGGAGAAACCGCAAGTGGCGCAAACTATCCACAATACAGTATAGTTATGTGAGTTAAACTGCAAGTGGCACAAACTCTCCACAGTACAGTAGGATTGGATGAATAGGAAATGCAACAACAAATTAATGTTCTTAATATCGTTGAATATAAAGAACTTTAAACAAAGTAATTATTAAAAATAATTAGCAAATATATATACTCTATGTGATAAAATATCTATTAAAATCAAATATCAAATAGCAGGCAAAACTGAATTACTCTGTGAGATAGACTCACCTATTTAACTCCTGATATTTTATTGTACAATGCACCACAATTCACACTATATTAAAACAGATTTATTTGGCTCAAGTGAACACAGGTATTTACTAGGAACTAAAACTCGAATCGTTCTTAAAATTTTGTTTTCCCTTTCGTGGCCTCGAGGACTACTTTATCGCCGACGTGACATTATGATACTTTATTTATCTGTTTCAGACAATTGGTTGTTTTGTCGAGATTACATTTCTGAAATATTAGGGTATACCAATAATTTAATTTATTTTACTTGAAACGAAAACTATTTTAAGAATAACAGGGTGAGAAAAAAAATTGTCTTACAAAGGTAAGAACAGAAAAAGAAAAAGAAGCTCTGAAAAGAAAATATAAATAAGAAATGGTGTTTGGTGTTGGTGATTGAGTCCCAATAGATAGGTAGATTACTTACCCTAGATGGTGTGTGACCTTTAAGTGTTTGTGTTTGTTTAATCGGGAACTATATCCATGCATTCATGCACCTTACAATTCTTTGTATAGGAGAGTCCCTGATTATTAATGTTTTTCCGAATTCGCAAAACCGTATTAAAACGAAGGTTCGACAACCATGTGGACTTGGGAAAAGCACAATCCAAAATGGAGGGTTTCAAGCCATTGGCCTGTGTCAATGGCCATGAAAGGTCAAGAGAGGTTGTTGTTGTTGTTGAATGTAAACAATCAGTGATTCACTCCTTCGAATTAAATAAACTATTTACAATGTACACAGTTAATGTTTCAATATAAATATATACAGATTTTAAGGTGATAAATAAATAAATCTTTTATGCATCCAAACCACAGTTATTAATTGAGTATTTATATTTTTAGGGTGAACCGTAGCAACTCTCCCCCACCTTGGGAAAGTTAGTATGGTTTGAAGCGATATATAGATCCTTCCCAACAACTTAATCTAAATAAAATTACCTATGTACATCACTATCGTCTTCTGTTTCAGAATCTTGCCTATCTGGTGGGTGACTTTTGAGATCTTTGGCGTACCAGACGCCTTTATTTTTACCATCTGGGCCTTGCAGCTGATAGGACCAGGGTGATCTTATTTATGGTATAGGGCCCTTCAAACTTGTGGGCCAGCTTGGCAGTAACCCCTTGTATCTTGTCGGACTGGATGTAAACTCTCTTGATCACCTAATTTAAATTTCTCATCCCTTCTTCGGAGATTATACCGTTGGCGACTTTTCTGGAAGGATACTTTTATTCGAGAGGCCTCATCTGAAAAGACTTCTTTGAGAGCTTTAGCCCTGACTAAAGGATCGTAGACTTCATCAAAGCCATCCAGTGGGTCACGGTCCCGCCCACGAAGGTTTACTTCTCTAGAGAACATAATAAAGTTTGGAGATAACTTTGTTACCTCGTGTCGACCAGAACGCATTGCACAAACAACTTTCTGTAAGTATTTGTCCCACTCACGGTGATTGTCGGCAACATAAGCGCTGAGGGTTGTTTTAAGTACTCGGTGGTATCTCTCTACAGCGTTTCCTTGAGGGGAAAAATTGGACAGATATCCCTTGTGTACGTCATACCTATCCAAAACAGAAACAAACTTATGGCTCCGAAATTGTTTTCCGTTGTCGAGGATCACCTTTCCAGGAACTCCAAACATAAGGAAAACATTATCCTCGATAATCTCTGCAATTCTAGGTGCAGTGGCGTTCCGAAGAGGAAAGAACAAGACGAATTTACTGAATAGGTCATTTACAGTTAGTATGTACGAAAATCCAGCGGTTGATCTAGGCAATGGACCTACCAAATCCATACTTAGTATTTGAAATGGTCTTGTGGTCATTGGGGCAACACTAAGCATCAATCCTCTGGGAGCCTTTTGCTCAGGTTTCGTTTGAAGGCAAACTACACATCGGCGAACAAATCTAGCTTCATCCGCATTCATTTTTGGCCAATAATAGGCTTGAGTTAGGCGTCCTACAGTTTTGAAAACTCCTAAGTGTCCGCAGGTTGGAGGATCGTGGTGTTCTCTTATGATGGCATTGCGAATCTCCTTTGGTACTACCTTCAACCAGTCTGAGGTGGATAATTCGGGGTAAGTTGGCTTTGCCAAGGTTTGTCCAACAAATGCTAGAGGATACGCATCTCGCTCGCTGACTTCATTGAGCTTTTTGTAGTTCACACAGAAGCGATATGATCCGTCTGACTTTTTCACGAGTACAATCGGAGGTGAATTAGATGGTTCTATGATATCATCCGCCAGCATTTTGTCTAATTCCGTGTTGACATAACGTTGTAGAGTAGGAGAAATTGGGTAGTGCCTTTGTTTTATGGGTGGAGCAGTTGTTTTTATTTCATGCTCAACTAGGTGAGTACAACCTAATTTCGTCCCCATAGCCTTAAAGGTTGCATCCACTAAGGTATCTAACTGAACCTTCTGCTCTACATTAAGATGCTCTAAAGATTGAATGGCTGTTATATGGCTACTATCTGATTCCTTGTCAGTCCTAAAAACCCATTGACCAGAATATAAATCAGGTACGATACCCATTCACAACCAAAAATCAATGCCTAGGATAACGGAGTGTGGCAGGCCTGGTACTACAAGTACTTCCAATTTTTTACCTTGTCCTGCAGTTGAATAGGAACAGTGATCGTACCTAGAACGTCACATTTAGCACCATTGGCCACAACACAATTAGAAATAGATGACGAACAATTGAGTTTGTAACTATTTTTAAGTTGACTCCAACCGAGATCACCTAAAACCGTTCTCTGACAACCGCTGTCTAACAGTGCGAGGAACCTTTTCCCTAAAATATTTATTGACAAGTATGGACGATTATCATTCTTGGCGTGCGCCAGAACAAAGTCTAACAGTACCATCATGGACGGTGATGAGTTATGAGAGATCGGATTTATCACAGAGGGGGGCCCGGACCGATCTAATTCGGACCCGACTTCCGGTTTTTTGGACAGGAAGGAAAATTACTTGCTATGACATTTTCACGCCCACATTTAAAGCAAAACTTCCGCTTTGGATCTGGGCAGGAACAGAACTTGTGGGAATCTTTTCCGCAATTCCAACACTTTGGGATTATTGAAGAGGATGTACGAGGAGAAGCATTCTCTGTGGTATGGATAGGGGTAGCTGCACGTTTTCTATTGGTATTGACGGACGATACGTGGGACATCTGAGGTCGGCGATACGCCAACTCAGGTTCCAGTAAGTTCCTATATGACGTCGAGGGAGAAGCAAACGTTTTTACTCTCTCTTCGGTTTCTTCAATTGCTCTACTTAAGCGTAACAACTCTCTTACCGATGTTATAGGGTGAAGAGACAATCGCGTCTGGATATAAAGGAGTAGGTTTCTTCTTATAGTGTTTACCCTACTCTCTTCCATCGGGGGTTTATCTAGTAGCGGGAATAGCTTTTCCATTGCGGTTATAAAGGTTAGAACATTTTCTTGAGAACCCTGTGTTCTTCTTTTAATTTCCTCCCAGAGACTATACTCGTAGTCATATGGACGAAAAGCCTCTTTAAGCTGCGACACCAAATCATCCCATGTAGAGAATCTACCTGTGCGATACCAATACACTGCATCTTGGGTAAACAGTTCGGGTGCAGAACGTAGCAGCTGTTCCTTGTGGATGCCACGTGAATTCCTCAATTCCTCTACGCGCAAAAGAAAATCGTTGACACTAGTCCTGCCATTAAATTTAACATTCCACCTGTGGATATCCTGATACGATCTATTAGTACTGAAGTCTCGTTGATAGTATGATATAGTATAGGTATAGGGGATATCTTTAAGTTACCGAGATGATAGGACAAATTATCTGCCTGATTTAGGTCTGGGTGTGTCCTTTCTGAATCGTGGTAAGTTGCTATGCGTGAGTTTCCTGCAAAAGTTGGTTTAGACTCGAAGGTTCTGTTAGTTTGCATATAAGCTTGTTGATCATACGTCGTTAGATTTACCTCTGTGGTCATAGGTACTAAAGGTGTTAAGAGTGGTTGGTGAACCGGGCTTCCTTGAGGAATGTCGATGATGTCACCAATAATGGGTAGACTTCTGGATTGTTGCGGGATTCTCGGGTTTTCAGTGTCCAATAATGATAAGTGTGGATGAGTTTCTCCGGGCTGTTCAGCATTAACTCCAGGTAAAGAATACCTTGGTCCGTAATGCACTCTGTCAATTATAGAAGATGCAGGCCGGCCATCCTGAACAGTGTCTGGATGAGCATGACTTCCACTCGGAACATTGCTTGTTTTCATAGATGCCTCATAAACCAAGCTAAGCTGACCATATAATTCACGGCAATTCCAAGACAAGCAGCTCCTCTTCTTTTCTTCTTCCACCGTTGGTCCATTTAATCTGCCTATCCTGTTGGATAAGTGAGCCAAACGGGAAGAAAATTCAATACTTGTTTTTTTTCTTAGGCTAATTGTAGGTTAAGTTGTAAATACGTTAAGTAGTTATAAGTTTTGTATAGAACCTAGAATTTGTTTTGTTTTGATTTATTAGGTTATTTTTTTAGGTTAAGTTGTATATTCATTACGTAGTTATAAGTTTTGTATATAGGTACCCCAGAATTTGTTTTTATTTTTAGAGTTTATTTTATTTTTATATTTTTAGAATTTTCCTTTTTATTTTACAGTTCAGAATTACTTTGATTTAACAACCTAATGTTAAAACCAAAACCCAAATGTTACCCAATAAAACTCATGTGCCTAACCACTTGAATAATTTCCCTAAATAACCAGCTTAATAATAAATAAAATAACCTATTGTTATCTTATAACCCGTTTCCTAAAAATTTAAACCAAAAGTATTTTGCCAATGTCAAGTGTGCTTAAAACCAAATTTAACACCAGTTATATTCCTTAAGATTTAGGGTTCAGTAAATCTCTATCAATTTATTGACAAATATATAAATATATATTTCAAGCACCTGTACTAACTTAATTGTTCAAGTACTGGCCTATTACAACTAATTACCTGTGGCTTCGTACTTCTAAGAAAAATGCCACACAATATGTATACTTCTTAAAGTAAAATTGGACTGTTTCTTCTGACAGCGAGAAAAAAATTAAAAGTTCAAAAGCAAATTCTAAATATTCAATGTCAACATATAGATTGGATGCATGAGAGATGTAAAATTTTGTACGATGGTAAAAATTAAATATATGTAAACTTGTAAAAAGTTGTGTTCTGAATAAGGAAAATCTCCTTCACCTAAGCAACTCAAAAATTGAAAATAGCAACAACAATACCTATACACGTTTGGGCGCCAATTTGTTACCTCCTTTTTCCCAACAAGGTTAAAGGAGGGTGGACATGGGGTAACTATACCCTACAAGAAACGAGGGTGGTGAAAATATTCCCGACTTCTCGTTTGCGGAGAGTGGGTGGGTAAAATGTGAACGAGGGAAATGTGCGTTTCGCCTCTAGTGATGGGATAGTCTGTGATTCCTGTGAGAAAGTTTCAATTTATGGTTGGAAAGTGTAATTGAACTACTCGGGTAGGCGTTTTGGTTGAAGGATCTATATTCTGTATGATTATTCTTATTTATGTTACCTACGATGATTATTCTATGAACTTTATGACATGACTGACAGTGACAGCGCTTGGCTTGCCTTTATAAAAACCATGGAGATAAAAACAGTGATTATAATGGTACAAATAAAATACTTAAATAAGTATAATATTGTAATGGAAATATTCCGAAAAGTATACTTTTGGGATCACAAGTACTTCCTTGTAAGTATTACTTAATAATATATAGTGGTTACTAGCTAACATGATATTATTTTACATTGGGGTATCTAACATATTAATAAATTGAAGCTTGTCATCTGTTTTAGATACTAAAATTACTACTTGTCCTAGCAAGTATAGGAAGAACTATACGGGATAACTATACAAGATGAATAAGTGTTTAAATGTTCAATTTGGTATCAAAATGTGTAGAATTTGAAACACTATGTTACTGCTAAACGTTGATTGAGTTTATTCACCGGGAAATGAAGTAAATTATGATTTGTCCTTTCCATTTCCGTTAAATTATTTATATAGTTTCCACTTTTTGTGAATCAATCCATTAACAGTAGATAAGAGGTGTTACTACTTTTTGTGATTAAATTCATTATCACTTGATAAAAAGACTGAATCAATTATTGGCTTTATACTTTTCTGATATAGTTCAGGAATTAAGACTACATTTTTGATCCCTTTTCACGATAGTCCAGGTGTAACACTTCTACAATGGCCAGCAGTTGTTCAAGTTGTGGAGATAAGCTCGGTGATAAGTTTGCCACTTGCGATAGCTGCCACGTTACTATGCACCAAACTTAACATTGTACAGGATTAGGTGCCTCTGAATTACGTGCTGTTGTTATTCAAAAAAGAACTTTGGTGTTTTTTTCTAGTGATTGTCGTTCATCTTTTAAAAGTGTACCCAAACTTATTCGGGAATTGGAAAGTCTTCGAAATGAAATTAAGGTTTTGAAACAGGATATGTTAAAAATTAAATCTGATAAAAGTGCTACTTCTTTCTCGATGGATGATGTCGTAAGCGAACTCAATGAACGAGAAAAGAGATCTAAGAACGTACTGATTTTTAATCTCCCTGAAATAACTAATACTTCAGATGATTCTATTCAAGTCAAATCGATTTTAACGAAGGCTCATGGTTCTAACAACATTAATGAAGTCAAAGTTTTCCGCTTCGGAAATAAGAATAAGAACGGACATCGTCCCATTAAAGCGATCGTTTCTTCAGCTAGTGATGCTCTATGTGTGATTAAGAACAAGCAAACTATCAGTCGTGAAAAAAAGATTTTTATTGCTTTAGATCAGACTCCTATTCAAAGAAAACTGTTAGAGTCTGTCCGGTCTGAACTCTTAACTCGTCAAAATGCAGGTGAACAAAACTTGTCCATTAAATATTTCAATAACGTACCAAAAATTGTTCAAAAAAACTACTAAACTCTTCTGATATGGGCAAGTTTTCTATATATTACCAGAATGTCAGAGGACTCCGAACAAAACTTACTGATTTGAGCCTCAGTGTTCTTAATTGTACCTATGACATCATCATTCATACGGAATCTTGGCTCAATAACAACATCAATAATGCTGAACTTGGACTAGTCAATTACAACATTTATAGACAGGATCGTTCACCTGAATCTAGTGCATCGGCTAGAGGAGGCGGCGTATTGATTGCTATAATGAAAAAAATTTCATCATCTCTCATCCACTCTAACCCATCGATTGAACAGCTTTTCGTGAAATTAGATAGCAAATATATATTTGGAGCTCTATACGTTCCACCTAAGTCTCCAGCTAGCATTTATCAGTTACACTCAGACCAGCTTATGATCTTAAGTGAACAATTTCCTGCCTTAAAATTTTTCTTGTTTGGTGATTATAATCTCCCGTCAGCTATTTGGGAAGTTGAAGATTACTGTTCTTCTGCAACTGTGCAGGCTCCTGCACAGTTAGCAGAAGTTGATGCTGTTGATGTTGTTTCCAATTTATGTGCATATCACAATTTGTTCCAGTGCAATTATGTGGTTAATAGTAGGAATGTTATTCTTGACCTTATCCTTGCTCCGGAAGAACTTATTATTTCTAAAGCAAACGATGTCTTAATTTCACCTGACCCTCATCATCCTCCTTTGGTAACTACCATAAAGCTAAACGTTGATAAAAAGTCAGTTTTTGGCGAAGAATTTTATTACAACTTCAATAATGCAAATTTTCCAGCCATTTATCAGAGTTTAGAACTTATAGAATGGGATAGTCTTCTCCATGATAGGGATCTTTCCGACATGATTGGCATTTTTTATTATATCATTTACTCGGTTATTGAACAGTTTGTTCCAGTATCACGCATCATAGATTCGAAATTTCCCTATTGGTACTCCTCAGACCTCAAACAATTAGTACAGGACAAAATTAGAGTTCACAAAATGTATAAAACTGTTAAGACTCGTTCGAGTTATGCGGAATTTTGTCGACTTAGAACAGAATGTAAACAACTGACAAAGCATTGCTATGATAATTACATTCGTCTCACTGAAATTTCAATCACAAATAATGCAAAGTCGTTTTGGAAATTTGTAACTAGTAAACGTGAAAATAACACTATACCTGACTTAATGACTTTTAATACCTTGGTAGGTACTTGTGGAGTTGACATTGCTAACTTGTTTGCAAATCACTTTTCATCGGTGTACACTAATCTAACCTTAAACTGTAATGTTGACCACATCCAATATAAACTGAATATATCTTCATATCATATCCATATTTCAAAAATATATGAAAAACTTTCATCATTAGATGTCAATAAAGGACATGGGCCAGATGGAATCTCGCCTCTATTTCTTAGGGAATTCAGTTTTATACTTTCGCGACCACTTTTTCATATTTTTAATAAATCACTAAGCATAGGCTGTTTCCCTGAGTTTTGGAAACTTTCCTATGTCACACCAATATATAAATCTGGTGACAAATCTGACATTAAGAACTACCGCCCCATATCCATCCTCAGTACTATCGCAAAGGTTTTTGAAAGTATTATTACTGATTTTCTCGCTTATGATTGTTCTGGGATCCTAAATTCCCAGCAATTTGGTTTTACTTCAGGTAAATCGGCAGAATTGAGTTTGTTAATATATGTTGATTTTCTATCTGAAGCCTTGGAAAAGGGATTACCATGAGCTTTTGGTCCAGAAACTTAATTCATATGGCATATGTGATTCCATGTTGAAGTGGTTTAATAGCTACTTAATTGACAGAACTCAACAGGTACGAGTAAACCATTTCTATTCTCATGCATTTTCTGTTACTTCGGGAGTACCCCAGGGGTCTCACTTGGGTCCATTACTTTTTAATCTTTTTCTCAATGATATTACTTACTGTTTTCATGAGAGCAGCGCCCTTCTATTTGCAGATGACTTGAAATGTTTTAAAATAATTAACAATTGTGTAGATGCCTCATTGTTGCAAGTAGAACTAACTAACCTGTCTTCTTGGTGCTCATGTAATGGCATGGATCTTAATACCAGTAAGTGTCATGTAATTAGCTTTCATCGCACACATCATACAATACCATTTAATTATCACATTAATGGTCAGTTGCTAGATTCTGTCAATCAGATTAGGGATTTAGGAATTACTCTCGATTACTCTCTTAGTTTCAATTGTCACATCACTAATGCCATACAAAAATCAATGAAAATGTTGGGTTTTGTAAAAAGAACAACTCGTGATTTTACCAACATAAATTCTATAAGAGTTCTTTACTTTTCCTTAGTTAGGTCCCATCTTGATTATTGCTCATCTGTTTGGTCTCCTCACTACTTAACTCACATTACGAAGATTGAACAAGTTCAAAAATTTTTTTTTCGCTATATAGCATTTAAGCTTAATAGTTATCAGGATTACAACACATTGCAGCATCAATTGGGCATCTCTTCTCTCGTGAGCCGTAGAAAACAAAAAGACCTTTTATTGCTATTTAACATCTTAAATGGTATTTGTAACTGTCCTCAGCTTCTTAATAAGATCTGCCTGTCCGTGCCACCTCGTTTAACTAGGCAGGTAAGAACATTTAATGTGCCTTTCCATCGATACAATTATGCTTTCCACTCGTTTTTGCCCAGAGCCATGAGACTAGCTAATTCCCTTAATAGTTTACAGATTTTCAGTAATTCTATTAATCAATTTAAGAACCACCTGTCTCAACTAAACGTTTGAATTTATCGGATGTAATTTCCATAGTTTTGTTTTTGTTTTGTACTATATACTTAGTAGTAATGTTTTTTGTTACGCTTTTAAAATTCTTATATATTTTTTTTGTTTTTGTTTTGTTTTGTTTATTTTACCATTTTTGCTAAATTGTCCTTTTAATTCTGTATTCATTTTTATCATTGTATTGTATTTTTTTTATCATCGTATTGTATTTTTTTTATCATTAATTGTATTTTTTGTATTACTGTATTTTATACTGCATTTGTAGGTATTTCAATTATAAAACAAAATGTTCACTTATTTTTTATATGTAATTGGGCTTGCCCGTAAATAAATAAATAAATAAATAAATAAAGATATAAATACACCTAGGCGCACTTAACTCAGTAAATGGAACAAGAAGTTATAAAAATAAAGTCTGAGTAGTGGAGTCCAGATAAACTGTATGGTAAGGTTCACTTCCAAATTATTAATAACTATTCTCGTCACTAATGAGCCAGTAACAAAAGATGAATTCTACTATAGGTATCACTAAATACAAATGGAAAGGTCTTACTTGTCAGTTCGTCTTGAAGTCCTTGTGAGGTTACCTGCAGGTGGATACTCCGCTCTGCAATGGAAGTATCGTAGTATCCAGAGAGGACGGAACTTTGTAGTAGACGATGACTGTGTGGCTATGGGTAGGCCTATACCTACTTATCGAAGAGGTATTCTCTCGAAGAAAAATGAACGAAGAAAGAAAAAGGTAAGAACAGAAAAAGAAGGTCTGAAAAGAAAATATAAATAAGAAATGGTGTTTGGTGTTGGTGATTGAGTCCCAATAGATAGGTAGATTACTTACCCTAGATGGTGTGTGACCTTTAAGTGTTTGTGTTTGTTTAATCAGGAACTATATCCATGCATTCATGCACCTTACAACTCTTTGTATAGGAGAGTCCCTGATTATTAATGTTTTTCCGAATTCGCAAAACCGTATTAAAACGAAGGACAACCATGTGGACTTGGGAAAAGCACAATCCAAAATGGAGGGTTTCAAGCCAGTGGCCTGTGTCAATGGCCTTGAAAGGTCAAGAGGGGTCTTCTAACTTTTCAGTCGGGGTCAAGGTCAAGTGGCTAGCTGGATATTTGAAGAATCCAGACACCTTGGAATTTGTAAATGACAATATCACAGTTAACCTATGAACCAGTTGTTGAATGTAAACAATCAGTGATTCATTCCTTCCAATTGAATAAACTATTCACAATGTACACAGTTAATGTTTCAATATAAATATATACAGTTTTTAAGGTGATAAATAAATAAATCTTTTATGCATCCAAACCAGTTATTAATTATTTATGTTTTTAGGGTGAACCGTAACAACTCTTCCCCACCTTGGGAAAGGGTTTTCACAGAAACCCCGTAATGGAATTCGGTTAGTATGTAGGTCGGATAGTCTCAGATCCCAATCTCGGTGGTCTTGCTCGCAAAATTGAGCTATCATGGTTTTTAAAGTACGGTTAGCTCGTTCAACGGGATTAGCCTGTGGTGTATATGGAGGGGTGAATCGATGGCGGATTCCTAAATCCTTCAGCATATCCTTGAAGAGCTTACTATTATATTGTGTTCCATTGTCGGATAACACGGTGCGTGGGCATCCAAAAGTGGTCAGAACTTCTTCGTAAAAAACGGTACTTGTCAATCTAGCGGTCGCTTTTCTAATCGGTTTACACTGTACCCATTTTGTGAAACGGTCTTGGAACATTACGATGTAGCAGTTTCCATTTTTACTGCGCGGCAGCGGTCCAACAATATCGGTACTGACAGTTTCCCATGGGCGTCGGTTAGGGGACGGTTGCATTTTCCCAGCGACCTGCTGTTGAGACGGTTTGTACTTCAAGCATTACATACAGCTACGGACATACCTGGTTATGTCCCTAAACATTCCTGGCCAGTAGTATATATTGGCCAAGTGTCCGGCGGTAGGGGCATCGTGATTTTCCTGTAAAATACGAGATCTTTGCGGTTTCGTCACACATAGCTTCCACGGGTCAGACAGTTCGGGCTCGCTTAAATCATTCAGGTCCCAAAAATGTCGGTACAGTCGTCCTTCCTTGATGCAGTAATCCGGAATCAGGAGTGCCTGGCACCTCGTAGGTATTTGATCTCGAAATCGTATTGTTGCAAGAATATGCTCCAGCGGGCTAGACGACCAGATGGACTAGATATAGAATGTAGCCATCTTAAGGATTGGTGGTCAGTTACCATAGTGAAATGATATCCACTTCGGCGTTGCAAATCCCTTGCATCTTTGGGTTCTGTGGGCGGTAACGTTGCTTGATCGGAGTTTAGTGTAGGAGGCGGATCTCGTGATGTACTAGGTCTGTCGGTCCTTAAACTTCCTCAAATTTCGGTAATTCTACGTCAAGGAATCTTCTCAACGATCTCTCCTGTATTTCAGTCAAGTTTCGGTCTTGCAACGGCGTTATAGCTTCTAGAGGACATTCTTCGCCAGGTAATTCCCTAATGTCCTCAAACTCTCCTAAATCAGACCGGGTTAAACCGGTAAATGTTTTAAGTTCTTGACAATCAGTAATTTTTTCAGCTTTCACATCTTGGCAGACTCTTCGATCAGCGGATTTTAGAGGATATTCTATACTAGACCTCACTCTATCACGTCGGGGTCTTTCCAAGGCTGATAGGGAGATATCGGTCAATATCCTATCAGTTTTCACATCTTTGCAGATTCTTCGATCAGCGGATTCTAGAGGATAGTCTATACTAGACCTCCCTCTATCACCTTGGGGTCCTTCAAAGGCTGACAGGGAGATATCGGTCAATATCCTATCAGTTTTTCCTAGCGGATATTCAGTATCAGTAAAATTTGCTTTAGCGATATCAGTAACAGTCATTTCGCAGGATAACCCATGATTTTTCTCTCCTAGCGGTGGTATTACTACGTCTATAATTCCTATGGGAGAGGACAGTGTATCTGGCTCGTGACAGCTTACTATCTTTCCGTCCTTGTAGATCTTCCCTTACCTAGTTCTAAGCAGAAATTATACTTCTTCAATATATCAAAGACCCAGAACCATATCAGCGACCAAACCTGGAAAATGTTCCAACGGTTTCTCCATGATGTCGTCATTTACCATAAGCTGGAGATCAAAGATGTCTGTGATATAAACCAAATTTCCATTAGCCAAACGTGCTCTTGTCGAATGACTGACCGTTCGCTTTCGTTGGGAAAATTGCTTCGCTAGTGAATCACCCTCATATGATCTGATAGCTCCAGTGTCTAGCAGGGCTTTAAACTTGAAGTTTCCCATTTGGACGTCAATTTGGGGTCGCGGATCTGACGGTTCGGAAGACTGATGTTCTTGAGAGGCTAAAAGGTTACGAAACTGTGTTTTCCTTTTCCTTCATCTACTTCTTTCCTTCCCCTACTACTTTCCACCTCCGCCAGATTTCCCCTCACCTCAACCCCCTTCTTTGCCTCTATAACCACCTCCCTATTTCTTGAGACTCTCAGCCTATCCACTCACTCCCCTTAAATCTCCCCCAACCCCTTCTTGATCCTCTCGATCCCCTCCTGATCGACTTCCCCGATATCCTTCAGGATTATCGCCCCATTCCCCTACCCTCCTTTTCCTTTTCCACATCTGTATAGATTGTTTTTTCCGCCTCATCTCGGTTACCTCTCACCCACGCCACCATCTTCTTCAGCACCTCTGCCTCTACCTGCTCAAGCTTGTGGAGTCCAATCCTGTCCCCGCTCCCCACTTCCCCAAACAGCCGACTCATCAGCTCGAACACCTTCTTCTCTTTCCTACAATCTCCCTCCATCCGACAGATTAACTCCTCCGTCTTCACCATTTCCCCATTCCTTTCAATAGAGCGTACCTCTTTGACCCACTCCATTTCCTCTCCTTTCCCTCCTAGCATCGGGTACCTATCCCCTATCCCTAAACATCCTCTGTATCCCCTTCTCCATTCCACTGTCTTCCTTGGTCACCCATACCCCTTTTACCTTCTCATCTCCCATCAAAGGATTTCCTACCTTCACCTCTATTTCCTCCCCCTTTTTACCATCCCAGTCCCTACCTCTAACCTCCTTCCAACCTTCCCAGTCTCTTTGCCCCACCTCCCATCGTGTTTGCATTATCTTCTTCCTATCGTCCTCCCACCTCTCCAATTCCTTGACCCGCCCCTCTGCCACTGCCTTCTGATCCTCCGGCCTTTCCATCCTCTCCTCCAGCATCCTTGCCATATCTTTCAATCTCTCTACACTCTCCCTCTCTTCTTCCTCCCCATTCTCCACTTCCTTCATTCCTTTCTCCTTCAGTTTCCTCTTCTGTTTCTTGTCTTCCAAACGCGATACCTCCTTTCTCTTCACTCCAGTATCACTCTACCCGCTCGTCTCCCCCGCCTTATCAGGCGTTCGTTTTACTTTCCTCGATCTACCAAAAATTCCTTGCCTGTTCTATCCTGTTCTATTTCTTCTTGTCTTTCATCCATATTCCATCCCACGAGTAGCTAGGGAATTGAATGTCCACCACCACAGAGCCCCGCTTGTGGTTACTCCGGGAGGTCACCAGGTATCCCGGAGGCACCGTTTCTGACTGACTTTCGCACAGCCATTCATCCATTGCCACGGTAGCTAACAACGTAGATTACGGATTGTTTTATCGAGGTTTACTCCTCTAGGCTTTTTCTCACGTGTTCAGATCCTCTGGTTTTTAGGATCTAAACACTATAAGTTTCACGAACTTGGCGCGAGTTACACAAAACTCTAGATTAAGAGCCTGTGCGTCTATAAAATGGAGATTTTTCAATACATATTGTAACGTTTATTCTAATTTATATTTACAATTAATTTATATTCACAGATTTATATGTAATACGGTCCTTATTTAATAATTTATGTAATACACTAAACACACTAATTATAATTTATATGAGAGTCACTTAATAAACACTTTATCGAGGCGCGATTACTTTCCTTTGGTATCAACACTGACCCATTGACTAAATTGCCTGCAGCGATGCTCGTGGCCTATTTATACTCGCGCGCCGTGTTCTAGAAATCTCTCGTCGTTCTGGCGGATGCTCTGGGTATTCTGGATGTTTCGTATTTTGGATGGTTCTCGAAGATTGGGCGGAGGAGCCATAGTCGTCTCATACGGGGATTTCACTGGGGGCACTAAGTGAGCATATTAATGCAGTAGCTCGCGTAACATTGCCAGTTCCTCCTGGAACTAGCTAGGAAACTGGAACGAGATGACTGTATCGGCAACTGGTCCCCTTGTTGCATTTTCCAGTTGTATGGAAGTAACATGCGACCGTCTTCTCTGTTGGCTGTGTCTGGTATATTGTACCTGTATGACTTACGGTACCGTTCGCGCAAATCAGTCCGCGCATTTCTTAAGATTTTTAAGTAGGAGTGTAGACCTCCTGAGTGGGGTCGAGAGAAAAATGGATAAAACGGGGAAGCGAGACCGAAAAAAGGGAACTTTTTGACTTTCTTCCGATCTCTTTTGGGCCGTTTTAGTTCCAGCCGTTGTTATCCGACCGACCGTTCTCCGACTGATTTTCGTGCACGAGGTAAGCGAATTTATGAATTTTGTTGTAAATAATTCTTTCCGTTATAAATTCACTTGTGACTGGCTTCTTTTGATTTAACATTGAATGAATTGACTTTTGCTTATTGCTTGTTTAATTTTAGTTTTCTGCGTATTTGTGTACAATTCCGAAATAAAAATTTTTTGTTTTATTTGTTGGCTTTACTTTTTGGGAAAAGAGATATGTTTGGGAGATTTCAAGCATTGTCGCTGCCAGAGCAGGTATATTCTTGAGAGGTTCTCAAAATATTTCGTTCAAACCCGACTGCAGCCGTTTATCTGACTGGGAAAAGCTTTTCAGGAATCTCAAAATCTGATCGCTGCCTGAGCAGGTGAATTCTTGAGTGGCTCTGAAAATATTGGACAGAAACCCGGCCGAAGGAACCAATTCGTTTTAATATACAAGGATATTTGATAAAGGACAACTTGGAATAGTCTCGTACGTGTACGCTGCCTTAGCAGGTGCAAAACTTCGAGGGTTTTCCAAGGCGTTGAGCGAAATAATCTCAAGTGTGTTCGCTGCATAAGCAGGATCACAAAGGAGAGGTTTTCGGATTCTGTTGTCTAACTTGTATTTGATTTAGCACCAACGGCCGTGGTAACGTCAATCTGAAAAAACAAGTTACGATAACCGTGATAACCTGGAATAATCTCGTACATGTACGCTGCCAAGGCAGGTACAAAATCCGGGAGGTTTCCGGGCGAGTTGATAAAAGCTCCATTTTTTTAGTGTTCAGTACAAGATAGTATCATTAACCGAGGGTAGTTCATAAATTACCTGGGTTTTGTTTAAACCGGTACACAGATATTAACAAACGCTTCGCTAAACCCTGTTTGTGCCTTAATAACGCTTTCTCTGTGTATTTGTCATCTGACCGCTGGTTAAGTTTCACCATTTTCACCCGCATTTAGACATATTAGTAAAGCCTTGCACCTTAGCTTTTGCGTATCTTGTAACACAAATTAAAATATTTATTGCTTGGTGAGTTGCTTTTTGGTTTGAGTAATAACGTAGTTAGTTATTGTAGATACCGTTTGATTTCAATACACATTTAGTTATTTAAACATATTGCTTCTGGGTTCACCTCTATAAAGGAAATTATTTCAAAGTTGAAATAAAAATTTAATTATTTCTCAAGCAACTGGTAGTTTTATTTCCCGATAGTGGTAAACAATTAAAGCCCGTTTCCCACTACGTGTTACGCCGAGATCAAGAACAACAGACCCCTGGAATTACTTAACCTCCATCTGTTGCTACTCTGGTAACTCTTGACGCTGCATTTTGGAGAGTTCGGTGGAGTAAACCATCCCAAAAATCTGGCGCCCGAGGAAATCTAGGAGATACTGAAGCCACAGTATACAAAACAACCAGTAGTGCATCTCATCTTCGCGCATCGGTTGTGCGCTGTTCGCCATTTCGATTTAGAAACCTATCAAGTTCAGCAAGGACGGCGTATATTCTACTTCGGTTTAGGGACAGTTTAGTTTGGTTTAGTCGCGTAAGCAGTGGCGTGTGTGAATTTAAATTTTATTATTTTTTGAGTGACGGTCATCAAATAAGATGAATAAAGTTAAAGCAGGTGTAGTTTGTGCTGCAAAGAACTGTAAAAGTAAATCATATTTATATATGAAAAAAAGTTATTTTAGATTTCCCAAAGATCCTTTGAGGTGAGTAGATAGGTCTAAAGATTATACACACGATAGGTCTACATTTGTCGATAGTGTGACGTTTTATAGTTACATAAATATGAAATTTTAAATTAGTTAGTTCGGTCTGTTCCTGTTTTTGTTACCGTTTCGTCGATTGACGACCAAATAATTTCCAATCCTTCCCGTTTCGTCGACTATGATACTAGTACGATTCACTAAACATTCCTTCACACTTTATACAGACTTAGGACTGTCAAAGAAAAATATTGCGAATTTACTGTGTTTTTGACATTCACAAGCTTTCACTTTGGCGTGTTTAAAAGTTTATCAACGCAGTTTTGTTTCGTCATAGTAAATCGCAAAATACAGAGTGATCAACTTCTGTGACAAAGTCCGTTATATCTGTTATTAAAACGAGATATCAAAAAAAGTTAGCAAGAAATCTAGTAGGCAGTTTTGAACTGCACATTTTAAAATTATTTACAAAGGTACAGGGTCTTCCATAACGCTGTACCACATCAAGATTATATTTTCTTAAATGAAACACCCTGTATTTTATTTCAAATTCAAAATCACCTTCACTTCCCCGTTACAACAATGTAGAGTTGTAATATGTTATACAGGGTATTTAAAAAGTTATAGCCAATTTTGTCGACCCTGTATACATAGGTATATACAAAAATTCACTCTGTAAATACAGATTTTGTCAAATTTGAACTGGTGTAGCTTAGTCAAACTTTACTATGTAAAGTAATCGTTTGATCTACTGTTGCAGGACTATCTAAAAGATTTTCGATGGTTTCTTTTTTCTTTCATCCAAATCCCTATATTTTTTTCTCTCCTCCTAATTACATTTTCCGGTGCAGATAAAGGTATTGTAAACAACCACTATTTCATTTTTAAGAAGGATGGATTAGAAAGGGGAATTATACAGGTAGAAAGGAGAGTCGACGAAACGGCACATTTAAAACGTATTACACCTCGACCAAATTCATTTCAACTCTGAGATGCGCAAGCAAAGAAGCGAGACCGTACTATGACAGTGCCGCAAAATAAACGCATGTACACTCGGCGGAGAAAGTTTAGTTAGTTAAATATTTCCTAAATAAAATCCTGAGAATTTGGTAATAAATTCCATTTTAGTTATTAACTGTGTAAAATGTGGATTTCAATTTATATTTCTGAATCGAAGTAGCCTTTACTTGAGGAAAATACACAACTAAATAAAATTCGATTTTTAATAAACTTAATTTCTACTGTAATACTAACATTGTTACAATTACAATTGTTTCGCAACACAGTGTTGTCAAAGGATCGATTGAATTACAAACTAAATATTAAATATTGTGGATATTCAAAATGGCACTGGGTACACATAAAACCGAAATTTATTCCACATAGACATTTTAAAAATTGTTTACTTGATCAAATCCAATTAGGGCATTTTCCGCTATTGAAGCTGTATACAAAAAGATGTCTGAACTTTCTGAAACTGAAATAAACTAAAGAAATCAGCCTATAGTCAACAAATAATATTCACAATACTACATTAACGACATCAGTTTTAAATTACACACAATCTAAACGTCTATTCTCTTTATTTACAGTATGGAGACACCGTTTAAAACAAATCTGTCACTCACTATCACTGTTTTCACTCTCAGAACTTACAATATCATAATCATCATCGTCATCTCCAAGATTGATAATAATTTGATCTATTACTATATCTAAGGCTGGTTCCAGGCAGAGAAACTCTTTTTCACATTTGAGCGCATGTTGGCAGCGAGTTTGCCATTCTAGTGGTGGAAAATTGTCAAAAAATTCATTACATAGCTTTTCCACATCTGACAATATAAACGTGATGTTTTTACTTCCAACGTATTGTTTAAGGGATGCCCAAACAAGCTCAATTGGCTTAAGGTCAGGGTGATAAGGTGGCAATCTCAAAGTATTATGACCATGTTGTTCTAAGATTTTGTCAACTTCGTACGTTTTAAATCTTGGCTTATATATTTTTATAATGTTATATAATTCAACTTTCAGCATGTCATCTGCAAATCTGATGTTTCTGCTTCGTAACCACTGCTGTAAGTGCTTATTGATACTCTATATTCATTTAATTTAAATAAAATGTATACTTTTTAGAGCTAGAACGTGGGCAATAGCTGCTAATAGAGAAGATTTAATGGACAAGTTGCAAAATTTGAATAAAAGTTATAGGCTCTGTAGTGATCACTTCGAATCTTAATTTGCAACTATATATTATTGGATTATGGAATTTAACTAGGTATTTAATGAAAATCAATAAGTATATCCTCTGTTTTATTACAATTTGATTTGCTATATATTTTCTTTGTTGACGATTTCAAATTCTCAAAGAGTTTTTTCCTTGTAACATGTTCAAATTGTATATTATATTATTCAGAACACTAATCTACTCACTAAAATTTTCTTCGAAATATCCTTTACATTATATTATACCTGTCCAAAAACTAGAACTGTTACTTATTACGGACCTGGTATCTAAATCCAAATGGCCGTCTCAAGGGCAAATAAAATTTTTGCGCACAACCGATGCGCGAAGATGGGATGCACTACTGATTGTTTTGGTATACTGTGCTGAAGCCCTGGGTGTCATAGTGACGCCGGTAATCATTTTAAGAGAAAGAAAGTACGCCACAAAATGGCGCCCGAGCAGGGACCGTTGTTGTGAAAGCAGCTACCGTTGTTGAAAAAAAAAAAGAACCGTGGATAGGAGCAGAAATAAGAGAGCTACGACTGTAACAAGGATTTTGTTCCGCCTACCGGAATCACCCTGTATTTGGTATTGAGTAAATTTTAATTATAAAAGTACGAATCAAAAGCACGAGTGTGTAAACCTTTTTACATCTAGAATTAGAATTTTAATCAATATTACGAAAACCTCTTGTGATTTAATTTGCTAAATTTACTGCGTTCTCATGTAGGTATAAAGCGAATATCAACGTGAGAGTTTATATTTTGAAAGTTACAATAAACTATTTCCAGGTGAAATATTTAGTAGCTAAGGAAACTGATATTTCGAATTGTGTTTATTTTTATTTTATTTTAATTTTGCTAATGAAATAGAATCAATAGATTTTATTTGCAAATATTTTAATAATTATTATACCAGTTTTACTACTAGTTTTGGTTATCATGTTTGACTACTCACAATAATATTTTGAATAGGAACTGCAATTTTGGATATTAAATAGAAATAAAAGGTGATTTTTGACTTAGAATTTGTTTTCTAGAAAGTATCTTAGAAATTTCATTTTCTAAATTTACGTTTGCATTTTGGTTTATATATTTCTGTTGCGAGAAACTTTCTATTGGTTTCTACGCTTAAAGATCCGCCAAGAATTTTTTTTTTAATTTAATCTGAAATAATAAATTGAATTGTTGTTGATCAAAATTCTCTATAGTTGATTATCCGAACCGGACTTGTTTCATTTGAATGCCACCAGCTTAAACCTTTACCGTACAGGGTGAACTGGTGCTGGTTATTTTTGTTTGCTTTGGATATACCGACAGAACTGATTTAAGAATTACACTTGATGACAACTAGTGAATATAGCTATTCCTCTGATAGCGACGATAACCGTACATCCACACCGGAAACCACAAACAAACAGCTCGTGGGATGGGTATATGCCCTAAAGAAAGAAGAACTATCTGACGAACTAACTAAGCGGCAACTATCTCCAACTGGACCTGTAAAAGAAAAACGCCGGCGACTGGTTAGTTTTCTGAAAAAATCATTTGCTGTACAAAAGAGTACATATTCCGTTCCGTCTGGAAGTGAAGGGTTAAACCCGAGTAGTCCCGTAGCTCCAAAGCTTGACCGTATTGCAGTAACCACTGGAGGCACGAGTTCGGTAATAACCATGACTACTACCACTCCAGTTACATCTCCGCTGAATGTGCACGATTGGAAAGTATCTTTTGGAAATCGCGATGACCCGGCAAATTTTCTGGAACGACTGGAAGAAATTTGCACTGCCAAGAATGTGCCGCAGGATAATTTACTTCCGGTCTTACCCGAGTTCCTGTATGGAGAACCAGCACTGAGGTTCCGCAACAACCGAAGCCGATGGACAAACTGGAATGATTTTGAAAAAGCTTTCCGCATTTTCTTCTACCCAGTTAATTATGAAGTAGACCTGGAAACGGAAATTAGCAAACGTCTGCAAAGGTTGAATGAGCCAGTATCGGCATACATCACTGATCTACAAACGTTGATGCGTAGACATGGGAAATTATCTGATGAACAACAATTGGCCTGGCTATATCGTAATCTGCTACCCGAATACCGACAGCAGGTCCGTAAAACGGACTTTGAAGATTTTACTTCTTTCTGTCAAGAGGTCAAGGAATACGAGTTGCTACGAAAAGAACTCCAAAATATTCCTAGCACCAGCGGATGGCAAATAGGAACAAATCAATGTTTCCAGCCTGCCAATACATCACGAAATACAAATGCAGCTGCCAGTCCGGTCCGAGAGCCTGAAGTTAGTGCCAGTTCTTCACGTCCAGCTAATCCGGTCAGTCGAAAACCGATATCCAGGAATTCTAGCACACAGTGCTGGCGTTGTGGTGAGACAGGCCACGTCCGAACCAACTGTAGAAACCAGCCGAAATTATTTTGTTCCCGCTGCAGTAAGGAAGGAGACCTTACGAGAGACTGTTCCTGTTCGAAGCAGGAAACACAGTTTCGTAACCTTTTAGCCTCTCAAGAACATCAGTCTTCCGAACCGTCAGATCCGCGACCCCAAATTGACGTCCAAATGGGAAACTTCAAGTTTAAAGCCCTGCTAGATACTGGAGCTATCAGATCATATGAGGGTGATTCACTAGCGAAGCAATTTTCCCAACGAAAGCGAACGGTCAGTCATTCGACAAGAGCATGTTTGGCTAATGGAAATTTGGTTTATATCACAGACATCTTTGATCTTCAGCTTATGGTAAATTACGACATCATGGAGGAACCGTTGGAACATTTTCCAGGTTTGGTCGCAGATATGGTTCTGGGTCTTTGATATATTGAAGAAGTATAATTTTTGCTTAGAACTAGGTAAGGGAAGATCTACAAGGACGGAAAGATAGTAAGCTGTCACGAGCCAGATACACTGTCCTCTCCCATAGGAATTATAGACGTAGTAATACCACCGCTAGGAGAGAAAAATCATGGGTTATTCTGCGAAATGACTGTTGCTGATATCGCTAAAGCAAATTTTACTGATACTGAATATCCGCTAGGAAAAACTGATAGGATATTGACCGATATCTCCCTGTCAGCCTTTGAAGGACCCCAAGGTGATAGAGGGAGGTCTAGTGTAGACTATCCTCTAGAATCCGCTGATCGAAGAATCTGCAAAGATGTGAAAACTGATAGGATATTGACCGATATCTCCCTATCAGCCTTGGAAGGACCCCGACGTGATAGAGGTCTAGTATAGAATATCCTCTAAAATCCGCTGATCGAAGAGTCTGCCAAGATGTGAAAGCTGAAAAAATTACTGACTGTCAAGAACTTAAAACATTTACCGGCTTATAACCCATGATTTTTCTCTCCTAGCGGTGGTATTACTACGTCTATAATTCCTATGGGAGAGGACAGTGTATCTGGCTCGTGACAGCTTACTATCTTTCCGTCCTTGTAGATCTTCCCTTACCTAGTTCTAAGCAGAAATTATACTTCTTCAATATATCAAAGACCCAGAACCATATCAGCGACCAAACCTGGAAAATGTTCCAACGGTTCCTCCATGATGTCGTAATTTACCATAAGCTGAAGATCAAAGATGTCTGTGATATAAACCAAATTTCCATTAGCCAAACGTGCTCTTGTCGAATGACTGACCGTTCGCTTTCGTTGGGAAAATTGCTTTGCTAGTGAATCACCCTCATATGATCTGATAGCTCCAGTGTCTAGCAGGGTCGCGGATCTGACGGTTCGGAAGACTGATGTTCTTGAGAGGCTAAAAGGTTACGAAACTGTGTTTTCCTGCTTCGAACAGGAACAGTCTCTCGTAAGGTCTCCTTCCTTACTGCAGCGGGAACAAAATAATTTCGGCTGGTTTCTACAGTTGGTTCGGACGTGGCCTATCTCACCACAACGCCAGCACTGTGTGCTAGAATTCCTGGATATCGATTTTCGACTGACCGGATTAGCTGGACGTGAAGAACTGGCACTAACTTCAGGCTCTCGGACCGGACTGGCAGCTGCATTTGTATTTCGTGATGTATTGGCAGGCTGGAAACATTGATTTATTCCTATTTGCCATCCGCTGGTGCTAGGAATATTTTGGAGTTCTTTTCGTAGCAACTCGTATTCCTTGACCTCTTGGCAGAAAGAAGTAAAATCTTCAAAGTCCGTTTTACGGACCTGCTGTCGGTATTCGGGTAGCAGATTACGATATAGCCAGGCCAATTGTTGTTCATCAGATAATTTCCCATGTCTACGCATCAACGTTTGTAGATCAGTGATGTATGACGATACTGGCTCATTCAACCTTTGCAGACGTTTGCTAATTTCCGTTTCCAGGTCCACTTCATAATTAACTGGGTGGAAGAAAATGCGGAAAGCTTTTTCAAAATCATTCCAGTTTGTCCATCGGCTTCGGTTGTTGCGGAACCTCAGGGCTGGTTCTCCAGACAGGAACTCGGGTAAGACCGGAAGTAAATTATCCTGCGGCACATTCTTGGCAGTGCAAATTTCTTCCAGTCGTTCCAGAAAATTTGCCGGGTCATCGCGATTTCCAAAAGATACTTTCCAATCGTGCACATTCAGCGGAGATGTAACTGGAGTGGTAGTAGTCATGGTTATTACCGAACTCGTGCCTCCAGTGGTTACTGCAATACGGTCAAGCTTTGGAGCTACGGGACTACTCGGGTTTAACCCTTCACTTCCAGACGGAACGGAATATGTACTCTTTTGTACAACAAATGATTTTTTCAGAAAACTAACCAGTCGCCGGCGTTTTTCTTTTACAGGTCCAGTTGGAGATAGTTGCCGCTTAGTTAGTTCGTCAGATAGTTCTTCTTTCTTTAGGGCATATACCCATCCCACGAGCTGTTTGTTTGTGGTTTCCGGTGTGGATGTACGGTTATCGTCGCTATCAGAGGAATAGCTATATTCACTAGTTGTCATCAAGTGTAATTCTTAAATCAGTTCTGTCGGTATAGTCAAAGCAAACAAAAATAACCAGCACCAGTTCACCCTGTACGGTAAAGGTTTAAGCTGGTGGCATTCAAATGAAACAAGTCCGGTTCGGATAATCAACTATAGAGAATTTTGATCAACAACAATTCAATTTATTATTTCAGATTAAATTAAAAAAAAAATTCTTGGCGGATCTTTAAGCGTAGAAACCAATAGAAAGTTTCTCGCAACAGAAATATACACTGTGTCCGTAAAGTATGGAACAAATTCATTTTTAGCTAAACAGACCATTTTAAGAAATAATCCTGAAACACGTCGATTTTTGATTTTAATTTACCGTATTTTAAAATAATAATCTAATATACAGGGTGAATTACTTTCGAGTAATGACGTCACCGTCATTTTTTTTAAATGGAACACCCCCATTTTGTTTCAATTTTCGGATTACTCTAGCTGAGCTGATTCCAAAAATGTATCACATGTTGATTCCAATTGGTACAGGGTGAACAAAACAGTTGACAAAACATATTACAGCTATTAAAAGCTTAGATTTAGATAATAAAACTTTGTTAGATAGCCTCATAATTCATTTAATGTCAAATAAATTGGATAAAACTAGTCTTAGAGACTGGAAAGAGGTTGAACATAATTCAGAATTACCTGCTCTGGATGAGTTCCTAGATTTTATTAAAAATAAAGTTGATCTACTTCAATCCTTAGAACACTCTTTCAAATTAACTCAATCATATGTGCCACCCATTCACAATTCTAGAAAATTCGATAGGCCTCATAACGGTCCTAGCCAATCTCAGATCCATCTGAGTTTAGACAATTCAAATCGTAATTCTCGACCAAATAATCCAAATAGCCAAGTCAAATGTAATTTTTGCAAGAAGAACCATCTAATTTATAGCTGTCCAGATTTCCTGGCCTTGCCAATTATGGAAAGGATTGAAAATATTAAAAAACTAAAATTATGTCAAAACTGCCTACGTACCGGACATAATCATAACCAGTGCAGTCTGAGATCCTGTAACATTTGTAAGGCACAAAATAAGGATCTCAAACACAATTCTCTAATTCACATTAATAAAGTTACGAACACCCCGAACGATCCTTCAAGTAGTGTTGAGGACACACCTCAACACAGTTTTAATTTAATGATAAAGCCCCATGAAAACATACCAAATGAAGTTCTCTTATCAACTATTTTGTGTAAAGTTAAAGATACCCACGGTAATTACCACCCATGTAGATTATTATTAGATTGTGGAGCCCAATCAAATTTAATTAGCCAAGAATTTTGTGACAGGTTAAAAATTCCTTGCACACCCACAAATTTGTCAATTGTTGGTATTAACCAGATAGTTTCTCAACTTAACAAGAAATGTACTCTGTCTTTATTTTCAAATTCATCTAATTTTCATTGTACAATTTCTTGCTTTGTTGCCCCTACTATTAGTAATAGAATCCCAACCTATCAGTTTAATACAATAAACTGGAATATCCCCGAATACATTCAATTAGCAGATCCCAGTTTTTCTGTTCCCGGAAATATTGATATGCTGATAGGGGCAAGCCTATTTTGGGACTTCATCCTTGATGGCAAAATTAGACTGGGTAGTAACTTTCCTTCTCTCCAAAATACCAACTTTGGCTACGTTGTAACAGGGAGTATACCACTCGATTCTAAATTTTCTATTTGTAATTTTTCCAAAGTCCATATCCCCGAGGACGACCAATTAAAAAGATTCTGGGAACTCGAGGAGGTCAAAGTCTCCACTCTAATCTCAAAAGAGGACAAAGAGTGTGAAGACATATTCAACAAAACGACGTATAGAAATGAACAAGGTCAATTTGTGGTCCAATTTCCACTCAAACATTCTCCTAGTCTCCTAGGTGCCAGCAAAACAACTGCAATAAAAAGGTTTCATTCGCTTGAAAAACGATTTAGTGATGAACATCTTAAGCATTTATATTTTGAATTTATCAACGAGTACGAGTCTTTGGGTCATATGAGCAGAGTTGATGAGAGTGAGTGTCCAAATTCTATCTCTTATTTTTTGCCACATCATGGCGTATTAAAAGAATCTAGTTTAACTACCAAATTAAGGACCGTATTCGATGCAAGCTGTGCCAGTTCCACTGGATGGTCCTTAAATGATTTACAGTATGTTGGACCTAAAGTTCAAAATGATATCATAGACATCCTACTTCGCTTTAGAACTTATACATATGTCGTCTCGGCTGATGTTTCATGAATGTTTAGATGTATCCTAATGGATCCAATACATAGACCACTTCAACAAATTCTATGGCGTGAAAATCCAAAATCAGAATTCTCAATTTATCAATTAAATACAGTATCGTATGGAACCACGTCCGCCCCCTATTTGTCTATTGCCTGTATAAGAAAACTCGCTGCCGAGTATATACACGAGTATCCTAGAGCATGTGAAATTATTTTAAAAGATTTTTACGTAGACGATCTTTTGACTGGATCCAATGATCAACATGACCTTGCAAATTTATGTAGTCAAATATACTCTATTTTAGAGTCGGCTTATTTTATCTTGAGAAAATGGATTTCCAATGACACGCAGATTTTATCCAATTTACAATATTCGAATATTTCAAATGCAGTATTGAATATAGGTAAAAATGAAAGCTGTAAAACCCTAGGAATTCAATGGATGCCTACTACTGACACTTTACAATTTAATACTGGACAATTCACATACAATGATAGAATTACTTTTACCAAAAGGTATATACTGTCTACTATTGCACACATTTATGATCCCTTGGGTCTTTTAAGTCCAATTATAATTATTTCGAAGATCATTATTCAACGACTGTGGAGCTTGAAATTATCCTGGGATAGTACCATTCCTAGCGATCTTGAAAGATCATTTTCAAAATTCTACAGTAGCTTAAGCAAACTTCAAAACTCTGATATTCCTAGAAACTGCATACCTAAGGATTTTAATCTTATTGAATAGCATTGTTTTTGCGATGCATCAAAAGATGCATATGCAGCCGTTGTATATTTAAGAAGCAGAAATAGTAGCAATGAGTTTCAGTCACATATACTATGTGCTAAGAGTAAAGTGTCTCCTCTTAAGACCATTACAATTCCCAAGTTAGAATTATGTGCTTCTCTACTAGGAGCACAATTAGTTGACCTAGTTAAAGGGGCACTTTCACTACAAGTTCCGATATTCATGTGGTCGGATTCACAAGTGGCTCTTAGCTGGATTAGAACAGAACCTAGTTTGTTACAAGTTTTTGTCTCGAATAGAGTATCCAAAATTCAATCTCTAACCAATTTAGAAGATTGGAGATATGTCAACACAAAGCAGAATCCAGCAGATCTAGCCTCTCGTGGTGTACCCGTAGAGATCCTGCTCGACTCCACTTTGTGGTGGACGGGACCTGAATTCCTAAAAATTTCTGGTTCTAATTTTCCTATGATAGACCAATTTATTCCCATTGACAGATTACCAGAGACGAAAAAGAAAGCTGCTATCCTACAGATTGTGAATATAGATAATTTCCCCTTATTCACTAAATATTCTTGTCTATCCAAGTTAAAACGAACTACTGTTTTATGTATTCGATTTATTCGTAACATTCAAAGAAAAAGAGATAATGAACCTCTAGTCAGTGGTCCAATTACCGCACATGAACTAGATGAAGCCAACATTTCGCTCCTTCGTCTTGCTCAATTTGAAAGCTTCAGTTCAGAAATTACAGTGTTATCTAGTAATTCCTTGTTAGATAAAAAGCATAGGCTTTCTTCCTTAACTCCCTTTATAGATGATAAAGGTCTCATGCGCGTAGGGGGTCGCCTAAAAAATACATATTTGAGTTATGACGTTAAGCACCCTATTTTATTGGATTCAAATTATCCGTATAGTAAATTAATTTTTGAACATAAGCATAAGATTCTTCTGCATCCAGGTCCTCTATTGTTATTAGCCTCAATTAGACAGTTTTATTGGCCTATTAAAGGTCGTAATCTTGCAAAGAAAACAGTTAAGAACTGTTTAACATGTTTTCGATTTAATCCTACCCCACTAGTTTCGCCTATGTCCAGTCTACCAGATAGCCGTTTAAAATTTAAATTCCCTTTTGAAATAACTGGTATTGACTATGCGGGTCCCTTTTTAATTTTAAATAAACAGGGGAAAGGAGCTAGGCTAACTAAGTGTTATTTATGCATTTTTGTGTGCTTCTGTACCAAAGCCGTACATTTAGAAATCCTATCTAATTTAACTACTGAGAGCTTCTTAGCCTGTTTATCACGTTTTACCTCTAGAAGAGGTCTTCCTGCAACTATTTGGTCCGATAATGGCAGTACATTTGTAGGAGCTAGAAATGAGTTAAGAGAATTAGGCAAATTTTTAAGAACAAACAAAGATTCAATTATTGATGGTACCAACGAAAAGGGCATAAACTGGATGTTTATCCCACCATATACTCCAAATTATGGTGGCTTATGGGAGGCAGATGTGAAAAGTGCCAAACATCACTTAAAACGAGTACTTATTAGTAGGAATGTTACCTTCGAAGAATTAAACACCTTGGTTGTTCAAGTTGAAGGTATTCTCAATTCTAGACCGCTATTTGCTATGTCAAACGACCCTAATGATTTAATGCCAATTACTCCTTCACATTTCCCTCTTGGCCGTTCTCCTGATTTCATTCCGGAACCTGATTTGCAACATATCAGGTCATTCAAATTATCAAGAATTCAACATGTCCAGAAATTGACTCAACAGCTGTGGGCACATTTTTCAAAACAGTATATATCACAGCTACATACTCAATATAAATGGAAGACACCACCTACAGAAGTTAATGAAGGCCGATTAGTGCTAATAAAAAACGATAAACAGCCCCCTTACAAGTGGCCTATTGGCAGAATTTCCAGATTAATCAAAGGCAAGGATGGTGTATCTCGCACAGCAAAAGTTAAAACAGCAAAAGGAAGTGTTTTAAGATCAGTGCGTCACTTGTGCAAGTTACCATTGCAAGACGAAACAAACAATTAAACAGTTATTAAAAGGTTTTAATCATAATTAATAGCTATATTTGTTATATTTTAAATGAATGTTTATTTGTATGTATGACAATCATATTTCTTTTTGAAGGTACCCTTCAAAGGGGGAGTATGTATAATTTTACTTGTTATGTTTTTTAAAAAATAATTGTAAATGCGGCAACGTCGCAAAGAATGACAAACTTTTACAAAACGATTATAAACGTCACTTCAGACTTCAGATTCTGTTTTACATCGAGCAACAATTAAGAAATACAGTCCGCTAAACCAATTATTCAACGTATATTATTTTACCTCCTATTACCTATTTGAGTCAGCATTTTCAACAGTTTACTCCACCGAACTCTCCAAAATGCAGCGTCAAGAGTTACCAGAGTAGCAACAGATGGATGTTAAGTAATTCCAGGGGTCTGTTGTTCTTGATCTCGACGTAACACGTAGTGGGAAACGGGCTTTAATTGTTTACCACTATCGGGAAATGAAACTACCAGTTGCTTGAGAAATTATAAATTTTTATTTCAACTTTGAAATAATTTCCTTTATAGAGGTGAACCCAGAAGCAATATGTTTAAATAACTAAATGTGTATTGAAATCAAACGGTATCTACAATAACTAACTACGTTATTACTCAAACCAAAAAGCAATTCACCAAGCAATAAATATTTTAATTTGTGTTACAAGATACGCAAAAGCTAAGGTGCAAGGCTTTACTAATATGTCTAAATGCGGGTGAAAATGGTGAAACTTAACCAGCGCCAGCGGTCAGATGACAAATACACAGAGAAAGCGTTATTAAGGCACTAACAGGGTTTAGCGAAGCGTTTCTTAATATCTGTGTACCGGTTTAAACAAAACCCAGGTAATTTATGAACTACCCTCGGTTAATGATACTCTCTTGTACTGAACACTAAAAAAATGGAGCTTTTATCAACTCGCCTGGAAACCTCCCGGATTTTGTACCTGCCTTGGCAGCGTACATGTACGAGATTATTCCAGGTTATCACGGTTATCGTAACCTGTTTTTTCAGATTGACGTTACCACGGCCGTTGGTGCTAAATCAAATACAAGTTAGACAACAGAATCCGAAAACCTCTCCTTTGTGATCCTGCTTATGCAGCGAACACACTTGAGATTATTTCGCTCAACGCCTTGGAAAACCCTCGAAGTTTTGCACCTGCTAAGGCAGCGTACACGTACGAGACTATTCCAAGTTGTCCTTTATCAAATATCCTTGTATATTAAAACGAATTGTTTCCTTCGGCCGGGTTTCTGTCCAATATTTTCAGAGCCACTCAAGAATTCACCTGCTCAGGCAGCGATCAGACTTTGAGATTCCTGAAAAAATTTTCCCAGTCAGATAAACGGCTGCAGTCGGGTTTGAACGAAATATTTTGAGAACCTCTCAAGAATATACCTGCTCTGGCAGCGACAATGCTTGAAATCTCCCAAACATATCTCTTTTCCCAAAAAGTAAAGCCAACAAATAAAACAAAAAATTTTTATTTCGGAATTGTACACAAATACGCAGAAAACTAAAATTAAACAAGCAATAAGCAAAAGTCAATTCTATCAATGTTAAATCAAAAGAAGCCAGTCACAAGTGAATTTATAACGGAAAGAATTATTTACAACAAAATTCTTAAATTCGCTTACCTCGTGCACGAAAATCAGTCGGAGAACGGTCGGTCGGATAACAACGGCTGGAACTAAAACGGCCCAAAAGAGATCGGAAGAAAGTCAAAAAGTTCCCTTTTTTCGGTCTCGCTTCCCCGTTTTATCCATTTTTCTCTCGACCCCACTCAGGAGGTCTCCTACACTCCTACTTAAAAATCTTAAGAAATGCGCGGACTGATTTGCGCGAACGGTACCGTAAGTCATACAGGTACAATATACCAGACACAGCCAACAGAGAAGACGGTCGCATGTTACTTCCATACAACTGGAAAATGCAACAAGGGGACCAGTTGCCGATACAGTCATCTCGTTCCAGTTTCCTAGCTAGTTCCAGGAGGAACTGGCAATGTTACGCGAGCTACTGCATTAATATGCTCACTTAGTGCCCCCAGTGAAATCACCGTATGAGACGACTATGGCTCCTCCGCCCAATCTTCGAGAACCATCCAAAATACGAAACATCCAGAATACCCAGAGCATCCGCCAGAACGACGAGAGATTTCTAGAACACGGCGCGCGAGTATAAATAGGCCACGAGCATCGCTGCGAAAGTCAGTCAGAAACGGTGCCTCCGGGATACC
The DNA here is from genome assembly GCA_947563755.1 of Lochmaea crataegi. Taxonomy (NCBI): domain Eukaryota; kingdom Metazoa; phylum Arthropoda; class Insecta; order Coleoptera; family Chrysomelidae; genus Lochmaea; species Lochmaea crataegi. The sequence goes on along the minus strand of OX387427.1, from coordinate 33,382,168 downwards.
TGGTGACCTCCCGGAGTAACCACAAGCGGGGCTCTGTGGTGGTGGACATTCAATTCCCTAGCTACTCGTGGAATATGGATGAAAGACAAGAAGAAATAGAACAGGAGGTAGGCAAGGAATTTTTGGTAGATCGAGGAAAGTAAAACGAACGCCTGATAAGGCGGGGGAGACGAGCGGGTAGAGTGATACTGGAGTGAAGAGAAAGGAGGTATCGCGTTTGGAAGACAAGGAACAGAAGAGGAAACTGAAGGAGAAAGGAATGAAGGAAGTGGAGAATGGGGAGGAAGAAGAGAGGGAGAGTGTAGAGAGATTGAAAGATAATGCAAGGATGCTGGAGGAGAGGATGGAAAGGCTGGAGGATCAGAAGGCAGTGGCAGAGGGGCGGGTCAAGGAATCGGAGAGGTGGGAGGACGATAGGAAGAAGATAATGCAAACACGATGGGAGGTGGGGCAAAGAGACTGGGAAGGTTGGAAGGAGGTTAGAGGTAGGGACTGGGATGGTAAAAAGGGGGAGGAAATAGAGGTGAAGGTAGGAAATCCTTTGATGGGAGATGAGAAGGTAAAAGTGGTATGGGTGACCAAGGAAGACAGTGGAATGGAGAAGGGGATACAGAGGATATTTAGGGATAGGGGATAGGTACCCGATGCTAGGAGGGAAAGGAGAGGAAATGGAGTGGGTCAAGGAGGTACGCTCTATTGAAAGGAATGGGGAAATGGTGAAGACGGAGGAGTTGATCTGTCGGATGGAGGGAGATTGTAGGAAAGAGAAGAAGGTGTTCGAGCTGATGAGTCGGCTGTTTGGGGAAGTGGGGAGCGGGGACAGGATTGGACTCCACAAGCTTAGGCAGGTAGAGGCAGAGGTGCTGAAGAAGATGGTGGCGTGGGTGAGAGGTAACCGAGATGAGGCGGAAAAAACAATCTATACAGATGTGGAAAAGGAAAAGGAGGGTAGGGGAGTGGGGCGATAATCCTGAAGGATATCGGGGAAGTCGATCAGGAGGGGATCGAGAGGATTAAGAAGGGGTTGGGGGAGTGAGTGGATAGGCTGAGAGTCTCAAGAAATAGGGAGGTGGTTATAGAGGCAAAGAAGGGGGTTGAGGTGAGGGGAAATCTGGCGGAGGTGGAAAGGGTGACAGGAGCTAGGGCGGTGGTAGCAGGGAGGGGAACAAAACCCATAAAGATGGTAGGGATAGACCCGTGGATGAAAGATGAAGGGGTGGGGGTGAAAATAGAGAAATTGATTGGGAAAGAGACAAAGGTGATTAAAGTGGTAAGGGAGAGGAACGGGATGAAAATGGCGGTGGTGAAGGCGGAATGGTAAAAAACGGAAGCCTTACTGGGAAAAAGGGAGATTAGATCGGGGTGGAACAGGGTAACTATTGTAGAGGGTAGAGAGGAGGGCAGATGCTTTGGATGTGGGGTGAAGGGGCACAAAGTAGCAGGGTGTAAGGTGAAGGGAGTCAAGGAGAGGAGAAAGTGCTGACTATGTAAGAGTGAGGATCACATGGCCAGAGACTGTCGGCTGGCCTTCCTTTGTAGGGTATGTGGGGAAACGGGACACAAGCAAGGGGAGATAGAATGTAGTAGGGGAAGGAAAGAAGTAGATGAAGACGATGGAAAAGGTGAAGGAAAAATGGGAGGGACCCTCTGGACCCCTCAGAGGGGACGAGTCTGGTCAAATAGGAGGAAGGGGAGAGCATTGCGCGGGAAGAAGGAATGTAGGGGATGGATGGAGGGTGTTACAGATAAATTTAGGGATATGCAGGATAGCGCATGATATATTGGATGAAGTGATTTTTAGGAGGAAAGCGGATGTGGTGTGTGGATCCGAGGTAAATGCTAGATATGTGGGAAAGCAGAGATGGATTATGGACGATACAGGAGAGGCAGGAATAAGAGTGGTGGTGGATGGATTGAGGGCGGATGAAGTGAGGAAGGGAAACGGATGGGTGGTAGTGCGAATGGGAGACATGGTGGTGTACAGTGTGTATATAAGCCCAAATGCCAGCCTGGAAGAATATGAGAGGAGCATGAGGGTGTCAAAAGGAAAAAAAGAGGATCATAAGGAGAATGGTGGCAGGGGACTTCAATGCTAAGAAAACTGTATGTGGGGGGGGAGAAAACGGACAGGAGAGGGGAGAGGAATTGTTGACATCCAACGGATTGGTGGTGCTGAATGTTGGACTACTGCCCACCTTCGTGTGAGGCGACGGGGGTTCATCATTCATTGATATAACAGCATGTGATGAACGGCTGAGGGAAAGAGTGAGTAGTTGGAGGGTGCTGGAGGATGAGGAAAGCTTGTGCATAGGAATGTGGAGACGGATGTAAGGAAAGGGAGAAAGGAATTATTGGAAGAGTGGGGATGGAAGTGGACGAAGGCCGAGGCAGAGAGTATGAGAAAGAAAGTAAGAGAAGAGATAGGAAGGGGACTTGGACATGATGCAGATGAATTGTACAATGTGATACAGGGCTGTAATAGAGAGGGAAAGAGGTGCAATAGGCGTGAGCGGAGGGCCAATTACTGGTGGAATGAGGAAATAGAGGAGCTGTGGAGGGAGTGTAAGAAAGAACGAAGACGTAAGCTGAGGGGAAGAGGAAGGATAGAGGGAAGAGTGGGATACAAAGAGAAGAAGAAGGAACTGGAGCGTAGAGTGGATAGGGAAAAAAGAGGGAAGTGGGAAGAGTTACTGGGGGAATTGGAAAACAAATGCGTATTAGATAGCGGTGAAGAGGATGGGTGGAAATAGGAACGAGGTGCTAGAGAAGGATTGGGAGAAGGAGATTACAAAGATATTGTTCACAGGGGGAGAAGGAGGAGTGGGTGGCAGAATTCGAGAAATCCAGGATACTAGTGGGGTAGGGAAAATGAGGGGGATAAGGCCGGTAGAGAAGTGGGAAGTAGAGGAGGGGGGAGAGAAACATTGAAGAGAGGAAAGCCCCAGGGATAGATGGCCTGAGGGGTGATATGATGAAGAGGCTGTTGGATGACAATGGGAACTATTCAACAGGGTGCTAAGGGAGGAAGAGTTCCCGGAAGGATGGAAAGTGGTCAGGGTGATACTGATGAAGAAGGCGGGTAAAGAGGGGAAGCGGGCGGGTGACTACAGGCCTATCAGCCTGCAGTGTGGTATGGGTAAATTGATGGAGGGGATAATAAAGGATAGGATTGAGGAGGATTGAGCACGGGGAGCAAGGGGAAATCTTGCATCTCGGCACTGGGCAAGGTGATGGGCTTGGTGGAAAGAGCTAGGGAGGGCAGCTGGAGGAAGAAGAAATTGGCCCTACTCGTGTTCTTCGACGTCGGGAACGCGTTCAACAGTGTCAGCAAACGGACAGTGTTGAGCGCGTTGCTGAGGCTTGGAGTGGGGCAGGGGTTGGTTAACCTGGTCGAGGACTACCTGACGGGGCGTGTGATTGTAGACTCCAGAGGGAGGAGGTAGAAGACGGAGGCTGGAGTGCCTCAGGGCTCGGTTCTTGGACCGACGCTCTGGAAGTGTGTGTTTGATGAGGTTTGTGGGATAGTATGTGAAGAGGGATGTGAAATTACGGTGTATGCGGACGATGTGTGTCTGGTATGTATGGCAAAGGGAGAGGCGGAGATAGAAAGAAAGGCGGAGAGAATGTGTAGGAAGATTGTGGAGAAGACAGAGCGGTGCGGACTGGAAGTGGCCGAAGATAAGACGGTGGGGTTGCTAGTGAAGGGACGGAGCAGGACGAGGGAAGTGGGGGGTGATTGTTAAGGGAAGGAGAATACGTTTGGAGGAGTCTGTGAAATACCTAGGGGTGTGGTTGGATAGTCAATTATCCTTCAAAACTCATATGTTAAAGGCGGCAGAGAAGGGTAATGTGAGGGAAACATGGCTGGGGAGATTGATATGTAATGTGAAAGTGCCGGGAGAGTGGAAGCGGAAGGTAACTAGTAGGACGGTAGAGCAGAGTATGCTGTACAGTGCGGACTCGATATGGCATGAGAGGTAGGATTGATAGTAGGGAGAAGACAACGGTGTGAAAGGAGAGTGTGCGAGGTACCACCTCTTGTCTTGAAGTATGCTAGGGTAGTGATTCCGAGGCAGGGTTAAAGGCGAGTTTGAGGTGGGTTTGGTTGGTAGGCATCCCTTTAGGGATGAGTGCAACATTGTTTGGGTCTTACACCCGTTCGAACATGAGTTTCCCATCTCGGCCCGAAAAAAAAAAGTTGCTGTATCTTAGTTCCGTCATTTTTCAGCTAAAAGTAACTGGTATCTCAGATATTTTTCAAAAGGAACTGTATCTGGTAACTTAAAAAAGTATCTTAGATATCGAAAAGTAACTTAGATACCAAAAAGTATCTAAGATACCAAAAAGTGACTAAGTTACTGCGAGAAACGTTCCTGTTCCGTGTGGCCTCTTAGCTTGGCGTGTGTGTTTCAGTTGAGAATTGCATTTGTAGTTTGTGTCAATAGTTATACCATTTAAACTTTACGTTTTCAGCAAACAAATTATTTGCTTTTGCTGTATCATTGCCTGAAGAGTAAATTGGAAAAAAGCAGTGAATAAAATAGTGAAATCTGATAAGTTTGTCGCAATTCTTATCAACGAGACACTACTGATACATTTTGCAGCCGGATGCGGTACCAAGTTCTGTACCTTTCCTTAACTTGTTAGACTTTAGGTACATACGAATGATCTACAAAATAACTATAAAGGTATCTTATTTAGCATCTAAAAAAGTAAGTTAAGTATTTAAGTTCTTTTTTTTAAGAGTAACTAGATAGGTACCCAAAGTAACTTTTGAGATACTTTTTCAAAAATTATTCGATACTTTTTCAAAAAATAACGTATATAGTATCTAGATACTTTTCCAAAGTATCTTTGACAGCTCTGATTGTGAGAATACATAACTCGCTATCGTTCCTTATTATTTGATGTCAAAGATAATAGTTTAATACCATTATAACACCTTACAAAGTTTTTGAAAAATATTTTTCAAAGAACAGAGACCGTTCACTAAGAAGCAACAACTATAATACTTCTCGGGCTATATGCCCCGACAGACATTGAATAACACTTCTAAGTTGAACGGGGTTGGTATATCTGCAAGATATAACCAACCATTCTGGTTTGTAGTTAGAAAGTACAATATCATTTGTAGACCGGTTTCGGCGTATTTGCGCCTCATCAATACAAGGTAGATGTCACCCGTCGAGAAGCTCTGAGAGCATAATCCTGGTCTGGAGACCACGCTGAAACCACATCAATACACTAACCCCTGTTAAGGAAATGATAAGAATGCGATAACAGTGACATCCCCACATCTAACAATAAACCAAAATTCTATATCGACAAAAAATTATCACGGTTTTGTAGTTATTCACTTAATCACAGTTTTCCGTAAAAATTGTCATATTGTCATAATTGTCAAAGATAAAAGTGTAGCCGGGACTGGATATTTAAATTGGCAACTGGACCCATTTCTACACGTTACGGTCGTATGAAAATAACACGGCACTGTCTTCATCGGATACGGATAAATCTGCAGATTAATATGTGGACACCGGTATTTTCGAAGATCAGTTCCACCATATTCCTGATGACTCGCCAATCCAACGTTGGATTCCAGCACATGGTCTCGAACGACATATTATCTGTGGTCTCGAATGCTTCTTAGCACTTCCCACACATTGCGGTAGGTTCATCGATCTTGAAATTCGTTCTTTGTTACCAGGTAGAAGACGTACCGTGAATTGTTTTTGAGTCTCAGTGTCTTGCCAGGAACTGGAATCTGTTCTGCAAGTTTTTCTAAATGCTCAAACTTCTTTCGAAAGACAGTTGCCAAACTTCGTGCGTTTTTGATACTGGCTGGGATGTTGTGTCGTTGCTCTGTAGTGAGTCCAAATCTAGCTCCTTCCTCTTTGTCATAGTCTCCTTCGAATAGCGCTAGTCGGTTTTGGTGGACTACTTTCTGTTTTCCATTGGGGATCTTACTTATGCGATAGATGACGTCATTGATCCTCTTCTTGATTAAATAGAACCCTCCCAAGATTTTTGTAATTTTGGAGAAAAGCCTTTTCTCCTCGTCGGGTTGTGTAACCATACTTTGTCCCCTTCTTTGAAATTGCCTTCTGTGGCCTGCGTGTCGTAGCGTTTTTTCATTCACGGAAGCCTCATTTCGCGTCCAAATAGCATTTTCGCAGGTGTTTGACCTGTGGACTCATTGATGGAAGATCGATAAGCCAATGCAAATAGAGAAAGATACTGGTACCAATCTCTCTGGTGGCTGGAAACTACATTGGACAGGTATTTTCCAATAGTCCTGTTCATTCTCTCGACCATTCCATCTGACTGTGGCTGCAAGCCGTTGTCTTGGTCTTGTTCATTCCCAGCTTGTCAGAAATTTCCAGTAAAATATGGTTTTCGAAATTTCTTCCCTGATCGCTGTGAACTTCCAAGGGCACTCCATATCGGCTCATTGATTCTTCCACCAATACATCCGCGACAGTTGTGGCCTTTTGATTCGGGATCACGTCAGCTTCTACCTACTTTGTGAAATAGTCCATCACAACCATTTTCTGTCGTCGGAAATGGTCCTGCGATATCTAAAGCAATATTTTCGAATGGGCCTCCAACATTATACTGATTCATGGGTGCCTTCCCTTTGCGATGTGGTCCATTACTCGTAGCACAAGTTGTACATTTCTCACACCTTCACATCGTCAGAGCTGTTCATCCAATAAAACCTTTTAAGGACTCGCTGAAGGGTTTTCTTCACTCCCAGATGACCTCCCGATGGACTGTCGTGTAACTCCCTCAGTACCTCAGCTACTCTCGTTCTCGGGATAACTAACTGTTTTCTATTCTCGGAACCATCATCGTTTTCAAGCATTCGTTTCAACATGCAGGCCTTCTTCCAGGACAAGGGAGTCCCACTGAGCCCAATATGCCTTGAGTGTCGGTGGAAATCTTGACACTTCTTGCCAGGTAGGTCACCGATTTTCTTCCTTCCATTGCCGGATCATCTTAAGGTGAGGATCATCCTCCTGATCTTCTCTGATCCTGGTGGGTGACCATTCTTCGTTGACAACTGTAGTTCTTGAAACTGCAGCTTCCTTATATTCTGCCTTATTGCAGTGGGAACAGTCTGCTGGGCTGGGCACGGCCGTCTAGACAGGGAGTTGGCATTTCGGTGGCTCACACCAGCCCGATGTTGGCTGTTGAAATCATACCCACTTGAGTGCTGCATGATTCCTTCCATACAAATACTGGTAAAAGTGTTCCATATATTCACTACCGCCAAAAGTTCTCTTCTCGTGACGCAATAGTTTCGTTCTGGTTTGGAGAGGACTTTACTGAAATATCCCAGCACTCTTTCCTGTCCTCCTTGGATATGTGAGAGCACTCCTCCAATCCCCACGTTGCTTGCATTAGTGTCAAGAATGAAGTCTCCCTCTGGTAACGGATATCCTAGTATCGGCGCCGTGGTTAAACGTGTCTTCAGGGTTTCAAAAGCAGTTTGACATTCTTCATCCCAATGAAAAGTTTTTGTTTCGTCTGTTAGTCGATAGGTATCGATATTGCATGAGAAATTCTCTCATTTTCCTATTCTCAGCTCGATTCACGGATTGGCCAGCTATTGACATCTATTCGAGTCTGTCATTAGAATTGTCAGTTATCGTTGTTTGACGAACGATAGACGTCACTGGTATGCAGGATCCAATTCTGGTTTCCTTCTTGATGGTAATTGGGTAATCGTTCACGTTTATGACACGTACTGGGATCTCCTTCGCTGACGTTACCAATCCTTTTCCAATTAGTGCTCATCTACCAACATCTTCGTCGTGGTTCCATAGTTCTATCATAACCGGTGTACCTTTCTCCATGATACCCTGTAGCCGCGCTACTAGGTTTCGTTTCGTGCAGGTAGAATGGTATCTTCCTATACTGCTGCCAACATCGTGATGCCTTCATATGGATGGAGGATTGCCTCTTCGGAAACCATGTAGATTAATTACATCAATTACCGTATGCGTGAACTTTTCCGCGCCAATTGGTTCTCTCCGTGAACATTGGCACTCTCACCTTTTGCGGTCCGGAGTCACAGCCTCGTTCGCAGAAGCTTCTCCTTGGATTTTATTGCCTCCGGCCATATAATGGTTCTACTTGCTCCAGTGTCTACCAGCAGAGTATATTTCTTTCCATTCACTTCGCCATCCACATATACTATAATAAAATAAAAATCACCAAAGATAACTAACCAATATTATTCTCACAAAAATAATATTACAAAATTTCTAAATCAATAAGAAAAATTCAACAGAAAAAGAATTTATCAATGAAATGACATAAATATAAAACTGTGCAAGACTTATACATTTTATTAGAGAACAACTATTAAACTAGTTATAAAAGAAAATCTAAATGAATTCTTCAAAAAAGATAGACAATATTTGGTTGCAAAGAAACATATATAATCCAATATGTTATAGAACATATTCAATATTATTAAAAATGTAAATTTATTTGTAACCAAATGTTGTGAGTGTTTAAACTAAGTAAGATATTGTAATCAATTGAATTTGAAACAAAAAAAAGGTTTATATCGGGTAATAATAACTATTTTCTTGGAGCAAAGACATAAAAAGTGCGCGAGTGAATAATTAGAATAAGCAAATCAAAATGCCCCAAAAACGAACGTAAACCATAGTGCGATTAATTAGATTAGATAGGTCATTGATAGTTTCTAGTATTACGTTAAAATAAGCAAAATATCTCAAATTGTTAATATATTTAATCTGACAGTTCTAAAAACTATGACATTTTTAGACATAAACGCCAAATCTTTGGATTCCTATTGATCGATATCGTTGAATTTGTCATGCCCTTCGATCTCTTATTACCACTATTGGACTGCATTTTTAACGCCATCTATCCGCCTGGAAGGTCACTAATAAACTTTAATTTACAGATTGCTGTAATACCGTCATCTGTGAATTTATCAAACCAAGCTGTTTGGATGTTTATGCTAAAAATAGTTTTTATATTCCATAACATCTTATTCATGCCGGCATTCGCCATTGTTCAGTGAATGTTAGTGAGTTGTTTTGTGCTTTGTGTTTTTGATAATTTTAAATTTAAAGACTATTTCCTAGTTTTATATTTGCATTTTTTGGGGTAAGTATTAACATGAATAATAAGGCAGAGCATTCCAACATGAGGGTCCTTACGGGGATTGTAAATAATTTGAACTATCCAAATATATAAAAATTTATTTCAAGAGAGATATATTTGAAAGTGATCAGGTTTAAACTATGTTTATTCTGTTTATTCTTATAATTATTTGTGTGGTTCTTTACAAGTCTTCATAAATATAAATATAAGTAGATTTAAGTCAACTTGCCAAAAATTGAAAGTAATGAAGCTACATAAACATTTTTGCTTATATCTTCCAAAGTTTACTTAAATTTATTTTGAACCATTTCATATCTGGTGGAGCATTGTCAAGACATCTTAGAAATACTGTACAACTTAAATAATTTTTGTTCCAGAGTATCCAGCTAGCATATTTGAGTCATGCCTTCACTCGCATGCTGTGTTAGTGGTTGTTATAAAAGCATCTACTCTAAGCATCGTTTTCCCAATCCTGCCAAGAATAGTAAAACATTTTTTGACAAATGGGTAAATTTATGTGGAAATAGAAGGTTGAAGGAGAAAATGACATCCAAAAACATTTATGACAATTGTAGAGTGTGTGCCTTACACTTTTTACCCGAAGATTTTGGTCCAAATATAGTTCTGAAAAGAGGAGTTTGCCCATCAGTCAATTTACCAGGTAAATACATAATAATTAAAGTAAAAAAAAACTAACAACTGACTAGCTTACATTTATTCAATTGTTTATATTTTCTAGAATCTTTAGAACCAGTAACTGATGATGTTCCTTCCTCAATAATTGAAGCTCAACCATCAACCTCTTTGGCTGTACCACAAATTGGTGCTGAATCTGTAACTGAGAGTCCTAAGACTTCGAAGTTACTTACAGGAAGCTTTAAATGATCAGTTTGCAAAACTGGAAGCTAAAAAAGCACAAGAATCCTGTGCTGTTAATGAGGCTAGTTGTTCAGTTGAACCCGAGCTGAATTTAACAACATATGCTGCTCAAGATTCTACCGATGTTGCACTAGCAGACTTGACTACTGCTGTTACTCCAAAAAGAAGTGAGTGAATTAATTCATTTATTAATATAGGTGTTTAACAAAGAAATTTTCACAGAAATGGTAGATATTATAGGCAAATATTTTGATTTATTAAAAAACATGAAAAATTATTGCTTAAAAATCCATTTATAAATTTTTATATTATTTACTTGTGTCAAGTTTTGACTGTCTACTTCTATTAGAATATTGTCTAAAATAGGGTTGAAAATTTAACATTGAAAAATGCTATATCTATATGCAATGTACACACATCAAAAATGTCTAAGGAACACAAATATTTTTCCTCGTATATACATGAATTTTAATCGGATTTTTAAAAGTGACATATCGTTATGATGACTGATTAGTCAGTAATGAATTCATCTTAATTTCAGTGAAATTAATTTTCTCTTTGATGAAATAATTCAACAAAAATTAAAAGGTGCACTAATTTAATTGAAATTCCTAACACATCCATGAATGTAAAACATGAAAATCTAAACACAAAATGTTCTTAATAATCTGTATTTCCTCCAAGAGCATTAATTACAGCTTGACACCGTCTTGGCATACTTAAAATTAAATTATCAATTTCGTTTTGTGGTAATAATGCCCATTCTTGTGTAAGAAGATCTTGGAGACCTTGACGAGTATTAACATTATGCAAATGAGGAGCGATCCATGTCTGGAGCATATCCCTTACATGTTGGATGGGATTAAGGTCTGGTGACTGTGCTGGCCAAGGTAGAAGGGTAATTTCCTCAGTATCAAACCAATCTCTTACTGTTGCTGCAGTATGTGGCCTTGCATTGTCCTGCATGTAAAGCAAATCAGGACCTGCAGCAGTGGCAAGTGAATGGACAACAGGTTCTAGGATACGGTCAATATATTGAAACTGATTCAAAGTGCCTTCCACAAAAACGGGAACAGTTCGATGATGAAAAATTATTCGAGCCCACATCATAACTTGTAGACCACCATACGGACGAACACCCTTTACACGTCTGAGTCTTTCTTGTCGACCAGGTCCTCTCTAGACTCTCATTCTTCTTGAGTCAGGATAGAGACAAAACCTAGATTCATCCGTGAATAACACAGAACTCCATTCTTGTAAGCCCCAATGAACATGTTCTTGTGCCCACATTAACCTTAGTCCACGATTTCCATGACGTGACATGGGAACCCTAAATGGACGTCTGGCGTGTAGGCCAGCATCATGTAGTCTATTCCTCAAAGTTTGGCCACACACATTAATGTTGTGGGCATTTGCTTAGGCCCCACAAAGTTAGCGTGCAGTGGCATTCACATTTCGGCGAGCCAATCCTACCACATATCGATCCTGTCGAGGCGTAGTTGCACTTTGACGACCTCCACGTCTTTCAGAGACATCACCAAATTGTTCATATCGATGCCATAATCGCGAAATCACGCACCGAGAGACGTTAAAATGACGTGCAACATCAGCTTGCGAAACACCAACCTCAATCATATTCACAGCAATTACCATTTGAACACGTGATAAATGCCCACGCTCCATGACCACCGTTGCTCTTAACAATCTTGTTTGAGTATAAATTTGAAGATTACTAGAGCCTATCTTTAAAATTGGAAGAAATTTGTCTATACAACTAGAAACAATAAACCTTGTTAGATGAAGCGCTGTCACTTCTGGCTTAATAAAACAATACAATTGACCGAATAATTGTCACCCCCTATCTTGAATTGTAGATAACAAATTTACGAATCGATTGGTATGTATTTACAAAAACTATTTATATTTTATATATATTTATTTTATATTTAAAGTTTTTGTTGAAAAAGGTAAAATATTAGTCGTGTTCCTTAGACATTTTTGATGTGTACATGCATATTGATATTATTAATTGCTAATGATATTATTTCTTACTTTAGAAAGATCTGATTTACTTGCTGAGGTGAATGTCTCAAGGGTTAAAGACCTAACACCAAAAGCCAGACGTCTCTATCGAAGAGCCACCCAATTTCAAAAAAGGGCTACCAGGTTTAGAAGAAGTCATCTGTTGCTGAAAAAAAGGTTGTATGCTGCTGAAACCTTTAAAAAATCTGAACTTTTCGAAAAATGTGTATCCAGTATGGATCGCATTCGCAAATGATTTTTTGAAAGTCAAATTGAAAATGTTGATAAAAAACCAAAAGGAAGAGTACACGCTCGAAGACAAGGTATTGGCATTAGCTTTATACAAACAAAGTGGATCTGGGTACAGATTCTTGTCTAAGCTATTTGCATTGCCATCAAGGAAAACGGTCATGAAACTCCTTAATAGAATTCCAAGTTTTTGCAGTTCTCAAAGCTGAAACAAAAAACTTTAAAAATCAACTAGATAAACATTGTATTAGAATGTTTGATGAAATAAGCATACAACCAAATCTGCACCCAAATTGGTATGAGGGAAATGTTATTGGCTTTGAAAACCTAGGATTTAAGCAAACATCAGAGATAGCGAATCATCTCAGGTAATACTGTTTCGACATGTTGCATAAGATTATTTCAAACCAAGCACTGATTAACTAAGAAAAAACAACTACTTTCCATGCAATTTGATGTTTGTCGGGGCATATAGCCCGGAAAGTAGTTGCTGCTTCTTAGTTAAGCGGACATTGGTTTGAAATGAACTTTTTCAAAGTTTGAGGTGGGTTTGGTTGGTAGGCATCCCCTTGGGGATGAGTCCAACACTGCTTGGGTCCTGGACCCATTCGAACATGAGTTTTCCATCTCGACCCGAAAAAAAAAATCATGAAGATTCTTAGGAAGGCTTATAAAAGAAGATATTCCTGACAGCTCATTGATTGCCGACAGTTTTTGGTTCTGTTTACATTTTGTGAGTTTTTAATAAAGCTGTTTATGTAAAAATTATAAAATAAGGTTTTGTTCAATTAAGAATTCTATTTTTATTTTCAGGTGGTGAAGCTTGGGGAAAGCAAGATCTGTAGAGGTTATGGAAAGTCGTTGATAATAAACGTATTTGCTTTTTCTTGGTATACTCAAACAATTTAATGAATCTTAATCCTATTTAATACTTGTCGAGGTAAGCTGTAAAATAAACCCATCATATAAGCAATTTATTTCATAGTTTTTATTTTTTAGATCTTATGTGTAACTTTTAAGTTTGATTAGAAAATAAGGAAAATCACCTGTATGATTTTATAAAAAAAAAATGTATAATAAATTTTTTCAAAATATTTGTTGAAATACGTCTTTTAATAAATTGTCCTGGTTAATAAAAACAGTCGTACAAAGTTTAAACGGCTTTTTGAAACAACCTATTCTACTTTTGAGCCAAAATAAAATAACGGGTTGCTTCAAAAAGTGTTTAAACTTTGTGCGACTGTTTTTATTGGTTTATTTAAGAAAAAACAATATAGGCATAATTTAAAAAACCCGCCAATATTTGCTTGGTTTGCCATCTAGTAATAACTAGTAAACTGTGCCTGATCATGCAGATCTCCTCCTTTATTTTTTCCCCGTAAGTGAATACTAACCTTCCCCCATAATAGATGGCGTAACACTCGACAAAACTTTGTGGGTCGGACTTGAGTCCATTCTTCCCCGTATATAGTATTTATCTATGTTTAGTATCTCATAATCCTTCGAAGCGTAAGCATGATAAAATTTTCTTAATTATTTATTGAACATAAACTGAAAATAAAAAAATAACAAGTAAAAAGTTCCAAAAGCCCCAACAAGGTTTTTGACATTTGAAAAGAATCTAAAAAAATGCAAAAGATTAAAAATACAAGCAGCTCAAGTATTGAATATGGACTTACCTAATAGTTATTGTATTGTTTGGCGAATGAAGGTAGTTCCTGCTTATGAAGTGTGAAATATTTTCCATGCACACTTAAAAAAGGAAATAACCAATTCCGTAGGAGGAATAATTTATTCGAAGTTTCCTTATTACTTTGAACAAGATAATGTAGTACTCCATTACATACTATTTAATTCAAATTAAACAAATAATAATTTCTTTCTCTCATAACTAAGTTTAACCAGTGACTATAACCCCAAACACACAGAAACAGAAGCTAGGGATGGGAAGGTCACGAACGACCCGTTCTCAAAGACCGAATCAGTTCCAAGACCCGTGATTGGTTCAATCACGTTCTGTGACCCTGTCGTTCGAATGAACTGAACCAACCAAGCCACCGCTGTTGTAGCTGTAGTATAAATACGCGTTCTAAGGTTGATCATACATTTATAGGAAATAAAATTTATTTTAATGTTTGATAAAATTTTCAAAGAGTAAATATTTTTTATTTGTGTTATATATTGTTCATTTATACATTTATGTTTTAATTTGACAAAAAATACAAACTATTTCAATTTTTGGATTGTTATTTACAAATTCAGTCATTCATCATTCATCCACTCTAATGAAGGTTCATAAGCAGACGTGAAGTTTAATAAATAAATGAATATGAAAATCTGCATAATAATTTATGCCGTTCATTTCATTCACATCATGAAACGATGGAACAAATAAACAAGGTCACATGAACGAATCTTCAAGAACGGGTCATTTTAATGATTGATCTGGAAGACCCGGGTCACCAAAATGAGCCGGGTCTTACCATCACTAACAGAAGCTGATTTGTCTATGAGAAGGTCGTCGAAGGAGGCACGACCACGCATGCTCCCTGAGTGTAGATAAATATAAAATAGGCCAATACTTGAACAAACAAGGGAAGTCTCATTAGTTAAATAAAACTAAAATAATAAAATTTTAAAATCTTTATAACTGGCGCCCAACTATTAAAATAAATACAATTATTAAAAAGAAAAAGAAAATATCCAAAATTTCATAATACAATACAGTATCAATAATATCATTTACAATCATTAATTAAAAACATTACAATACACTGACGTTACGGCATCTGAAAGATGCTATCAGTATGAGAAGGTCTTTGGAACGATCCTGGGTCGGTGCTGCCCCCTCGTAGCCTACCCGTTCTAGTTTCCTTGGGACTGGGGCTCTTGGTTCGCTGGAGTCCTAGGGCGCTTGCACGAAATGCGTACATGCCCTAGTTCGCCACAATTCCAGCATCTAATCTTCTCCGGCTTTTTGTCTACCATGCTTTTTATCAAGTTGACCTGGTCAAGTCTATCTTCTTGAATGGTCCTAACTTTGTTATATCCCGAAGACTAGGTGGCTGCTTCATATTCGAGAGCAGCAGTTAATGCATCGACCAATGTTTTGGGATGGGCTGAACGAAGCGTCCTCTGCATATCAGGGTCACGTAAGCCATCAATAAAGGCTTGGATGCCCAGACATTCCATCATGTTTACCGGTGCTGATGGATGCGCAAACCGAAATAGTCGGGCGATATCCATTTCATACTCTTGAAGAGTTTCGTCACGTTTCTGCCTTCGGTTCATCAGCTGAGTTTGGTACAAGTGTTCTAGATGTTCGTGACCAACCTCTTCTTCAGCTGCTCGAAGTCATCCGCTTCTTCAAGGGGTATCGTCTGAAGCACATCTAAGATCTATGGCATCTCCCCGAAGCCCGATGGTTAAGTTCACTGCCTTCGCCTCATCGGACCAATCATTCGCTCTAGCGGCTGCTTCAAGCTGTTTAACATAGTAGGTCTACGACGTCTTTCCGACAAACGTTGGGGCCTTGACTCGGGCAAAACTGCCTATATCTTCTATCTTGGGGTGTGTTTCTGGCATGCAGGGTTTTATTTGTTCGACCTTTTTTTCTTTTGCTGGCGTGTTTTTTGCTCTTGAATTTGCCATTTTCCTCTTGAATTTGCCATTTTCCTCTCTAACTCCTGGACTTTCTCATCCATTGTTGTTATCTTATTTTCTATTTTCTCGCCCATTGTTGTTATCTTATTCTCTATTTTCTCGTTCATCGTTGTGATCTTATTCTCAATATCTGATTTTAGAGACTTCAGCGGCAATGTCATTTTTCATTGAGAAGATTTCGGCAGAAATATCGTTTTTCATAGCAGAAACGTTAGCAGAAATATCGTTCTTCATAGTAAAAATCTTCTCGTCCATAGCGGAAATTGAAGTGAAAGCCCTGTCGTTGAATAAAAATGTTTCCGGATCCAAGCCGTCACCTTCCAGTGCTATTTTCAATCTTCCAACTAATTCACTCTTCTTTCCGGACGTTTCCAACTCGCGATTTTCCAATTCTGCTTTCAGTTCCGTCACGTTCAGGTCACTTAGTCTCTTAGCCATTTTTACGTGATTATTTATTTATATTACCCCACATCTAACACCAATGTAATGTTTTTCTTATTAGTTTTTACGGGTGGGCTAAAAATTATATACACACTACTATGGCTAATTACTATTAATTTATTTATAGAAACACTTATACACAGTATTGAACTTAATTTATATAGACACTTCACTGAATGTCTACTAATTTATTTGCACTCGGTATAATAGTTCTAATTTATTTTTATCACTTGAATATTGCACTATTTATCTTAAATAATTCACTATTTCATTCACTTACTAAAAACTTCCCTGTGAACTGTCTATGAACTAACTCTGCACTAACTGTTAACTAACTTGAACATTTTCATATATATAGTATTTCTCAATTCTCGAAGGCTCTTGAATTTGCCACGCTCCTGGTATCCGTAAACACTACCGTACCAGAAGACTCTAGAAAACAAACGCTTCGCATTCGTCAAAATTTATAGTTGAGTGACAGGGCCGGCTTTGAGTTGGTGACTTCGTAACACTTTTATAACGCCTTACAAGGTTTTTGAAAGAACAGATATAACAGATATACCAGCCCCGTTTAATTCAATGTCTGTCGGGGCATATAGCCCGAGAAGTAGTTGTTGCTTCTTAGTGAACGGTCTGTTCTTTGAAAAGTATTTTTCAAAAACTTTGAAGGCGTTATAATAGAATTAAACTATTATCTTTGACATCTATTGATTACACGCTTTGCAAAAATATGACAATTTTCACAGGAAAATGTAATTAAGTGAGTTCCTTATTATTGTTGTACTAAAAATAATAGGTTATTTCCACCATGATTAAAATAGTACAGGTTAGTCCAGTAGCAGTTCGCGCATAAGCTTTTATTAAAAATATAGTGCCCAATGAGAAGTGGGGTTTAAAGGCAACCATCTTGTCGCGCAAAGCCAATTACAATCGAGGCGCTAGTTTTTAAAACTACAATTTATATTTATGTATATTTATATTCAAGTAATAATTAATGCAAAAATTTACTTTTATTAGTATTAAAAATTATCATAATTTAAAGTTTACAAAAATGTATTTTATTACCTATACATTACAAATAGAAGTATTTTTTAACAAATTGGAATTTAAAAAAAGTATAAAGTATAAAAGTATAAAAAAGTTTTTTAGGATAGGATCAATGAAAATTGAAAATAATTGTAAATTATTAATAAAATTTTTTATTTTAAAATTAAAAAACTTTTTAATGTGGTATAAAATAACATATTTTTTAAAAATATAATGTTACAATATTTAAAAAAATAAGTCAACATGCTACATACTAGTAATTTTTTTTCTCAGTTTTAATAATGTACATTAATATATCTAAATCTTAAGAATTTACATTAAATATATAACATTTTAACAAACAGTACATGCTTTAAAATAAAACACACACATAAATGTATAGCAAAATGGCCGCCTTTAGCCCCCTGCGCAACAGATTTTTATTTTGGTTCCAAGGTCAAGCGCTACAGGGGGTCAATTCTCGACATCGTTCGTTCGTTAAACGTATACGTTCGTGACGTCATGAGCGTAGATTTCTAGAAATTGCAATTCTCGGGGAACGAATCCATGAACTAATCGTTCCTAATCGTCGCTCAAATGTTCGATCGACAACGAGTGCTTTATATCATCCGCTCGTGGAATTACGCGAATAGTTTTGACCAGAGATACTGTCTTTTTTTGGGTTATGTGTATGTGTGTATTGAAATTTATAGTTGTTTAATTGTGCATTGTGTTGAGAATGAACGTAGAAGATCTCTTTAGATAATATGAATAATATTGTGGGCGAAGCTGAAATTTTAGTGCAAGAACGTAATGAGAGACAATTTTATGAGACATTTAGGCTAAATCCATTTGATCATTTATCAGAAAATATGTTCATCCGTTTGTTTCGATTAAATAAACAATTGGTTCGAAATTTGATAGAACAGTTGAATCCTTTTCTCACTCCTCCTAGGAGACTTCATGATTTGGATGAGGAAACGAAGGTGAGTCACTGAGCTTCCCAGAAGTAATAATATTGGGGATCTGATTTTTTTTATCAATATTATATAGGTACTGGTGGCACTGAAATTTTTTGCATCTGGATGTTATCAAGTGGGTATTGGTGCAAATGTTTGGGTAGGAGTCAGTCAATCTTCTGTGAGTAGGTGCATTGAAGAGGTTTCTGCTGCTCTCAATTCCGATGAAATTTTCAATGAACATGTCAAATTTCCTTCAACAATTAGAGAATGTGAATTTCTACGTGAAAAGTAAGTTCATTTATTGGTTGATTTAAATGATTTTATAATCATATACTATCCATAGTGTCATAGGTACCTATGCAGTATTTTTTGAATTATTGATTCTTTAGAGATTTTAATTGCAAATTACTGCAATAATTTTATATGTATTATTTTTCAAGAAAAAAATTATTGGCAGTCAAATTCTACTCAAATGGCTAATTGATAGAATTTTCCATATTATGGCACTGTATATAATGTTCAAAGATCCAACTCCATCATAAGATACTTTTATATATTTTCAGTTTCAATCAGAAATTTGGATTTCCTGGGGTTATAGGCGTAATTGATTGTACCCATGTAGCCATTGTACCCCCGTCTGAAGATAGAGAAGAACATCTGTATGTCAACAGAAAAAAATACCACTCATTAAATGTACAACTGGTAATAATTTACCTCCTATATATTCTCTGATTTTTTTATATATATGTATTATATATTTCAGATATGTAATAGTAATTTTAGGATCATGAATGCTCGTTTTCCAGGAGCAACTCACGATGCATTCATTTGGAATCAATCTAGATGCCAAGATGTCCTTCGTAACCTTTATTTAAGAACAAGAAGATCTTTCTACTTACTAGGTAAAAATATGTAGGTTGGTTGTACAAATTGATAGAGTGAAGAAAATGACATGTTTCGCTACAACCTTGGAGTCGGTTGGAAATGAACTCATCAGCGAAACACATGTCATAGTAATGTAATCCTTTAGTGAAATGTTTTTTTTGTCTATTTATATTCAAAATTGTATTTTAGGTGACTCCGGATATCAACTGAGACCCTGGCTTTTAACCCCATTTGATGGTAATCCAGAACCAGGTACACCTCAATTTGAGTTTAACCAACACCTGAAGCACACCCGTTGTTTGATTGAGAGGTGTAATGGGCTACTAAAGATGCGCTTCAGATGCTTATTGAAACATAGGGTGCTACATTATACACCAGAAAAAGCAGGAAAAATAATAAATGCTTGCATTGTGCTTCACAACATATGTGTTGAAAACAATATGCCTGAACCAGAACCAGAGTTAGGTGAAGATCTAGATTATGGAATGTATGTTATTGGTAATGAAAATATGGGAGGAGCTATGGCAAGAGTCAACCCTGAATTAGTGGAGGGAAGAAGAATTAGAAATTTAGTCATGAATCATTTTCAGAATTGAATTATTTGTTAATATTATTATAAATATACTTAACACTTTCTTTTTGTTTTTTATTTTTAAAGAAAACATAAATATTGTCACAGAGAGGCCATCCTAAACATTACCCAGTTTTGCAAACAAAATCAATAAATAATAGCAACAAAATAAATAAATTGTCTAAAAAAAAACAAAAACATTATACCACATACTTTACTACGAAGAAACCAAAAAGTTTTGCAGCTTCCAACCAAAATAAATATATAACAACAGAATACATTTCCTAAAAAAACTAAAATATAAAAAACATATCACATCTACTTTACTCATTGAACAACCCAAAAAGTTTTGCAATTTGCAAACAAAATCAATAAATAATAACAAAATAAATACATTTCCTAAAAAACATATATATAAAACAAAAACAAGCTAATACTGATAAATATACTATATAACACTAAACACTATTGAATTTTTTCAGAAGTACCCCTCCCCGAGTAACTCTTTGATATCTTTAATATCAGAAGCAATATTCTCATTTGCTGCCACATTTCTTTCCATAAGAATCAGTTTTTTCCTATAATAGTCTTTTTTTATTTGAACTTTCTCATATAAAAGTTCTATAGATTTATTATTTTGCTCCACAGCCTTATCCAAGCGCTGCATAGCAACATTCCTTAATTTAGATTTTTTGTTTCCTGATGAATTAGATTGTTCTCGAGATTGTTTATCATGTGATATGTTATTTTGATAGCTGTGCTCTATCACAATATTTTCCAGAGGGTTGGTTTCATCCAGTTGGTTACTTGGGAAATCTGATTTTGAGGTATTTTCATGCTCTACCTCAATCTCTTGAACCTGTGATTCTACTATTTCTAAGCCTCTTATGGCAGTATCGCCAATTATTTCAGCGATTATCTCTTCTGCTGGAGAAAGATCCTGTATTGCAGGGCCACCTCCTGTTTTCGAAGAATGGGCATTCATCTGCGCCTTCTTAGTCTTCGTTCTTGACTGAATGTCATGCCAACTCTGAATAAAAAATACATTATAAGTTTATGAAATATACATCAAATGTTTTGTTTTATATACCTTCCTCCACTCTTTCCACTCTTTGTTTGCACCCGGGGTTGCATTTAAAATACTTGTTAGTTCATTCCACGTTCTTATGGAGTCTTGTTTAGTGTAATTTGCTGAGAATTTTTGTTTTATCAATTGAGGATGGGAGCGCATAAACTCAATTAAAATATTCTTTTGTTCCACCGACATTGGCTTATTTCTTTTATTTGTGTTCGACATATTCACAACTCAACTACAAAAAATCTGAAGAATCTTGGAGGTTAGAAAATATTCAAAACAAATTCGATCAAACAACACAGAACCAAGTATTCTTTGACAGAACGATACATTTTGCCACGATGCCAAGTTTATTCTTGCTTAGAAATGAGCGAATACTTTCGTTGGAACGAGTAGCTGGAGATATGCTCGAGAATTGACGTCGCTCGTACTATACGTTCAACTTTATTCGTTCACGAGCGTATCCGTTTAACGAACGAACGATCTCGAGAATTGACCCCCTGGAGTAACCCATGGACGTATAATATAAGATGGACCTAGCATCGCAATACACACTGCACACAGACCTACGAAGCCAAATTAACGATGCTTTGTTATTGTTTTCTAGCAGTTGGAGTGGGAATTCTCATACTGCGGACAGTGGCGTTTCATTGAGATGGATACATTTATGATTGTAGGAATATAAAAACATCACATAAAAAATATTTTCAAGCTTTAAAATTAGATAGGAACTTTTTTATTATAATAATAAATTAATGGAAGGGTAATGTTAATTTTAAAACTAAAACAAGAAAAATTACTAACGAAATTATAAGTACCACAAAAGTTTTAAATGTTTTATTTAGATCAATAAAGGTAACATAAATAAAAAAATAGTAGTTAGAAAAAAATAATACAGATAATAAAATAATAAAAAAAATTACTGATTTTTAAATAAAATTGCTTTTGTGAGATGTTGGCGAATGCGTGGTGTTTTCTCTGTTTTTGTGGCAGCTTCATGGTGGATTCGAATTTTAAAATACTTTTTTAATATCAATTTAACCATTTGAATTCCATGATTTTCTATAGGGTCATCATCATAAAGATGGCCCTTAAAATCATCATAAATGGAGTTTGGCAAATGTACCAGAAATTAAGGCCAACTCCAAATTTTTAATATTTTTATTAAAAATATTTGTTGTTTTGTTAAAAAATCTGAAATATTTTTCGGCACATTGACACACTGTAATGACTAAATGTGACGCATTGGTTAATTTTAAAAACTCTTTTTGTATTTGCAACTTACATACAGATTTGTCAGTTTCTAATGAACTTAAGCAGTGTTTACAGGAAATAATTTTTTTTAAAGATTTTACTACAAATCCTGCGATATATCCAACTACATCTAAAACATAGTCTGTTAAGTTCCATGAAGTTGAAACTAAATATTCAAACTCTTTAAGATGTTCTTCAATTGAGGTGTCAAATTCTGTATTTTCTACAATAACACCATTTTTAATATTACTAGGTCCTCTGCTGCTACAGTGTAATATTCCAGTAGAATCAAGCCTAATAACATTTCCTGTATCACCTGCTTTAACTTCTTGGTGAATTAAAAGTCTCTTATAAGCATGTTCAAACTGTCGTGCTGTTAGGTTGTTGTTGAAGCCACCTTTACTTCGAATAGCACCAAAAAATAATTCTAAATGATCTTGTGATAATTTATAGGTTAAAATATATTTCATTTTGTTTGAGTGAACATAATTATTGTACAAACCCAAAAGGCTTTCTATACACACTAAAAATCCTAAGAATCCAGTTTTTCTACCTGAATCAAGAATGGGATGGTTACCATACTCAAGTGACGTGATATACTTTTTAATTTCATTCAATCTTGTAAAAAAAGTATTCTCTGTAATTTGACTGAGTGCTCGTTTAAAAATATATTTTGCCAATCTATTTCTTGAATTAAATATATCGAAAATATCGTTAAAATTTAAAACAAATTCAGCTGTAGCGGTTGATCCACGGAAATATGGACTGTTACATTTTTCTAAATATTGAAGTGCATCTGAAGTACTTTTACTAAGTATTTGGGTCGCTAATTTCACCTTCATTTTTTCTTTTTGAAAAGAAATATGCCGTTGTTTTATTTTTGTCCCGGCACGTAATCCTTCATTACTTTGAAATTCCACCAATTTATCAAAATATCTCCATTCAATCACATCATTGCTACCATTTTGAAGAATTTTGTACGTTGCTAAACAGTTCCGAACAAGTTTGATCATGTGACATGGATCAGGAAAAATAAAAACTTTATCCTTGGTTATTGAATGGTAAAAAAAAGTTTTCAAGGCATTGGCATTGGTTAAATCTGCCCCCAAAGATTTCACCATTTGCAAATTCGCTGCTGCACCATCAAAAGTCATAGATGAAACATTTACGCCACTTTTGTGAATAAATTGAAGGCAATTGTTGACCAAAACAGCCTTTTCACTGCCACAGAGGCCTTGAAGGAAAAAATATCCTATGGGTATTTTCCAGGAACTATTTAGTGCTACCAGCATGAATACCAACACCTCCCTTGCTTCAGGTAATACATCAGTATCCATGTTGGCTCCAATGTCGACATATCCTGTAAATTTTGTCCCTGTCCATTCCACTTGTTTTCTTATTGCCATTTCATCTAAGATTAAGTTGCATATGATTTTTTTGTCACCATTTTCTTGAACCTTTATTTTCAAAGCATTTAAAGCTTCTCTGCTCCATCCTGGTGAACCATCCACAGTTTGATACCATTTTGAAATGGTAACTATGTGAGGCAAGGATTTATGGAATGTTTTCCTAACAAAATTATATGCCTTTGGTGAGTAGAAACTTAAAGTCAAGGCAAATGAACGTAACTCTGGGGAATACTTCTCCTTTGTCCCAGCCCTCAACATTCTTTTAAAAATCTCATTGGCACTTGCAGGAATGGAGGCCTAGAAATAAATAATATATTGAAGTATATTTTGAAATATGAACTTTAACAAATGTTATTGTAAAATTTTTATTATAAATTTATTTTGGAAACATTGTTATATAAATAAATAAAAACGCCTTTATGTTAAATATTTATATGTATATAATCCAAGGTACTTGCCATTAAAGCCGTTTCAGCATTCTCACTTAATAAAGATTTTTCTCTTAGTATATCAACTAAAGAATTTAAAGAATTTACTTTAGCTCTTAATCTTCGAATAGATTGGTGAAACCCTTTTATCTTTTTTTTCTGAGTCATCACTTTATTTTTTAAAATCCTAATTTTTTTTTTGGCTTTCCTAGGACTACTAATATCAGAGCTGCTGAGATTTCCTGCAGTTTGCCTTTTTCTGGAATTTAAAGAAACATTTTGATTAAGAACTAATCAGATTTAAACAATAATTGAGAATCAGAAGTAAGCAAGGAGTGAAGTGTAAAATTATGTGGAGAAATTCACAAAAAACTTTAGCATACCAATATAGCAAACATTTTTCCACCAATAATGATATTTTACTTTACGATGAAGTGTAGTTAGTTGATGGCACATGGAATAAGTCTATTGAAATCACTTTGATCTTTTGTTACTTCTACTCTTCAATTATATAAGTTACATTAACTGCTTACCTTTTATTAAGAAATAGAGGAGACTGAACTGCTGTTAACAACTGAGGTTCTTTTTCATCATCACATTCACTGGCAGTTTTAGTAGAATCGCTAATATTAGCTTCCCTTCCAAGCCCACCTTCACAAGCACTTACAGTTGTTGATGAATCAAAGGATTCTACGCCTGAAAGTATTATTTCTGACTCATGTGTTGGCCTAAAAAATATTTATTTGTTAATGATCACTTTAGTATTATTATATTTATTATTATCTTTTAGGTATACATACTTTACAAATGGATAATCGAAATGTCCTTCGTCTTTCTCTAAGTTATAATGCTGCGAAGAAGGACCTGGTATACTTTCAAAATCAGACATCAGTTTTTGCCTAAAAGACATATTTAATATATTATTTAAGTATATGTTACTGAAAGTTTTAATAATTAAGTTATTAAATAACACTTCGTACAGCTAATATCTAATACCTTTTACTAGATGGTCCATCAATAGTTTTATCTGTATTATCAGAATCCTGTGAAAAATATGGTAGAGGTACCACGTTTCTTTTTAGAAAAATTTTCTCTGGATTACCTTTCCACTCAAAATCAGTGGCGTTCATAAACATGCAAAGTTGTGTTTATAAATTTGAAAATAATAATAAATAAAATTCTACATTGCGAAATTGCAGGTTTCGTACAAATATGGAACAGAGAAGAAAGTGGCTATCTGTACTTAAAATTCGGGAAGAAGATTTGCCAAAATTGGCTTATATTTGTTATGCACATTTTAAACCAGAAGTTAGTTGATGTACGATGATTTGGCTTCGTAGGTCTGTGTGCAGTGTGTATTGCGATGCTAGGTCCATCTTATATTATACGTCCATGGATACTCACCTATGAAATGAGAGGTTAGAATTTAAATAATCAAGTTTTTTACAAATGTAACATTGTCGCACCATTACTGTAGTATTAGTTAAGTCACTTTCAAAATGTCCAAGGACTTATAATAAATTCACTGGGTTAAATTTAACATAACACGCACCGAAAAATTAATAAACAAAGGCATCCATCTTCTCACGATCACCAGAGGGAAACAAACAGTGTTGCCTAGTTTACATTTGTTCCGCCATATAACACGCTAGGGACATCGTGTATTTATCATTATAAAATTATAGTAGAAGCTAAATGCTGTAAATTTTTACATTTAAAACGGATAAAAAGTCTAAAAGTTTTAAGTCTTTTTGAATTTTGATAGAATTAAGTTGTTGAAATCAAACTATTCAAAATAAAACTTGGCCTGATGTAACAAAAATTTAAAACGAAATATGGCAACAGCGATGTTTACTTTAGATAGGCTTCAAATAAATTCTAGCATGCTAGGTCCATCTTATATTATACGTCCATGGAGTAACCTGTACTATTTTAATCATGCTTTGCAGGTAGATTTATTTGGAAAATAGAATAAGGATACGAAGTGTCGTCACATCTAGCGTTTAGTAACATAATCACTCAAAACATACAGATATCTTTTCTAATTCGAAGTGAAATATTCCATTCAGCGCCCTCTGAACGTTTTGTCCAGCTTTCACAATACGCCATCTATACGTTTAGTCCAAAATTACGAAAAACTGTTAAATTATTAGTCCGTATGGTTGTTAGACTATTTCTTTTTTAGACAATGGTTTATCTTATGAAAGACAACCATAAAATAAATTCATTAATGCAACCAGAAATACAGGTTATGAATGCAGGTATGCAACCAAAATTTATAACATTTGTATAACAAATTGCATAGCTACAAGACCCTGTTATTCGCGCCATCTCTTTGTTTGGAAGAAACTAAAAACGTGGTTTGACCTTGGCCATATAAGTGTCTACCCCATGGTCTACCCATAGCCTCCATGGTCTACCCTGTGGAAAGTAACATATGGCGCGTTCAGACGGGCTCAGTGGTTGAGTTGCTAACTTAGCAGTTGCGGTCAGACGAATTGATATTTAGACATGCCTTGATCCCTCATTGGCCACGACAACTACCAGCAGTACAATACATATTTCACGTAATTGTCAATTAGTTCAAAAAGTCTGAACACGACCTTTTCGGAACACACTCCCAATCTAGTTACTTTTAGTCTTAGACTAGCTAAGCTTTTAGCATAGAACTCTATACTACGTAACTGGAACGGACCCGACCGTTTTTAAAGACTAATGCCCGTATTTATAAACGAACCTCAGCTCATGCTTAAGGTCGTGCTCAGCCAAGTCGGCCTTACGGCGAGCTCGACCTCAAGATCGTCTTGTATTTTATAGATGGTACTTCGGGTATTCTCGTTGGAGGTCGACCTCAAGCCAGGGAAGTTAGGGATTACGACATTTTTGATAGATGAGATCGAAAGAAAGAGAAGAATCTAAACGAATATGACAGAAAACAGGCAAAGAAAAAGAAGATTGTGACAAGTGGTAGAATTGTTATTGTCGAATTGTGTTGCATTTCCCTCCTTAATATATCTACAACAAGTTTAATTAAAAAATAATAATTCAATTCAAGGTATGTAACAAATCATAATGTCTGTTTAGAATAGTTAATAGTAATTCGAATAATAAATTGCAACTGTTTGTTTACATTTTTAGATGAATGGTAAATCTGCAGTTTACTCTTGTAAAGAAAAAATACTTTTGGCCCAGCTTGTAAAGGAAAATGAGAATATAATTGAGAATAAAAGGACAGACGGTACTACATTGGTGGAGAAAAAGAAGGCTTGGGAGTGTATAACAACTTTATTATACCAAATTGCTTTTTTGTTTTGAGTTAAGCTTGAATATATTCCATTTTTATAGGTTTTCCGTTATAGATTAATAAATTTAGGAGGTAGTATATTTTTTTTATGTATGTGTTGGTATTTTTATTTATTATGTAGGTACTAGTTGACCTGACAGTGCACTTGCTCATGGACTACATTTAATTTTTATTTTATAGATATGTGGATGCTTCAGATGTAATTTTTTTTGAAATAAATAGATTATATTATTTTACATGTGTATTCATTTTTGCATTACTTTTGTTTTTAACAAAAAATTTGCATTATTGTTATAAGGGATGGAATGTCAAATAAAAAAAAATCATTCAATTAAAGGGAAACTCCTTGTGTTCAGTAACGACATACTCTTTCCGAGTTGTCTGAGCATATTGAGAGTAAACCCTAATTTATTATAAAGTAAAATGACAATTGAATTTCAAGAAATCAGCACACAAAAGTAACAAAAACAGTAAAAAAAATGGACACTGTATTATCTTGCAAAATGTTGTTGAATGAAATGTCTTCGAAAGTTTAATCCTCGTTCAAAATTAGGTACATTTCCATTTATTGGTAGGATATCAATAATGTTGTCAAAATCATCTTCATTTTCATGCAAACCTATATTATACAGTACAGCTGTTGCACATATAATTGCTACAGATGTATTCAATTTGGTTTGAAGACCTCGTTGGAGACATGGAAACCTTCTTTTCCAAGTTCCGAATAACCTTTCGACAACATTTCTTGTTCTTACATGTGCAGTGTTGTATCGGATTTCTGGGTCATTACCTACAATGTATACCAACAAATAACCAATTGACTCCTATGTAGCACACAAAAATAAATACCTGGTTGTAATACAGGGGTCAGTAGGTAGTGCCTACATGCATATCCACTGTCTCCGATTAGTAAACCTGGAATTTCACCCCTTTCCATTCTAACTCTTACAGAACTGCGATCAAATATTAAACTATCATGGCTTGAACCTGGATAACGAACAACAATATCCATGATTTCTCTTCTTGGACCTGAAACAACCTGCACATTTAATGAAAAAAAACCCTTTCTATTTCGAAATACTTCCCCATTATTTCCACCAGGGTTTGAGATTTTGATGTGAGTGCAATCAATACATCCAGAAACATTTGGAAAATTAGCGACCCCATAAAAATCGGTTATATTTCTCCGAAAGCCCTGTGCAGTATTGGGAAATCTTACAAAATCGCCCAAACGTCCAGCTATCAATATTGATACCCTTTTAATAATTATGCTAATTGTCGATTGACTAATACCACGCAAATCACCAGATACAACCTGAAAATTACAAGTAGCATAAAATCGTAAACAAGTTAATACTTGCAAAATTGGAGGTATGGGTAAACCACGATTGTCTTCTTTCTGTAGGCCTCTAATGACAAGAGGTAGAATCCTATCTGCAACAGTATCTTTATAGAATCGATAGCGATTTCGAAATTCACTTTCGTTAAAAAATTCCATTGGATTTTCCACATCACGTATATATCGCTTTCGTATGCGTTCCTGTCCATTTTCTTCTTCAATAATATCAATGTATTCCAAAAATTCCTCAATCTCCTCATACATTTTTATTTTAATCACAAAATTATTACAACAAAAAAGCGAGTCTTCATACGTCAATATAAAGGGCAAAGTTAGGTTATGAAGCCATGCTCAAGGTAGGTCGAGACCAACCTTGAGGCGGAGTAGCTGTTTTCACGATCTCAAGTACGGTCTCGTACTCAAGGTTGGTTTATAAAAGACGAATATGACGCGAACTCAACCTTAAGCATCGAGAGTGACTTGAGCATGGACTATAAATACGGGCATAAGACTAGTAAAAGCAGAAGTAAAAGTCAAAGTTAAAAGTGTGTCAGGGGCAACAGACAGAGATAGCCTGATGTGACGGTAACCTATCTTTCTCTTACTTTAAGTCGGAGATTGGATAATTTGCATAATCAGTTAGAAATCCAAGTTTATTATTCATTTAGCTCGTGCTTTTGTTGCGAAAAACCTCTTTTCTAGTGAAAATAAATGTTATTGTTTTTGAGTGTGCCATCAGTTTACTGTTATTTTCAGAGCAGAGTGATTTTATAAAGCTTGAATTTTGCTGTTGATTTGTTTACTTTTTTGGTTTGGTAATAATTATTAAAGACAAAAAAGAATGGTTATTTATTGTGTGGCTTATGGATGTAACAATGAGCAAGATAAAAGGAAGATTCCTTTTCATAGGAGAGTTATAACAAATAAATATAATTTATGTTACATGTTGAGTTGTGAGTAGCAGTGATGTATAAGATATTTTTTTATAGTTTTCCATTTAAACGACCTGAAATTTTAAAACTATGGATACAAGCAATTCGAAGGGAAAATTGGAAACCATCAAAAACAAGCAGACTTTGTGGAGAGCATTTTCTTTCAAAAGATTACATAGTCAAGCTAGGTTTGACAGCTAAATTGTTGAAACCAGATGCTGTACCAAGTGTGTTTTCATTCCCAAAGCATTTGTTGCCTAAGGCTACATTCGTAATCAATTCGCTGGCCAAGTGGCACTTTGGCACGCAAGCTAAGCAAATCTATTTCAGTGTGATCATTCACAACGCAATTTGGCGTCAGAGTTGAAGTTGAAGTCGTCGACATTTCTTGCAAGCTGCAAACTTTCACTTCGACTTGCACTTCGTGCCGGCTATGGGACATGCGCATTAATTTTTGTTATTTGTTTTTTGATATATCTGACAT
Organism: Lochmaea crataegi; assembly: GCA_947563755.1. Taxonomy (NCBI): domain Eukaryota; kingdom Metazoa; phylum Arthropoda; class Insecta; order Coleoptera; family Chrysomelidae; genus Lochmaea; species Lochmaea crataegi. The sequence continues at coordinate 33,352,098 of OX387427.1, read as the reverse complement.
CTGTCTGATAGTCCATCACTACTAAACTCCAGAATATACTGCTATAAAAAATAAATCCAAATTCAAATTATATATTATAACCTCAGACTGAACTAAATACAGACAGAATCATGCTTCGACCATATGTTGAAGGAATCCTGATAATTATTTAGGTACGAACGCGCTTGCGTTAAAGTCGACTTTGAAGTTATTGTGAATGGCAAATTTCGTGCCGACTTGCGTGCCAAAGTGCCACTTGGCCAGCGAATTGATTACGAATGTAGCCTAAAGGTACGTTTACATTCACTTCCAATTTGAATTGCAATTGGAAATTTTTGACAGCTAAATGATTGACCGTTTACATTGAAAATTGAATTGTTTTTTAGGTTACCTATCAATGAAAATGTAAACAAAATAAAAATATAATTATTTTTAAAGTTTTGTAAAAATGGATACTAGGGATACTTTTAAAGTTTGTATATTAGGGGCTCTTAGTGCTGTAATTGGTGTTATGCGATTTAGATTTGAAAAAAAGAAAAATTCAAAAAATTTCATCCGCAATAGACGAGTTTGGGTAAAAGACATTTATTTAAAACGACACCAGTTTGGATTTTTTCATAATTTAGTAGCTGAAATTCGAAGAAGTGATCCTGAACTATTTTTTAATTTTACTAGGATGAGTATTTCATCTTTTGATTATTTACTTTCAATTTACACTACAACAAAACAGAAAACTAACCTTTAAATGTCAAATTTATGAATTTTACGAATTTTTTCTTGACCATGTCAAGCTGCTCGCACCAATTTGATTTGAAAGTGAGCGTGACCTTGAAAATAAATTTCAAAATAAACGACAATAGAGTTTGTCATTTGTCAAGCTCCAAATTTTCACTTCCAATTTAAATTGGAAGTGAATGTAAACGTACCTTAAAACTGCTGTTGCTGTCGGAAAAAAAAGAACGCAAAAGCAAGTAAGATACTTGAAATACACCCTACCTATTCATATTTCACTACATAGTACATATTATATTTTATAAATAAGTAAGCACTAAGTTGATGTATTTATTTTTAGGATGACAATACTACAGGTGTTGAAATTGAACATATGGACATTGATTTGCCTTCTTCATCTACTTCAGGTAAAACCCAGATATTTGTTGATCGTGTAACTCAAACTGTTCCAGATAACACAGTTTCAGTGTTACATAGAAAGGTGAAAACTCTCAAACAGAAGGTAAAAAGGAGAGATGTAAAAATTTCAAACATGAAAGAGTTGGTTAATGAAATTTCAAAAAGTGGACATAGCAATGAAAACTTGGATACTGTTCTGAAAAACTATTTTGAAGGTAAATATGACATTAAGAGTACATTCAGAAATATGCAATATGTATTTTTGTTTGTAGGATTACCTTTGGAACTCGTACTCCTTCAAAGACAAAAGGATAAGGGAATACATTCTGGGCAGCATAGGTATTCACCACTGATGAAACAATTTGCACACACCCTATATTTTTATTCTCCAAAAGCATACCAGTTTTTACGCCAACATTTTGTATTACCAAATGGCCAAACTATTCGGAAACGGCTGAGTAGTTTCAACTGTATGCCTGGGATCTTAAGTGAAGTCTTGGAGTTCTTGAAAATGGAAGTGATAGATAAACCATACTTAAAAAACTGTGCTCTGATTATGGATGGTATGTCAATCAGAAAACAAGTTTTATGGGATAATTCTGAGGGAAGGTTTTTGGGAAATGTTAGTTATGGTGGTATAATTGATGTGGATCATGAAATGCCTGCAACAGAAGCATTATTTCTTCAAATTGTTAGTTACACCAATAGTTTTAAATGTCCTGTTGCATATTTTTTGACCAATAGGGCAGATGCTAACTTACAGACACAGTTAATCACTGCTTGCTTAAGAAGTTTATTTGATGTTGGGATCACTATAAAATCAATAACTTCAGATGGAGCTCAAGCCAATATTTCAACTTATGATAAATTAGGTTGTAATATTGTGCATGATAGATTAATTCCATTTTTTTTTTCATCCTAGTAACTCCACCGTCAAAGTGTATTGTATGTTAGATATCTGCCATATGTTGAAATTAGCAAGAAATGCTCTTGCTGATAAAAACTTACATTCAAATTCAGGGAAAATCAGTTGGGAATACATAAAAGCTTTGGATAAAATTCAAAACTCTGAAAAATTGAAATTAGCCAATTCACTAAGTTCACATCATGTAAACTACAAAAACAAAATTATGAACGTGAGATTAGCTGCTCAAACATTAAGTAGTGGCGTAGCAGATGCTATTGAGTATTTAGAAAAATGTGGAATTAAGGATTTTGAAGGAAGTTTTGCAACTGTAGAGTTCATACGAACAATAGACAAAGTTTTTGACATTTTAAATTGTAGGAATCCATATGGAAAAGGCTTTAAGGCACCTATTAGGCCAAATACTTTAAAGTATTTTGAAGATGTGTTTACTAATACAAAACAATATTTACAAAGTTTGAGTATTGAAGATGTGCCTTTATTAATGCATATACGTAAAACTTTCGCCCTCGGTTTCTTGTTGACAATGGAAAGTACTTTGAGATTAGTCCAAGATCTTTTCACTTTGGAAAATAATCCACTGGATTATTTCTTATCTTACAAGTGTTCTCAGGACCACCTTGAAATATTTTTTTCTTGTATAAGATCTAGAGGTGGATGGAATAATAATCCAAACACGCAGCAACTCCAATGGGCATTAAGGCAATTACTGTACAGAAATTCAGTCACTTCAAGTGTTAGTGCAAATTGCTCTGATTTTGAAAGTTATTGCACTCCTGCTTTTGAATTTCGTTCTGAAGAAAGGCAACACCAAGATGTTTCGGAACAAAATGATGAATCAAATAAAATATTCAATTACATCAAGTGTTTGGAAGACAGGACATTGAGTGATTTTCAGGAAAATGTTATATTTTATATTTCTGGTTATATAGTCCGTCAGCTAATGAATCATACCACATGCCATCACTGTATTAAAATTGTATTAAACAGAGGTAATACTTTTAATCATGATCATCTGTACAGTGCACCCCCACAAAATTTTATGCAATTTACAAATGTTGTCACTCGTGGTGGACTTATATATCCTTCGGAAGTTATTTACAAGATTGTGAACTTTACTGAAAGGCAATTTCGATTGATATTAGAAAAAGAAAAAGTCCTGAAAAATAAAATAAATTTTAAAAAACTGCTTATCAACACAGCTATTCGTTATTTTTCATCAGAAATTAATATTTTTCTACCCAAACATCCTGTCACACAAGAGTTTAAGTGTGAAGAGTGTCACGAGATTCAACTCGTTCGCAAAATAATAGAAATTTTTTTAAAATGTAGAATGCATCATCATTCTAAATTATTAAATATAGAAATGCAAGGGAATGCCGCAACTGTCCGGCAGAAAATGACACAACTTGTTCATTTTTACAATTGTTAAAATTTTAATTTTTAGTGGTTTTATCCTTGTATAATTAAAATATTTTTTATGTAAGGTTTTTTTTTATTATTTGTATAACCCATTTTCCACCATGTATACCTAAGAAGAAGTGTATGTTTTATTAGGACTTAACATGACTAGTGAAACTCCAACTTCAAATCAGAAAACACCAATTTTTGTGAAATTAAAAAATTCCAGCAGCTCACGTTTTTTATCCATTTTGGTTTCAAAAATTATCACAAAATTCCTTTTTAAGCATATAATTGTTAATCTAAGTTAGTTATATAATATCATAGTCAATTAATTGAATATTGATGCGAAATACAATGAAAAATAAAAAATATTTTAAAAAGTTTACTTGCCGCCCATTTCACGCAGTGAGATAGAGAAGGACAGATATCCGTCACAGCTGCGGGTTGCCTAGTTTCAGATTTGCCTCACTTTTATAATTCGACGTGTCCGTTCCAGTTACGTAGTATAGAGGTGATCTGTGGTATAGAGTTCAGTGGCTTTTAGTGGTGTGTTTGAGGTTTCCTAAAATGCTCCTCCTAGTTTAAAAACAAGGTATGGCGGATGAATGTCACGAACAATCCGACGTTGCCATTGGTTAATTTATCGAGAAGGGCAAGGATAATGATTGAAGAAGCTATGCAGTGTTGAAAAAACGTCTTCTTCAATCATTATCCTTGCCCTTCTCGATAAATTAACCAATGATCTGTTTTAACCAAGAAAAAATAAGAAATGGACGCAGATGAAGCTGCTTTTGAAAGTTAAGACACGTGGTTTGACTTTCTTTTCATTTATATAGCGATATAGCAATATTAACAGTAACAAACGTTTATCAACAGAACCTCGTTTTATATCGAACTCAAGCGATAGTATAGTATCAAAAAATTACCTTTTTCTTCAAGCAAATGGGCGTGTTCAGCCGGGCTCAACGGTTGAAACCAAACATAAAATTACTTTCCAATACTATTCTTCCAGTTTCATTGGATACAATCACTTAATTATTTATTACTACTCTATAATCTTTTAAGTTTATTTCCATTATTATAGTTTATCACCAAAAAAGCACAACGTATTCTAACCCAACACTTTGGCATGTGAGTTTGTCCACAATTTATCAGAAGTTTATACTTTTATAAATGTGTGCGGATTAGCCTCTCGTCAAGAACTTGCGTGTAGCCGAACCGTTTAATTTTGTAGCCCGCATGCGCATTTCATGATCAGTTTGCCTCGTCTTGTCATTTTGAATTTTTAGATTAGAATTAGGAAATGATACTTGTTTTTGTTTCTAATAAGTTTCATAATTTTTCTTGGTTAAAACAGATCATTGGTTAATTTTTGAAGAAGGGTAAGGAAAAATAACCATTCCATTCACCCTTTCCCTCCGTATAGCTTCTTCAATGATTTTCCTTGTCCTCCTCGATAAATTAGGAGGCAAACTTATCATATAATGCGCATGCGGGCTACAAAATTAGATGGTTCGGCTAGACGCAAGCTCGTCAAGATACGGGTCCTAGTGCAAGGGTAGGAGAGTACGCCTCTGTGGGATGGTTTACCCTTCAGATACCTGCCACCCCAACCGAGGGTAGAAAATAGATGATATTTAGATATAGTTGTTCGTTATTGTGGAGTTGAGGGTTAAATCTTGTCTGTTCATTGATAAAGTGTGTATTGAAACGAATACGTTGTTTAATATGATAAAAAGGAATGTAACAAGTTCTGGTTATCTGACGACTGACATTTGACATCGCATCACCATGTTCCGTATCAGACCATAGATATTAGCAGCATTAATTTTATATTATGTCATTACGCGAATAAGTGGTAACGGTAACTGTATACTCTACTAGATGTAAGATCATTGATTTGAAAAGAGAAGCAGACCAGTAGACGTCGTTGTATTGAATTTGAAAATGGGGTTGTAAATTTGTTATTGAATGTAAATACCATGGTAAATACAGAGACAGTTGGTTGTCTCTGGTAAATATAACAAAATATAGTTTAGACATTATGTACCCCGTAATCGGTAAAAATACTTACTTAAAATCTATTGGGTTTCTATAAAGAATTAATCCACTACTCAATACATTCATTTAAATGTAATTAATTAGAAATGACTCGTGAATTAGAAAATAAAAAAGACGAACACTTTCTTGTTCATTATCGTCTTGGTTTCAAGCAAGTGTGCCTCGTAACAGTTTCATTTCCATTTCTAGCACTTATTCTTTGTTTTATTAGTGCATACATTTTCCAATATGATGATATACATGAAACTCATTGTCGGGTAATTCATTTGGTATTACTTAACATTAAATAAAATGTTTAAACAAATGTACATTTCAGGTCTTTAATGTAGTACCATCAATAAGTGCGATCACTGGAATCAGTCCTCAGCGATATATCTGGAGAATCAGTATTGCCTTTCATGTAGGACCAAGATTAATTATTTCAGCTGTGTCTCGTGCATATCATCTAACTTTAATAAACCCTTTTGCTCAAAATCAAGTAAAAATGTTTTTATTACTTCATATGATTTTTTTTGCTAAATGGAGGAAGGTTTTATTATTGAATAATTTTAGGTTCAACTTAAAGCCAAATTTTGGCTGAACACTGCATTTTGGTTAAATGGAATTGAAACTGGAGCTCTCTGTGGGGTCACTTATATTTCTAATAAAGAAAATTATGGTGAGTCAGTTTTTTTTAAATATAATACTAATTCTCCAATAAATATTGGTATTTTCTTTTAAACAGCTATACATGAAAAATTCTTCATAATATTCATGGTAAGCAGTCTCACACATATGTTGGCTTGTATAAAAGGCACAAAAGCTGTAGCCGCCACGAGAAGCAAATTGGATGATGATTTCAGAAAATGTTTACAGCTTAAACAGAAACTTTTCAATGTTTCCTTAATAATGACAGTTGCACTTGTTGGGTTTTTTCTACAACACAGACTACTGTGTCACAATATGGGTTTGTATGATTATTTTAATAATGCCATTGAGTGATAAATATAAGCCACTCGCATTTTCTCTAGGAATTGAGTTGCCTTATACTGTCCGTACAAGAGTTAAGAACTGCGAAAGTAATTTCTAGCTGTGGACTCTCCCAAGTGTGTAGGTTGTCTATGGTGGATTGTAGACAATTATTTTTCATTAACCAAGTGTGTAGTTAATCTAGGCAATAAACAATTTCTTTGTGTGTTTCGTAGGGAAACTGTTATTATTTTTAAAAATGAACACCAAAAGCCACATTTGTTTTATCACTAATGTGAACAAAACTCAAAAAAATATGAACATTTAAGTTTTTTTAAACTTTCCACTAAAAATGAAAATATCTTAAATGAGTGGAAAAATTGTGGTAATATAACTATTTGGAATTTAGAAAAGTGCAAATTAACAAAAGTTTTGTGTGAAAATCATTTTAGTTCTTTAGACTTTATTATTGCACAACAAAAGATTCTAAGGAAAAATGATGTACGAAAAAGTTATTGTAAAGGTATGTTTTTTTATAATTTTAAGTGTTTTATTCGAATATAGTACATTTCTTATTACTGATATTAATGTTTATAATACTTTGTTATGGTCACCTTTATTTTCATTAATAAAAATGGAAAATTTAAGAACATTTAAAATAAGTAGATCCTATACATGGTTGATAATTTTGTGATGTAAGTAGTTAAAAACTACTACACAAAGTATTTTATTGTGCAAAATAAAAATATCAGAGCAGCAAAAATAAGAAATTATGATCAGTCACTTGTAGCAAAAAAATATTATTAAATAAAAATGTTAACTATATTGAAGAAAGCCATATCGAAAATATAGATGAACCTTCAACAATTGGCGTTTGCAAAAGACATTTTTCAGACTTAGATGGTAAGCTTATTAAATTACACTTTTAAATTTTTCAACATACATATATTTTTTATAGAAAACAATCCTAATCTCTTGAAAACTAGGATGTCACAAAATGAAGAGGAATATAAATCTGGGAAATATTTTGGAACTGAAAACACAATATCTGGTTGGTATAGAATTTTTGGAGATTTTGACAGATTTGGATTTATTAATTTTTTTATTGTTTTGCAGATACATCTTCCGAAGAATTACTACTGAGCTAAGAGTTTTTCATTTGTTTTTTACCATATTTCATTTAACTAAATTAATTGTTTCATTGTTTCGACCAGACTACGTGGAATCTTTCCATAAAATAAATTCTACAACAGAAATATAACATAAATATATTACTTGACCGGCTTCACAAATAACATTTTCATCGTCAGGAGTAGATTTACTTTATTATTATTTTTCACGCCACGATTTAATTCGCCCTGATTTAGCCTAGTTCACAAGTTCAAATCTGTGATAAACAGTGATACCTAAAGCTCTTAAAAATATAAGCGACATCTCATTGGATTCGGAATGATGTCTAGAAAAATGTATTCGAAAGATTTTCCAGCACGAATAAATTGCAAAAAGTAATTAACAAATTAGGATGAAAAACAATGCATTTAGTTTTTTGTTAACAACTCTGAAACTATCAATATTTAAGATATTTTGTTCACAAAAATTGTAATAAACAAAATATTAAAATTTTTCAAACTCTTATGACGTGTTCTTTTTAAGTATGTATATAAGAAGGGCTCCTGGAAGCGAAACATTTTTAGTCCATTTATTCAAAAAATTTTTGTTGTCTTTAATGAAAACGGAAGTCGGACAAAATTTTGTTAATTGACAATTGCCTAACTTGTGGAAAAATCAACGTTAAATTTTTTTTCAACGGGACCTTATTCTTTGAAGCCGTAAGAACATACCATATTTTATTTGGAATTTTCAAATTAATATTCAATAATCTTGTTTATGTGACGCACTCTATTCAGACTTTAATTTTGATGTAGTTTAAATTAAATATTTTTATCTTTTTGTATTCCAAACTTTGTTTCATATTTCTTTAGATCGAACGATATAAATTTGTAAATATTTTATGTAGTCAACTAAAAAAAACTGCCCGCTTTTAAAAGAAATAAATTTCACACAAGAGTAGAGCCGTCCGAAACCAGCGATACGATGTCGATTCGAGGTGAGGTGGGGGCAAGAGCAATGTTTAAACACCGCGTCGCCTAAATACAGTACCAATTTTAATGAATAGTGGGGGTTACCCTGTAATCTCCATAAGGCACAAAATTTTACATTGCGTTACGTCTCTTCTTATATTTATCACTCAACGATAATACTTAGTGTTGATATTTTTATTTCAAAATGTTTTATTTTCAGCTTTCAGTATGTTTGCAATGTGTGAATACATCATAGCATTAGCCAACATGGCTTTTCATGTAACAGTTATATTGGATTTCCCTACAGAGCATTTTATGGTTGCAAAAAAATTGAGCAATCAACAAGAAGGCATGAAAATGTCTAAGAAAATTGAATAAATGCTTCCTGAACATTTTATGTCTATAAACATGAAGGTGCTTATTTAATTGAGTAAAATCAATCATAAATAACATACTTTTAAAATTCATCATTTAAAACATTATAGGGGCAAAATACACAATTTATTATAATTGAATGTAGGTATATATATATATAGCGAGATATATAGACTCTTCCAAAATTTAAATCAATGATATCAGGGTATGATATTATGAGATGTTTCTATACACATCTTGAATATCCAGTGCATACATAAAGTAATACATAATTTCATTATAAACTAAATGAACAAAAAAAAATGAAAAAGTTTAAAAACAGTTCGATTTTTGAATGAAACACCCCCCAGATTTCTTTTGCTCAGCACAAGTTGATTAAAATTTATACAATGTGGACAATAATGCACAATTTTTTTTTACAATTTAGTATTCATAAAATAATTTATGAAGAATAAATATACTCTCTAACAAAAGCAAACCAAAGAAAATTTATAGTGAATGTTCAAATTGTTATCCATTAACTTCTTTCAGGTCGCATATATTGTCAAGTATGATGGTTTAAACTTTAGATTTTAAATAACCCCATAAAAAGAAGTGAAATGGGGTAAGATTAGGTTATATAGTGGGCATTTTCCACTGTTCCCCTTCTTCTGGTCCATTGATCTGGAAATGTTCTGTCTTAAAATTGACTCACAGCTATAAAGAAATTTGGCAGTGCAGTCTAGTGTTGGCAATTTGGATACCAGCGAAAAGCTGGATCAAATAAGGAATTAATGTATTTTTCAGAAATTTCAGATACAATTCTCCTGTTAAATTTTCTTTAAAAAAAATGTACCAATGATTGTATTTCTCACAATACCAGCCCATATGTTGATTTTTGTGGTATTTGTGTATTGCTTGGATTTACATAAGATCAATATTGGGTGTTTTGCCAGTCAACATGCTTGTTTAAATAAAACGGTGCCCCATCCGAAAATAAAATATTATCAATTAAATTGTTATTTAAATGATTATTGTTTCGATTGATCATGTACTCACAGAATTCAGATCTATGATCACAGTCATCTCCAGCCAACTCATGGATGAGTCATTAGGATGGTATTTTGCCATTTTAAAAACATTTGGTAAGACTTACCAATATCCAAGTCCCTAGATAATGCCCACACTCTACAGTGTCAATCGTCTACTTCTAACAAAATTACATCATGTTGAATATTTGCATCAAGTGTGCTTTGGTACTTCTCTAATTTGTCCTAATAATTGTATTTCCTTTGTATTCTGCTTACCATAAATTGAGAGATACATTCACGATCTGGGTGAATTACATGAAATAATGTGCATAGCTCTTGTAGAGTTCGCAACTTATTGCCACACCAATCAATTCTCTCACTTTCATATTGAGGCATTTTAATATGGAATGATAAATTAGATTAACAATACAGAATTGTACTTTGATATTTATGATAGTTTTCAATGTCAAATTAAAAAACAAACGGCAAGAAATACTTTTAAAAGTTGTCTGTCTTAGGAAACTATATAGGTAATGTTAAAATTACCAGCAACTTTTGCGTTTTCTCCACCCTGTGGCAATTTAAACCAACTTGTGATACATTTTTGGTATCAGCTCCGCAAGGAAAAGAAAGGGAGGTGGTTAATTTATAAAAACTGATACTGACGTGTTTACTCAAAGGTAAGATAGATTATTGTTTAAAAACATAGTAAATCAAAATCAAAAATTCAACTATTTCGGGATATTTTCATAATTATGAATTTAAGCGTTATTTTATGGACGCTCTATATTGAACATACAGTGCCGGAAGTTTCACATTTTGAGTTCAGAATTCTTTTTGTGTAGATACTAGTGACATGGATAACAGGGTGGGGACTAATTTTTTATAATATCGGCCCACATACATCTTGAAAATTTCTGCATTGCATCAAAACAATGAAAGATAAATCAGATGTATACATTTCTATTCCAACAAAGACTTGTGAACAGTTTTAGGGGTGTTTTTATATTGCTTCCATTTGTAGACTGATTTTATTGTTAATATACAGGGGAACTATTAAGGTTTTCCCTTAACGCCAATTTATTTTTTCAAGTTATGTCTATTCATACTTTTAGTGAAGTGACTAACTAGATCCGTGCATTTGAAATATACCCAAACAGGTCTATAGGTAATTTGCTTAGAATTTAATCATTGAAATAATGGTATTGAAAGTAATATAATATTTATTTTTAAATATGCAATGGGGAAGACCAATAAGAGATTAATTCCTTTCAAATATATTTCAATCAATGAATAATGGTGTTGGTTCAGTGTAAAGAAATGTCCGAAACAAGTGGGCGGTGCTATGCCATACTAACCCCTGTCTGTGTTTGTCTGCTTCTATTATATATCCTTTGGACTGTACACCGTAGTGCAGTGTTGTCAAAGTTAGGTGCTCATCATTGGCCATCTGTGCTATTTTCTTCCTACCACCACCGAACATTATGTTCGGTGCTACAACGTACCAACTAATGATAAAAATGTCATTTCGCAACAAAGTAATTTGTTGGAATTACTATATTTTGTTAGTATTCTTCTTTAGTTACAATTTACTGTATAGAGTAAAACCTAGATTCTTGACTTCTTGTCTCCATTCAACCTCGCTCCCATCAAGTTTAATGGTTTTCAGTTTTCTTTTCTTGGTTAAGGCTATTGAGATGGATTTGGTGGGGTTGATGTCAAGTCCCACTTGCCTACACCAGCTAATTGTATGGTTCAGACCCTTTTGCACGATGTTTCTGACAAATAGTGGTCTTTCCCATTACAAATCATGCTTACAAAAATACAAATTAATACTCAGATTTATTTACTTAATATATCAATATTACTATTACCAACTGGACTAATTATTAGTATTATATTGTTGTTGGCTACACTTCCACTGTAATCCAAGTCCAACTTTGAACAGGAAATTAGGTAGAACCACAAATATAGGGCTGGGAAATAACTAGCTACGGACTATATCTTGCCACTACCTTTAAGCTTATCTCCTACAGGTGTAAGGAAGGTTGCCGTTGCGCGTGCATGTATTAAAAGTGAGTTGAAAGGTTCAATAATATGCCTCAAGTGCAACAATTCATGCGATAGTAGCCCTGAAGATATCGTCGAGGATTTAGATGAAGAGGATACACAAGCAGTGGAACTCGATCTGTTTTTTAAAAAGGTCGATCAAGCTGATGAGATTATTTTGAAGATATCACGTAAATCTGAAGGAGCTGGAGCTTCTATTTTCAGGTCAACTTCCATTTTTGTCTTTCTTCCTACAATGGATCAATCAATCTACTTTAAAAACGGGACTATAAAACAATAGTTATTTTTGTATCTAGTGCGCGAAATGCTACTTTGGTGATCGAGAATTGAATTATTCGAGACCACCAAAGTAGTTCGCGCACGAGATGCAAACAATATATTTTCTACAAACGTCAAAATCTATCTTTTAAAAATATTATAAATAAGTACAATGCCTAATTTATTATTGAAAATAGTGTTAAGCCGGCTTAAAATATCTTTCCTGATCAAATTTTCACTGTTACTATGGATTAATGTTAATATTGTAAATAATAACTAAAGTTATTGCAAAATTCTATCATTATTTTAAAAGTATTTAATTGTTATTCATTTAAAAATAAATAATAATTTGGAGTTTTGCTTCATTTTTTCAAAGATTGAAATACAAAAGTCTTATTAATTTACATGCAGTGTGCGAAGTACTTCGCACCCTAGTGCGCCGAAATATTTCGCGCACAGTGTTATGGTACCGTAAGAATCCGAAAAAAGTGTCACTTCGCATATTGTTGTTAATGCGCAAACCTTGTCATTTTTTGACGTTTGTAGAAAAATTATATTTTCAGCTTGACTGACAAATGTTTCTTTGTGTCAGTCTTGTATAGAACACACGGAGTAACAGATGACGGATCGGATAGTAGTGGACAAAGTGGCATAGGTAAATCTGGACCCTCAGATGCAGTTTAGCTGAGAAAAATAATCTAAACTTATCGCTCCAAGCCTGCGACGATTTACACAAAAGATCTTATAGGTCGCAGTGTGTTAAGGCCAACCGGGGCAATCGACCCCTACGTTCGTTCTATGTTAGAATGTTTTAGGATTAGGATAAAAAAATAGATTTTTGTCTTGTTTCCAAAATGTTGGGGCTATGGAAGGAATTTTTGGTGAGAAATTAAAAATTTGGATTCAGCGACTCCTAAAACATAGGGTATCTAAGCCTATTTCCAGAACTACCTTGAAATTTGTAAGCTTATGTCCTCATTATGGTCTGGATTATATTCACAATTTTCCATACAGTGGGGTTAAAATTTTCGTTAGTGTGGCCGTTACCAAAGATTACAAAATATATATAAGATAGTTCACTTGAAGGCGGTCTGATTCTTCTTAGTGTTTTAAACGATCGCCGCACTCATAAATCATATTTACTGCTCCCCTTTGTTGTAAATAACGACACCGCTAGGTACCAGGGAATTAGAAGAGTATATTTTATTCCAAGCTATACAGGGGTAACTTGAGAAATATATATTCAAAGTAATGGGATGATTTATTAAAGGTTTTTTTTATATAATGTTTTTAAATGTTAATTATTTCGAAAAAAGTTCAGGATATGAATTTGAAAAGGAAAGTTTAGGTATAAGTAAAAAATACTTTAAAATCTTTCAAATGAATCAATTGACAGATTTTATTCAACATTTTAGTAATTTTGTGATGCTTATTGATGATCTAGCGGTTATTTATACAGAATATCACAAATTAAATTATACATACTTATTGGCCACCAGAATAATAGGACCACTAAAACAATTTTGATCTTTAAATTAGACACTCCGTATTTTTTAGATTCACAAGGTTAAAACAGTAAAAACATATTATGCAGCTGCAGGATATATTTATTAATAAATTAGATATGTGAATTTTCAAATTTCTATGAATACCCAGTATCTATAAGTACTAAATAACTAACTAATTTATTATTATCAAATATCTTTGTTACAATAGTTTAAAAAAGTTGAATTCCGTATTTGATAATAACTAATTTAATACCCACCTCTCAACGTCTTTGGGACAACGATAAAAGGATATTTCTGGTTTTCCCACCTTGCTGGAACAACCGATAACAGCACAACACACAGGCATTTTAAAACCACAACAATAATATTATTAATGTTACTTTTGGAAGACAGGAGTTAAAATAATGCGAACAAGAAATTTTACTTCCGGAACGTTTCCCGAAAAAGTAAATGAAATACTTCTACAAAGTTTCTAGAGATTGTAGGCACATTTCTGGCCCTTCATTGCTTCTCTATATTTTTATCATTGTTTACATTATAAGTACTGCATTCAGAATTCGTGGGAAAGTGATAAACTACCATTTATTATGTATACAACTAAGACTATTAACAAATATCACAAAATATTTATTTTATAAGTTTTGCTATTGAAGAGGAAAATATGAATATTATTTTTTCCTTATTGCAATAGTTAATTAATAAATTTAAAATATCTATAAAACATAAACACGAACAACGAATTCTAAAATACCAGCGCTCGATAGGCGACAACCTGTATAATATGCAAAATTAAATGCAAGTAAGGATTTAGCGACATACTGTAGCATGGCGCCAACCGATAAGTCACCAGACAGTAACCAGCGGTATGAATCCTTTGATCGATAGAATTCGTAGGAGTGAACAATCTTATATATATTTTGTAATCTTTGCCGTTACTTGCTTGCTGACATTACCTGGTTTAATGAGGGTTGAATCAACATTATTTACAATTTTCTTGTGATCAGCAGATAAGTGTTTTCTGCATTTCAATGGGGTTATTCGCTCAGATACACTGGCGTCGCACCTATTTTCCATGACTATCGCACTCGAAGAAAGGTCAATAACAATATTTACTAGGTGCCTTTAGACCATAGGATTTTTGATTTGATAAAACATCTGATTTTACATCAGAGACGAACTTGGACTTTTCTAAATGTTACCGTTTACATTTGTCAGATTGTCGATTCGACTTGGAAAATGTCATCCATGTCAATAGAAATAGAAAATGTAAGGTTATGATTTTGTTTTCACAAATTTCAAGTTGTTTGCTTTTTGGTTGTGTTCAGAAGAATAGATTTTGTTAGTGTGGAGATATCTACTAACAATGTACGCCACAATGTCAACAAAAAACTAACCAAAATGTTTAATTCTCTTCTTTTTCCTTGCCCTCATCCTTATATAAGAGCCGATTTACACGATATGAAATTTTGATCAAATTTTTTATGAAACATTTGCAGAAATTTCATCAAAATTAATAACTTTTGAATTGCAATGATTGTGAATTTTAGTCAGAAATGTCATGAGATTTTTAAATAGAGCATGCGCACTTTATACACTAGATAGTTAGTTTTGTGATGCTGGATCACATGGTAAGTGGTAATCGTATGCCATGTCAAATAAGGGGCGGAAATATTTGAATTTTGGGGATTTGGTCTATGCTTGCAAAGCACCCCTTTACTAACCTAGGCTTACAGATAACCTCCGGGCTAAAAACATTTTTTTAAGTTTCAATTAATACCTCTATCTGCTGTTTTGACCACGACTTGGTTCTTTTATTGTTTTTTTTTTGTTAAGAAACATCTAACTTCCAAAATCACTAACAATTTTCTCGTTGGTTATCATAGGTTAGGCACAGACCGCAAACTGTTCAACGTGCTTATAGAATCTGCGCACATTTCCGCGTCGATTTTGCGAAGTTTTTAGAACAAATCCTATAAAATTTGTTCGTTGTAAATTTTGTACATCATTTTCGATAAAATATGTTTGCAACGCAGAGAAATTTCACGTAAAATATGTTTTAGTAAAATTTGTATAAAATAACGTGTCGTGTAAATTGGCTATAAGAATGTAATCAACAAAAAATAATGCGCATGACTAATCGCAAGAATCAGCATATACTCAAGTTTTTAGGGAAAGATTTAATTTTTTATGAAACCATGTCAAGAACTTCCAAACGTAAATTATCATATTTTAACAGCTTGGAAAAATTATAACTCGAAAATGAGACAGGGGAATAATGAGCAGCTTTCTCTGAAATTCTTAGAAATGTTTAAATTTTTTAATACCGTTGCCAATTCTCAAAATTTTGGTAAAAAACTTACTTTTTGTTAATTTTTTACGAAAATGTGCTTTGGTAAAAAAATACCTTAGTACCTTACATTAAGAAACGTCAAGTTATTTATGGGAAGTATGAGAACGAACATCGTCAAAATTATTAATCGAAAATGTTTACTTTGATTGGAAAAGCGCGGTGCGTCGTATTACATATATGCTAAGAAAAAAATAATAGAAGTGACCTGGAGAAGATTCAGAGCCATTTTTGACAGAAATCCGCCTATACACGAAAATCTATATTAACTTGGGTACAACAATTTACAGAATATTTAAAATATTCCCTTTTATTTTAAAACAGGTTATTAAGCAGGGAAAGTGATTCACCTGTTTTTAAACAACTAAAACCAGGCCATATACCTATATTATTTCATTGTTTGTTTTTGGCTACCTACCCTTGAAAAATCTATTTTATTCACTTCACCATAAGTGTGAACATGGCTTTACTCAGTTCATTTGATATGCCAAAATTGTCAAACTTTATTATGCAATTTGCAATAGATAATACTCCACCATCGTTTATTTTATTCTTTAACTCGGTTTTTTTTAATATTTCCAGAAAAAAATCCTGACTACTGAAATATTTATACTTTAAATAATTAGAGAGAATGCTTAGATTTCAAAGTAGGCAATATATAATATGATAATATCTGTAAAGTTAGTAACATTTACACTAAATAAAGTTTGCACTAAACCTGACATATATTCTAAGTAGATATAGATATCTTCTCGATAGGACCAATAGAATCATCCTCAATGAGTTCAAAACAGTTTTATTTAGCAAAACACCGACAATTTTTTGACATTTCATTATGCTTATATATACAGGGTGCAACAAAAAGATTGGCCATAAATTATATCACTACAAAAGTGCACTCAATTAAGTTACAAGGTGTTAAAATTGAAAAAGAAGGTTGCTTCTACCCTTTATTATGTATTGTAATTTAACACGCAATAAAAGCGGTTATATGTCGCCGTACAATACCGTCTGCACTTCACTCGCGGTTTCACTAATTGTTGCTTGTCGCGCGTTATGATCGGCTTCATCATTTCCTTTATTACCGATATGGGAAGGAATCCAAAGTATTTTCACGATGCTATTTGATTGTTGTAGATGTGATAGTTCGGCTTCAATTGGGTGTGCGATAAAGTTGATTTATTGTGTGGATTGAGCTAAGAGAGTCTTATTATGAGGGATTATGGAATATTTTTTGTTTTTATGAAGGTAAGTGCTTGCAGAATGGCGTATAGTTCTTCAGTGTATATTTAAATTGTAGTGTGCTATATTGTATGTTTACTGCTGCACCTACGCCATCAGTGGTTCTTGCTGCGTCTGTATATGCGAGGCAAAATTGTGGATACTTCGAGAAGCAAAGGCTTTTCTAATCAGGTGTTTCTAATTTGTTATATATGCACAGTGAGGTGTCGGTGGAAGGAATCTTGATCGACCATGGAGGAGGGCTTTTAATTTTGTTGGAGAGGATGGGTAGTTTGATTTGGAGTTCAGAATGGTAGATCTGCTGTCTTGTTTGTCGAATATAGGGTTTTGGAGCGATTTGTGACCATGTTATTGTAGATTGGATTCAAATTTGTGTTGATGGATATTGCGTAGGAAGCAGTAAGATATTTCCTCCGGAGTTGTAGAGGGGGTTCCCCGGTTTCACACTGCAGACTTTTTACTGGGCTTGTACGGAATGCTCCTGTTGCTATGCTGTGTTTTGTTTTGTTTCGAGCTGATTTAGAACTGTCTTCTTAACAGTCGCATAGACTATAGAGCCGTAATCTATCTGTGAGCGAATAAGCGCTTTATATTGATATGGTTTCGTTGTTAACACTAAGACTCACCGACCTTAGGTTAGGTTAGGTTAGGTTTTTGGTGAGTGGGTCTATAAGGCCCTCCACTGCGACTCGCAAGAGTCTATTGTGGCTCACGCCTATTGAGATTTCACCAAACAATTTCAGCTTCTTAACAAAGCCAATTAGTGAATGATATTTCAGGTCCGAGGGCGAGAGAGAATCCCTGCCAAACATCAGATACCTGATTCGAGCCGCGGCGGGGCAGGCACAAATTATATGCTCTGCTGATTCATCATCTTCCAGACAAAGACGGCAGGTCGGATCTTCCGACAGTCCAAGTTTTAGCATATGATGATTCAGATGACAGTGGCCTGTTAAAAGACCTGTTAGACAACGTAGGTCATGCCTGCTATAGTCTAACATTTTTTTGGAGACATTCTTCGAAGGATGTATGAAAGCCTTTGAATGAACCAATCCTGGTAAATTATGCCAAAAGTCTAAAGCTCTTCTTGCCGTCCAGGTATTCAGTGTTTGTTTGGCAAAACTTATTGCGATGCCAATTATTGGTTCTGGTCCGATAGAAACACGTACGGCACCCTCCCTTGCAAGAGAGTCTACCTTCTCGTTTCCTTCCATGCCAGAATGGCCAGGGATCCAGACCAGCAATACTTTATTGAGTTCTCCGATTAAGGAGAGTCTTCTTTGGCAGTCTAAAACCAATTTCGACGTTACACGGTGAGAGCTAAGTGCTTTCAAAGCCGCTTGGCTGTCCGAGAAATTTTTTATTGTTCTATGTATGAGATTGGCTTGCTCCAATCTCTCCACACATGAAACAATGGCGTAAATTTCCTCCTGGAATACGGTTGCATAGGATCCTAGAGAGGTTGAGATTTCTGTCCTAGGTCTGCGCCCGTATACACCTGCACCAGAGCCTGAGGGTGTTTTTGAACCGTCTGTGTACCAACAGCTGTCTGCTCTTAATAGTTCATCCTTACGGGGGACCCATTCATCTCTATTTGGAATTAGGACGGTATAAGGCAGGTCGTAGTTTACTGTTAGAGGCATTATGTCAGAGGTCATTCCCAGAATACTGTGACTTTCAGTGTCCACTAGCATTCTGCTTCGTTCTGTATAAGCCTGATTTGTGCATTTAGAAATATGCACAATTCTGTAAGTTGTCCATCTAGCCTCTCTTTCCAAAAATATATGGAGAGGAGGTAGGTCCAGAAGGATTTCCATGGCTGCTGACGGTGTGGAGCTGATAGCACCAGTGATTGCCAGGCAAGCCTGTCTCTGTAAACCAGAGAGCTTTGCTTGGGCCGTTCGCTGTAAAGCTTTTGGCCACCAGGCAATAGCTCCATATGTGATCATTGGTCTAACGATCATCACATATATCCAATAGATTTGTTTGGGTCCCAAGCCCCAAGATTTTCCACAGATCCTACGACATGTCCACAAGGATAGTCTGGCCTTATGGATAACTTTTTCCAAGTGAGCGTTCCAAGTAAGTTTCATATCTAGGATAATCCCCAAATATTTTACTTCCGCTGCAAATGGAATAACCTCACCATTGTAGGAAAGTGGTGGAATATCCTCCAACTTTCTTTTCCTAGTGAAGGGAACTATTACAGTTTTACCAGGGTTAACAGACATCTGTTCCCTCTGACACCAACTGTGGACATCTTCCAACGTCTTTTGGAGGGTATTATATGCTACCCTTCCTGACTTGGTCCTTGCCAAGATGACAAGGTCGTCTGCATACGCTTGCAGTTCTACCCCTCTTCTTTCGAGAGCGCTAATCAAGTTATCCATCAAGAGTGACCATAGTAGGGGAGATAGTACTCCGCCTTGTGGGCAGCCCCTGGAAACCTTAAAGCTAATGGTCTCGTCCTGAAGAGATGTAGTGGCTGTCCTATTAGTGAGCATGGCATATATCCAACCGGTAATGGTTGGTTTGATGCCCTTTTCAGTTAAAGCTGAACCAATGGAGGTCGGTAGTGCATTGTCAAATGCTCCTTCAATGTCAAGAAATATGGCCACCGCAATCTCCTTGTTGTTAAGGGATTGTGTGATTTTCTCAACAAGGTTGTGTAATGCTAAATCTGTTGATTTGCCAGTTTGATAAGCATATTGGTGGATGCTCAGGGGGGAATTATATAAAGCTACCCGCCTGATGTAGCAATCCAGTGCTTTTTCAAGTCCTTTAAGCAGGAAAGATGTTAGGCTAATTGATCTGACCGATTTAGGGTGTGGGTCTGTGCGGCCCACTTTCGGTATATATACCACCCTAGCCGTCAACCAACTGGGTGGTATGTAATTCCGCGCCAGACTAGCTCTATACAGTTTAATGAGGATGGGTAGAAGTAATTCCAGTCCGTTTTGCAGCAGAGCTGGAAATATTCCATCCTCACCAGGAGATTTGAAAGGCTGAAAAGATTTGATTGCCCATTCAACTGCTGTGATAACTTCCTTGGCGGCCTCCCAATCGATCTTTTTTGGCCGCCTTGCGCCCTCAAAAGAGCGGAGGTCGATTGTTATCCAGAGTCAAACTTCCAGGAAAGTGATTTTTAATCAAAAGCTCTAACGTTTCTTTTCTAGAGGTCGTGAAAGTGCCATCAGGTCGCTTCATCGACCCAATCTCGGCAATCGACTCTTTAGAGAGAATCTTGTGGATTCTAGTACTACGAGGTATATCAGAAATACTCTCACAGAACTTTTTCCAAGACTCCCGCTTCGCCTTTCTGATTTCTTTATTGTAACTTGTTAGAGTAGTTCTATAAAGCTCCCAGTTGCCTGACTCTTTAGCTCAGTTAAATAGTCGTCGAACTTCTTTTCTTCGCTTTTCTAGGCATTTGTTCCACCAAGTAGAGTTGCGATTATCTCTTTTAGTCTTGAGTGGACAGTTTTCATGATAGGAGAAGATCACTGCTTCGCGAAGTTTTTCCGCTGCAGTATCTATCCCATCACAACTGTTAATTGTGGTGAAACCATCCTCAATGTACAGTTGAAGGGAATTTTTATATCCACTCCAATCAGTAGCTTTTGAGTCGCGATATTCCACTACTGGCCTCTGGCCTATTTCAATGTTGAATTGAATATGTCTATGATCTGAACACGAAGGTTCAGTAGATACAGCCCAATGCTGTATCTTATTGCTCAGAAAGTTTGAGCTGATAGTTAAGTCTAATACCTCTGATCTGTTTCTAGTTACAAAGGTTGGTTCGGAGCCCTTATTAATAACAGATAGCCCTTCCCCCAGTATATAATCAAAGAGTAACTCACCTCTGCGATTTATATTCGTGCTGCCCCACGATGTATGGTGTGAATTGGCGTCACAGCCCATGACTAACTGAAGTCCGTTCTTCTTGCTATAGTCGATTAATCGCCGTATAGCAAGAGGGGGTACAGTATCCATGTCTCCTGGGAAGTATGCAGAGCAGGCGACTATGTTTGTCACCGACCTTAGTGAATGTAACCAATAAACCAGTTCAACTATTGTTATGGTATAAAATATATTTTTTTTATATCAAAAATGAAGCAATATGTCTAGTGAACAATTTATGATAAACAACTCAACTGAACAAATGCAATACAAAACTTATTATCACTACAATTACCATATATATCAAATTTTTGTGATATCACCAAAATTCTTCTTGAAATTTTATATTAACTATTCTATTAACACCCTAATTAATTCTAATCCTAATCACTATATATTCAGTTTCCTTTTTTATAATTTCGCATAATTTGTCTGTTCAATGATCAATGTCAAAATCCGTCAAACACATGAATTTTTTCAATTGGGTCAAACCAAATGGGTTTTATAGAAACTGGATCTTCTAAGAGTATCGTCAAGTTAAAAAAATTTGAGCGTAACTCACCAATTAACTTTAAACTTGGATGTCCATACAACGTTGCTCCTCAAAATATACCATGTTATAGCATTCTAATCACTATACACCTATTATTTTAACAATTATCATTAATATTTCTTTTGGCTTTTTCTCATGAAAATTTTCATGACATCCCCCTTTTTCGCCGTCAAAAAAATTCTCCTTTAAAAAAATCATTTCCTTGGAAGCAATTTCTCTCAAATTTATCGTTATAAAATTTAAATGTTATTTAATGTACAGTTATTGAAATTATAAACATGTGTTGTTTTCTAGACATATTTGTATGTAATCCAACATATACCAACATAACATTAAAATTAATTTCTTTAAAATATCGAGTGTCTGGTCGATACCATATATATGCTTTAGGCAGGAATAGTCGGATCCCTAGGTTTTATTTGAAATTGTTTTCATAAAGTTTAGACCGTTCTGGCATGATTTTTTAACATGTAATATGTGTTGTTTCCAGCTGAGTTTTGTCGAAAGTCATTCCGAGAAATTTGATGTTATCAACATAGCTTAGAGAAATGTTGTTAAGCGTTAAGCTTCAGTTCTTGAGAGATAGGATTATGTTATTTTGGAAAATAATATGCATTCTGTGGCTTAAAAAAAATGTATTCAAACTTTTAACTTTAGCACCTTAACTTTTTTGTGTGCATTTTCGTATATAGGTAAGAAATTTTTAATCAACCTGTTTTGACCCCAGAATAAGTGATATAATTTATGGCCAATATTTTTGTTACACCCTGTATTATTGTGAAAAAACGCTTGTAATGTAAAAAAGCAGTTTTCTTCCATTCGAAAAATACGGCAATTATTTTTATTAGACTAATTTGTAACAAACACTGAATTGAACAAGAAAGCTTATTTCTACAAGGTACTATCATGGAGAGGAACTTCTATGGTTCTACCTTTTTATAGGGCGGCAACTTGTGTCAAACATATTTCTTTTTAACCGTAATTTAAAAACAATCAAATCTTTGATCATTGAAAAAACTAGATGAATTCCTAGCTATATACTTTGTTTGGAGCCAACATCTCTATTTAGATATAGTAAAATTAATACCTATTTAGAGGTACCAGCCGTTTTAGTAACTTAACGTATGCGGCTTCTTGAACCATCTGACATTAACATGAAATCAAAATTTGACGTAACTTCAAAAACGTGACATCTAATAAATTAGTTACGACGTTCATTTTTGTTGGTAATTTTTTGTTTCAACCGATTTATTAATAATAAATAAGGATGGTCTTATTCTAAATGGGTATAAAATTTACTATACCTCCAATACCACGTCGGTTGGTAATTTTTTTAAAATTTAAAAAAATATTGATTTTGTTCATCATTTATCTCATAAATATTAGAAACCATAAACAATAATTGAATATATTGGATGAATATTACTTTTAAATAATATGTGATAATGTCTGTGGTGGAAAAATAAATGAATCTGTATTCTAATGTTGGTTTCAGGCCAATTTGTGTATTTACTCTTCTAGTAAGTTCAGTGTTTGAAGATATTTAGAAATATAACAATAAACGCAAGGTAAGATATTTTTCTGACTCGAGACTAGTCAGTCAAAAATCTCTTACTATCCTAGTACTGTTTACACTATATTTCTTCTTAATGTTATTGAATCTTTTAAATAAGTTTTTGTTCCGTGGGATTTTACAGTGACTATTTCCCTAGAGTAAATTGATAACTGACAAAATTTGAAGGTTTTGAACTGGCAATTTTTTGTCTTGTCGCGGCAATTTTTTGACGTTTAATATATCAAATCTATATGTATAAAATTCTATCACTCTGTGATAAAATTCAATATAAAATCTTTGTTAGTGGTTTCTAAGGAAACTAAGTTGTTTATTTATTTATTTAACTGTCTAAAAATTATTAAAACTGTTTCAAAAATTTAAATAAGTATTATTAACATGAATAATACAAGATTTGGAAATAATTCAATAAATGAAATAGAGAGTACAATTAAGCAAAGTATACCGCGAAATACAATGAAGACAAAAAAGTCTGCGTGGAAACAGTTTAGAATCAATAAATAAAACGTTTAAACATATGATTTTTTAGTTTTTCTCTCGTGAAATAGTCATGTCGAATACCACTCAATTAAAAATTTTGTAAGGTAACATTTTTCTCTTGTCGTATTCAAGTTTGTTGCTTTTAGGTAATTTTGCTCATGACATTTAATCCAAAACCACTCGCCTGACGGCTCGTGGTTTTGTTAAAAATGTCATTCGCAAAATTGCCAAGCAACAAACTTTCATGACAATCGAAAAATTTTGCCGACAAAATTTTCACTCTCGTGGTATTATATATATGATAAAAAAGATGCATCGAAACGTTTATTATCGTTAACTACACAGAATGAGTTTTAAGTAAGGAATGCCTCAATTATCTCTGAAACGGTGTGTACGATTTATTTTAATACGATGTGTAGACAAGTCGTATTCTCCACACCTTCCGCCCGTCAGCGGTTGCCTATGAAAAGTATTCGCCAGCGAGCGATTCTTTTCGGCGTTTCGCTCACTGTTTGTGAGCGTAACTTATTTGAACTTGGGCGGATATAATGTAAATTCACCTATTACTCTAAAATTATGGCATTTAGGTATAGAGTATAGAGAATTTCACATGGAAAATATGCAGTATTTTTTAAAGATCTCAACAATAAAAAATATACAGGGTAATCCATTTGAGATAACAAAGTTCATTATATTTATACAAAGAAAACGGAAGTATTGACAACAATGTATAAAGTCTGCCGTATTACAAAACCCTCACTTTGTATGCAATACTTGAGAAAAATTTTGAATAAATTATCACAGTAAGTTGACCAGAAAAAAATTAAAAAAGCAACTAGAGTGAAGTAAAAACGTTGATTGATGCTCATATTTCCAGAATCAGGTGTTGAAAAACATTTCCAGATTTTTTTCTTTGCACACTAAGTATTAATACTTTTCCAGATTTGTGTTCTTATATCGATGTAAGTAAGCGAAACCTTAGTTTGGTACAGCTACGTGCAAATTCGCGTTTATAATAGTCTAAGATCCGGCTGCAGGATTAGTGCGCTCATCGGTTTTTTGCTAAAATTCAAATTTTTATTTATATTTATAATTAGGAGAATAGATATACCAGGTTGCCTATCAAAATTTGGCCGCTAGTATTTTTAATTAAATTATTTTTAATTTATTTTTGGGAAACAATTTTGTTCACTTGCTTTTTGAATAAAAGCTCGTCTACATCACGGCAATTTATATAAAGATTCTAAAAAATCACAGTTGCCGTTGCCTGGCCGCACCTCTTTGCAGCCAGGTGTAAACAGGTATGATTTCGATACATTTATACGTTCATAACGTACATCTATTAATGATATATCAAATTAAAGCTAATTTTCTTTTATTAATTATCATATATGGTTGCCTAATTAAATCCGGCCGCAAATAAGGGTTGCTGGATGTTAAATATGATAAATATTTTAGGTAGAGTGAAAGAGAGTTAGCGCGTAACATCATTTGTCAGACGAAGACAGCGATTGCCCACTGTGCGACGCTTTTAATCAATTGCGCATGCGTCGAATGTTAGTGTTCTTAACTGAACCGTTGTGGTATTTTTATTCTAACATAAAAACCTAACCACGCTTTTTTGGAGTTCGTAATACACAACGTTTTATATTTACATTGCTGTTTTATTTGTGCATCTAAAAATTATTTAATAATTAATAAACGTAAAATAAAATTGATAAAGATGAAGGCGTGTTTTCAGTAGTAATAACCTAAGGACATTGATAATTTTATTACAGATTTCGGAAGCTTGTTGCTTGGAAACAGACCGACCCCGCAGGCGGAGGTCTGTTGCCAATAAGCAACAAGCTTGAGAAAGTTGTTATAAAATTTTTGAGCACTTATCAATGTTCGAGGGTTATTCGAATAGAAATTTTTTTGCTATTTACAAAAAAAATACATAGTATATTTGCTTCTATAATTTCATCAATGTTCTCGTCAGTATTATGACAAAATCTGACATTTTGAAATTATATATATTTGAAACGTCAAAAACGAAATAAATCAAAATGTATCCATGGCAACGTACCTAATAGAGTGAATCCAATGAAATCAGTAAGTTTGAGGTCATTTGATTGGTCGTGTTCAATCAAATGACCTAAAATTTACTGATTTCATTGGATATCTACTAGAGCAAAAATTTTCTTTGTAACGAAAAAAGCAATTTACTCGACATTGGTAATGCATCATTCAAAAAGTGCTCGCTAATGGTTTCGTCGTAAAAAATATATAAATATCATGACACTTCATTAACAATTGAATCAACTAATGATTTTGGATATCATTCAGGGTGTCTAAAAAAATGTAGTTCTAAAGCAAAAAGATAAAAAAGGATTTGAAGATTTTTTGAAATATAAGATACATTTTTTAAATTCCTAATTTGCTTTAATGTTTAATTTATATGTAACAAGCGATTAAATAAAATTTTCTTTTACATAAAAGTAACCTTGGTTTTATTTATTTATTTTTTAAATCAACATTAAATATATTAATTCAATATTAATTTTTTTTGAAATTTTTAAATTTGTCATTTTGAAAAGGAAGACATTACATTTGGAGTATTTATTAAGTCGTCTCTATTACTCCCCAGTGGAAGAGAACACCAACATTCGACGCATGCGCAATGGCTTAAAAGCGTCGCACAGTGGGCAATTGCTGTCTTCGTCTGACAAATGATGTTACGCGCTAACTCTCTTCCACTCTACCTAAAATATGTATCATCTTTAACAGCCAGTAACCCTTATTTGCGACC
The DNA here is from genome assembly GCA_947563755.1 of Lochmaea crataegi. Taxonomy (NCBI): domain Eukaryota; kingdom Metazoa; phylum Arthropoda; class Insecta; order Coleoptera; family Chrysomelidae; genus Lochmaea; species Lochmaea crataegi. The sequence continues at coordinate 33,325,462 of OX387427.1, read as the reverse complement.
GGATTTAATTAGGCAACCATATATTATGATAATTAATGAAAAAAAATTAGCTTTAATTTGATATATAATTAATAGATGTACGTTATGAACGTATAAATGTATCGAAATCATACCTGTTTACACCTGGCTGCGAAGAGGTGCGGCCAGGTGCGCAACGGCAACCGTGATTTTTTAGGATCTTTATATAAATTGCCGTGATGTAGACGAGCTTTTATTTAAAAAGCAAGTGAATGAAATTGTTTCCCAAAAATAAATTTAAAATAATTTAATTAAAAATACTAGCGGCCAAATTTTGATAGGCAACCTATTCTCCTAATTTTAAATATAAATAAAAATTTGGATTTTAGCAAAAAACCGACGAGCGCACTAATCCTGCAGCCGGATCTTAGACTATAAGGCAGTGGTTTGCGAAAAGGAAATAAATTCATAATGTCGAATAAATGTAAACAATCTATCCATTTTTTTTCTGAAAAAAACGGCACTATACTTTTAATTGTAACGAGCTTGAGTTTTTTTCACTTATAATTACACGAGAGCTTTTTTTTTGTCGAAGTAAACTTGTCATGTATCAATAAGAATTTTGTTGCCAGGCAATTTAACGAAAAAAACTGCCTCTGAGAAAAGTACGAGTCCGTAGGACGAGTAATTTTTTCTGGCAGTTTTTTGAGTTGATTTACCTAATGGCAACAAAATTCGAATTATAAATGTCAAGTTTACTTCGACTCAAAAAAAAGCTAGACGATTTAATGAATATGTAAATCAATAAATTAAAAAATGAGATGTAATCAGCTTATTTAATTTAACGGAAAAGTACAATTGTTAAAAACACAATTATTAAAAATAGCTTGATTTTCAGAACTTTCCACAAATGAAAACTTTTCTGACAACGCAAGTTTGAGAAAAATTGACATAACGTCATCAAAAATTTGTTTTTAATGCTGGTTGTCATGCTTTCAAAAGTTAGGTTCCGTTATTGTCGCTGGAAAAGTTAGGGCAAACTTTTTTCGCTGTCATAATGAAAAAATCACTTATAATTACACGAGAGCTTTTTTTTTGTCGAAGTAAACTTGACATGTATCAATAAGAATTTTGTTGCCTGGCAATTTAACGAAAAAAACTGCCTCTGAAAAAATTACGAGTCCGTAGGACGAGTAATTTTTTCTGGCAGTTTTTTGAGTTGATTTACCTAATGGCAACAAAATTCGAATTATAAATGTCAAGTTTACTTCGACTCAAAAAAAAGCTAGAGTGTAATTCGGTAAGACAATTTAATGAATATGTAAATCAATAAATGCAATGCAAATCAGTTTATTTAATTTAACGGAAAAGTGCAATTGTTAAAAACACAATTATTAAAAATTGACATAACGTTATCAAAAATTTGTTTACAATGCTGGTTGTCATGCTTTCAAAAGTTAGGTTCCGTTATTGTCGCTGGAAAAGTTAGGGCAAACTTTTTTCGCTGTCATAATGACAAAATCACGCGGCTTATGGGATTTTTTATACATGAATTCAATTGTCAATACAATATCTAAACATAAACTGCATAGTAATTGAATTAACATTTATTTATTTACAAATAGATAATTATGAATGAAGTACTTTTACTGACAATTTACAATTATTATCTTAGCAAGAATATTAAAATACACTAGAAAATTCTATATCTTGTATCAAATAAAATGCTAATTTTTTATCAAAAAATACCTAGGAAATGAAATACACCTACCTTAACTTAGTTTATTAAAGGTATTTGCACACTCGTTTCTGCTTCTTTTTCCGCAAACTTTGCAATGTTTATAATTTTTTTTCCTTGGCTATGAAATTCCTTCCTTTATTCCGACTCTTCGGAGCCAAATGAAATACAATTTACCAAAATATATAAATGAAGCGCAAATTAATTACCTGGTGAAGTACGACCAGAAATATGAGAAGGTCATAAATCATCAACCACTTGAGTTATCACCAGGCGGTCGATTCTACGCAGAGTTGTACCTATAGCCATTAAATTTTGTTTTATGATGATGCTATAATTATTAGGAAAAATCGCTTGATAATAATTGAAAATTGTTTATGTATATAATATATGATATTTAACATAAAAACATTTATAAACATCACCATAATGATTGTGATTATAGTTCAGAATGTTTATAATATTTAAGTTGTTTAGAATTAAATTTAATATACACACACTCGTGAAGCTGCTGTTTTTTGCATATAAGTATATGTTTATAAGTTAAAGGTATTTATAAACAAAATTTTTTCTATATCCATACCTATATGACTTGGCCACCCTTTTAATATGGGAAACACACTTGGCCCAGCTGCTATCAGAAATGTTTGTAGTTTCTGTTTGAATAAGAGCTACCACAGTTGAACTTAAGGTTGGAGAAGTATTATTACTGCTGTTTTAAGCTGATGCCATATATGTTCAATTGGGTTAAAGAGGAAATCTGAGCACCTTATTTCCCAAGCTTTCAGTCAATGAATCACAAAAATGTTTTTTCTTTATTGAATAACTGCGTAAAACTTCTAGTAACTGTTTTTTGTGTACTTTTCCTCATAGTACGTCATTATTCAACATATATTCTTGTATAGTTGCTTTGGTGTCATTTGAATGGTGCTTTATCTAGTCTTCGACTGTAGTATCCACTATCTATGACGATAATACTGTTGGGTGGAATATTTGGTATAAGTTTAGCTTGGAACCTCTCTTCAAATAATTCGGCTTTAGTATCATCATGATAATCGACTAAAGAGTCCTTAATATTCTTTGCCGATAAAGACAATGCATTTGGTATAAAAACATTTTCGGTTCCTGCGTGAATGATCGTTCAACCATATTCTCTAAATTTGTTTATTGCCAATAAATATTCAAATCTTCACTTCTTAAGGCGCACAGATTCCATTATGATTTTTCTGCTACTAGTGAGATTTTCAAATTTTAATCCGTTTTGTAAAAGAGACTTCCTTAAAGTCTCTTTGCATCACTGGATACCAGTTTAATTTTTTTAAGCCGTTGCCAAAAATAATGGAGAGCCTAATATTATCAAAATGCCAAACTATTTCATGAGATATTTTAATCCGGACCTGGGAATCTTTTAAGGGACACACACTTTGATTGCTTATCTATATTTCGAACAATAGGTAATAATGAGGGTCGTCGACTTATATTGATTTACGACCTTCTTAGATCTCTGGTCGTACTTTAACTGTTTTTGTGTACTTCCCCTCATAGTATAGATCATTATTCAACATATATATTCTTGTATAGTGGCTTTGGTGTCATTTGAACATGATGCTTAATCTAGTCTTCGACTATGATTATCCATGACGATAATACTGTTGCGTGGAATATTTGGTTTAAGTTTATTTTGGGACCAGTCTTTAAATAATGCGGCTGTAGTATGACCATGATAATCGACTAAAGAGTCCTTAATATCCTTTGCCGATAAAGACAACGCATTTGGTATAAAACCACTTTCCTTTATTAGACGGCGCATTAGTTTGGCACAAGTCAGATGAGTCTACCCAACTTTGGTTTGGAATATCGTGTGTATCGAAGCAAGTTTCACCCAAGTACACTACCTACTGTTCTACCATATTCTCTAAATTCGTTTATTGCCAATAAATATTCAAATTAAAATGCCAAACTATTCCATGACATATTTTTATTCGGACCTGGGAATCTTTCAAGGGACACACATTTTTATTGCTTATCTATATCTCGAATAATGTGTAATAATGAGGGTCGTCGGCTTATTGTTTTACGACCTTCTTAGATCTCTGGTCGTACTTTATACGGACGGCTCGAAAACGTCGGAGGGAGTGGGAGCCTGGGTGGTAGGGATGAAACAAAAAATGTTTTTCTCAGTAATCCTATCGAACGATGTCGAAATTTTCGAAGCTAATATAGAGTTGTCATCTTGCATTAGAGAGGGATTAGTTTAATTTTATAGTATTTTAAATCCCTTTCATCATATCTACAATATCAACTGTGGAAAAAAAAATTTGAAAATATTAATCCGGAACGTCTAAAACGTTAGTTAAAGTAGCGTACGTGCGGGTGTATCCAAGAACGAGTTTTGATTGGCGTGACGTCACAGAACAGCGGACAAGATCGGCGTTGAGGGATTAGGTATACGGAACGTACAGAATTTACAGCAGTATAGCTCAAGCACTTAAAAACGGGTTGTCGGTTGGGATTATATCATATATAAAAATGAATCTGCGTAATGTATGTACGCGCATAACTTCAGAACGCCGGCATAAAATTGGATAATTCTTTTTTTTGTGTTCGTTATTGCCACTGCAAGGTTTGTATAAAAAGAAAAATGTAAAAATCGATCAATTAATTAAATTAAAGGTTTTTTTGGACGCGGCTGACGGACGTTGTTTTGATAATAATTTAGAGGTTAAATCGTGTTTTGTGTGTTTGGATGTGAGTTTAGAAGTTGGGTCGTGTTTATTAGGATGCAGATGATTCAAATATAAACATTCAGAGTATAATTGATGGACAAATACATTCATTCATCAGGGAACAAGACTCGCTGTTTTAAAAATAATGAAAAATTTGCTTGAAGCCACTATAATCATAGGAAAGTTCAAAGGCGAAGATGTGCTTATTCCAAGAATACCGCTACTGCCTACTGACTTTCCTTTTGAATTCAAACGTGTCCAGTTTCCAGTGCGCCTTGCATTCGCAATGACAATTAATAAATCCCAAGGCCAATCGTTAGAAGTGTGTGAAATAAACCTTGGATTGCCATGTTTTTCGCATGGGCAGTTGTACGTTGCGTACTCAAGAGTCGGTAAACCATCGGCCCTATATGTCTTTTCTCCAAAAGGAAAAACCAAGAATATTGTACATTACAAGGCATTACTAGAGAATATAAGAATAATTTTAAAAATATTACTTATTTACCATAATTGAGTAAATAAGTGTGTGAAATTATTCATAAAATTCATTTCATTTATTGAAAAATAAATGTATTCCAATATTTGTCAATAAACAAATTAATAGGATGAATATATACAGTCGTATTATTTTATTTTAACTTTATTTCAATATATGGTCGTATTGAAAACAGAAGCTATTGTTTATTTTTTTTAATTTTCTCATAAAACAAAGTCTTTTATAAATAATATTCCTATTGATATCCTCATTCAGGTAGTGTCCTTTAAAAAAGATAAATATTCACTTTCTCGTTATACAAAAGCGAGTCTCCTGACCTTCCCAAACTGTACTCGCTTATGACAGCAAATTCTTTTTCAATAAATGTTTTGTATTGTTCGGCTGAACTGATTTTACTTATTATTCTGTGCCACTGTGCCTAAAGTTAATTATTTTTAAGACCCTTTCTGTTAGTACAAAAAAATCTTCCATATGTAAAGAGTGGACACTTAGTTGCATAAATATTTATAACAAAGTAAGACTTCCCAAATTTAGTGTTTGTATTATATTTATAAAATGAATAGGTGGTTATTATGTAATGTATTATTATAATGTAAATTTCAGAACCGGCCATGAAAGCTACGGAGAATTTAGCAGTTGGGTATGTTCAGATCAAAAGAGCTGGTACTGAATGTACAGTTAGAGCAAAAATTTGTCCCCAACATAAAGTTAGAAGCAAAAATTACAATAGACGTCAAAAAATAATAGTTCAATACCATTATAACGCTTTACAAATTTGAAAAATAATTTACAAACAACAGACCGTTCACTAAGATGCAACAATTACTTCTCGGGCTATATGCCCCGACAGATATTGAATTACACTTCTAATGTAAACGGGGTTGGTATATCTATAAGATACAGCAACCATTCTGATTTGCGATTAGAAGGAATAGCATTACTTGTAGACCGGTTTCGGCGTATTTGCGCCTCATCAGTACAAAGTAGATGCTATTCGTCCAGAGGCTCTGAATTTTGGTTTGTGATTAGATGTGGAGATGTCGCTGATATCACACTCTTAACCTTTACTGAGGTTAATGTATTGGTGTGGTATCAACGTAGTCTCCAGTCCAGGATTATGCTCTCAGAGCTTTTGGACGAATAGCATCTACCTTAAGGCGCAATTCCACTGGGGCAACAAAAGGCAACATGTAGCATGCTACACGTCGTCTAGTGTTTCCTATTTGTAGATATGCGACTATGCCGCAAACATTTAAACAATGTTGCACGAGCAACTTGTTACTCACTGTCGCATGCGCTTTGTAGCATATGTTTGTGGCATGGATCTATATCAATTCAATAGAAGCAACAAGCAACTTCAGTTGAAGGCATCATGTCTATACAAACGGTTGCGGCGGCTGCATATTTGGTGATAGCATTGAATAGAAAAAGGAAAAGAAGGAAGCCGAGGTGGTGGAGGAGACAATTATACATTGGTGGTCAAAAAGCTCAGAATGAGTTTTACGACAAATTGATTGCTGACGATGAGGCTCTGTTTCGAAATTTTACTCGAATGAACCGAGAAGATTTTGAATACTTATTGAGAAAGATCTCACCGATTGTATCTGTACCAAGCATTTCACGAATTATTCCAGAGGTATGCAGAGCTCTGATCGACATCTTACATGATTTTGTCAAGGTGGGTAAAATTATGATTACTAATGTTAAATGTTTTATTGTTCTTAAAAAATAGCTTTCATAATGTTATTTTGGAACGAGGAACTCCGAGAGTACTGCGATAGCCGAAAGATCTTCTCGTTGTTTATCGTTTCCAATAAAGTTGTCAGATGGCTGTATATTGCTATTTCTGGGACCCGAAACATCTTCTCTTTGTTTATCGTTTCCATTAAAGTTGTCAGATCTATGTACATAGCTATATGTGGGCACAGAAAACGTTGATTGGTGCGAACCAGCAGATACCATGGAGCGTGGTTCACTGTAATTACTTCCACAGCTTTGAAAAGTTGTAGAAGTGTTTCCACAGCTTTGAAAAGTTGTGTAAGTGTGAGTACTGGTCTTGGCATCATATTTGCCCATACTTGCTTCAAATAGTATATTGTTGATCAAGTGCTTTGCGATTGTTCGTGCTGTAGGGTTTGGATTTCGCAGTTCATTACCTACATGCTCTCCGTACGTTGAACACTGATCTCTTTGGCATGTACTTTTTAGAATATTATATGCTTCCTCTTCGCGATCCGAAGGAGTAGAACGCTTCTGTTTCTCTGTCTTTTTCTTTTTAGGGGCAATCACAATGTCTCTTCACGGCTTTCGCGACCGTCTGTATCAGTGAAACTTGTTTGAGTGTCTTGTGTGTCTGCGACCGAAATATCATCGTCATTCTGCAACAACAAAAATATATACATTACTTTAACATATTTCAATGATAACTAGTTTTTCTAAATCGTATATATTCTAATCAACCGTTCTTGTAATTTTTCATCAATTCATCATCAATTATATCACTAAACAATTAGATTTTGATTTTTCCAGATTCCGTGCACTGCAGATGAGTGGAGAAAGATAGCAAGAGATTTTGAGGTTTCCTGGAATTACCCACATTGTGTAGGAGCTTGTGATGGAAAACACATCGTCATGCAAAACCCAAAAAACAGTGGCAGTCTATTCTACAACTACAAAGGAACCTTCAGCATTGTTTTGATGGCAGATGTAGATGCCTCCTATAATTTTATATACGCTAATATTGGTTGTCAAGGCAGGATATCTGACGGAGGTGTATTCCGAGAAACAACATTTTATAAAAAGTTGACAAATAATAAGCTTGCATTACCGCCCCCGCAGACACTTCCTGGCAGTAATAAGATATCACCTTATGTTATATTGACGGATGATGCGTTCCCTTTACAGGAACACATCATGAAACCTTTCAGCAGCCACCATGACAAAGGCTTCTGTGAGAGGATATACAACTATAGACATTCACGCGCTCGCAGAAAGAAAATGCTTTTGGGTTGCTAGCATCAGTGTTTCGCGTCTTTAGGAAACCACTTATGCTACAGTGCTACACAACAGCATGCATTTATCTTCATAACTTTTTGAGAAGAAGTAAAACATCGAGACCCATGTATTCTCCTCAAGGATCATTTGACTATGAAACACTAGATGGAAATATTATTCCAGGATCATGGAGGGTAATTACCCAAGGCGACACTGGCATAGTGAATTTGCAAAATAGAGCACGAAGGTCAACTTGTGAAGCCAAAGAGGTTAGGAAATAATTTGAGATTTTTTACATCAGATGAAGGACGTGTGCCTTGGCAGGATCTTTATGCTTAAGTTTAATAGCACTACTTGATAGTTGAGATAGAAAATAAAAAAAGTTTTCTATTAATAAAGTTTGAGTAGAAGTGTTCTTGAAAATAGTATATATTAAAGATTCTATTTTCCATATTTTAGTACAAGAAAAAACTCACCACAGATTCCTCTTCGTCGTCACTGGCCGTTGACGTTGTTGGTCTAGGTTCATCGACGTCTAGTAAAAAATACAAAAGCTCAAACGCAAACCATTTTACTTTCTTGCAAGGAGTAGGTGATGATCCACTTTTCTTTGACTGTTGTAGCTTTTTTCTTTCACGATGGAAAGCGGAACGTAAATTCTTGATTTTCTTTTTCACCTCAAGCACAGTGCATTCATATTTGATCGCTAACTGTTTTAACTTATCATTTTTAAGTCTGTTATCTTAAGAATCAGCAATTTTATTATTCCACAATTCCGGAGAATTATGATAATCTTCAATAAACAAAGTAGTTTTCTCAATATTCCACTCCATGTCGCAGGAGACAAGTCGCACCGAACCGATGATCATCGGATAAAGGCCGACACTGTTCAACACGCTGAATCTTGTCGAGAACTGACGCATGTGTCTGGGCAACACCGGACAACATGTGGCATGCCTCATTGTCGCATGATGCATGTTGCTTAATGCTGCTCCAATTAAAAGACTGAGTCATTGTCGCATGCTACATGTTGCCCAAATGTTGCTCCAGTGGAATTGCGCCTTTATACTGTTGAGGCGCAAATATGCCGAAACCGGTCTACAAGTGATTTTACTCCTTCTAATCGCAAATCAGAACGGTTGGTTATATCTTAAAGATATACCAAACCCGTTTACTTTAGAAGTGTGATTCAATGTCTGTCGGGGCATATAGCCCGAGAAGTAGTTGTTGCTTCTTAGTGAACGGCCTGTTCTTTGAAAATTATTTTCAAATTTGTAAAGCGTTATAATAGTATTGAACTATTATTTTTTGACGTCTACTCTACTAAAATATGACAATTATTTACAGGTAACTGTAAGTAAGTAAATAAAAATTACAATTGAATTTACTGTTTGGACCCTTTGTGGAATCTACTCATATAACTTTTTAAAAGAAACTAAGTGTTTCCAATTAATTCCACTATTTAATGAAAAAATTATGAAAACTCTAAGATATTGATAATTATTTCGATATTGACATATCATCGTCAGAATGACAGAAGTTACATTTTATGTGATGCCTGCTTGATGTTTAATATTTTTACTAGACCAAATAGTAAGTGACCTATCCTGTGATTGACTTGATAAATATATGAATAGAAAAAAGAAGAAGATATGATTTTACAAATATTAAAGCTTAGGTATTATTAGTCCTATGGGGATATCCTGGACATCTTTTTCCCATTTAAGATCAGTATAACTGTGCAATGATATAGGAAACCAAGGAAAACTATATCTGCTGATCTTTACAATTGTTACCTACTTAAGAAGACAATTTAATAGTGGAGAGCTCCCTAGATTTATCTGTTCATTGACAACTTCATATTGTCGGTCTCTTAAGTGTCTTCTTATTCAAAATGCAAAATAAGTTATTTATTACTTAGAAAGTACCAAACATTCTAAACTGGCAACGCTGCTATTACATCAGAGATCGACTTTCCCCACTCTGTGAGTAGGTTCACTACGTTCAGTGGTTTCTCAACATGGAAGGAGTGAGGTTGTTAAAGAAATAAAAAAATACACTCGTTATTACGTAACCTGTACATTTTAAAATTCATGTTTGTCAATTTGATCGTTTCTGACCAAGCTGACAATTAATTTCTAACTACAATAGGATATTATTTTAGCCATTGTAACTTGAAAATAAAACATTTTTTCTTGCGATAAAAATAATAAAGTAATTGGGTATAAAAAACTAAAGATCCATTCCATTAATAAATTGAATTGAAAAAATAAAGTAATTACTTATTCTAAACATAAAATATGAACTTCTTGAAAAAATTAAACTAAAAATTCGTTCTAAAGGTAAACACTGTTGCCGGATGAAAGTGTTTAATTTTACCTAATAGTGCATGAGCTCGAAAAAAAGTTAACGATAACGACACAAAAATATCATTTGTACAAATTAATCTGAGCTTCTGGCAACAGCGGTTGAAATAGTGGGGCGATGAACACACGCCCAACTGTTTTAGGTAGAGGGGACTGATCGCTGGGCTAACAAGTCTTCTGTCTCTTTCACGTAGTTTTGCTCATATTTTCCTTGTCGTACTTGTATAAGTCGCATAGTAAGAAAGGGATTTTCGCAATCTGTATATTAAGGCAATCACAAGATAGGTCACTTACTATTTGGTCTAGCCAAAATATTAAACATCAAGCAGGCATCACATAAAATGTAACTTTTCTGTCCTTCTGACGATGATATGTCAATATCGAAATAATTATCGATATCTTAGAGTTTTCATAATTTTTTCATTCATTAGTGGAATTAATTAGAAACACTTACAATTACAATGTTTCAGTACAAATTAATGAACAAAATGAATAAGTTTTATGCACTGTCATGTGCGGTCTCAGAGGAGATTGTTGTTTATTATTTATATGCTTTAAAATCCGCAGATAAAAAAATATATTCTAAAATTGAAAACACTTTGATTCGACTACCTTTCTAAGCGAAAAACTAGTATGAAAATTACTTTAAAAAAATAAAGTTGAAAGCTTTACCGCTTGCAAACATAACCACCGTACCAAATTTCATAACATTATGTCAAGTCGTTTCTGAGATATTTCCCGTTCTGTTTGATTTTGAAATAGTTCAATTTAACCATAATTATAATATAATACACAGATATATAATACAGTGTCAAATAATGTCTAATTACGATTAAAATACCTAAATATCTTTTTATCATAGGTATAGGGACCAATACTTATAGTTTTCATTAATTACTGCCATAATAAATAGCGCCTATTAGCTTATAATTTGTTATGGCGATTTAATTTTGGCTCGCACTGTAGGTTTTTTATACTTGAGTACTTTTATCAAAATGATCTTCACATACATATATTGTAGAAACCATTGAAAATTCTTTAGGTTCACGTCTAACCTGTCTAATCCACAATTTTCTCTTTTCTAAATCATTTTTGGGCACTTGTATAAAACACTTCTCCGGGGTGGTTATTGAAGTATTTTTACATAGAGGAACAATGCACCACTACAATTGTTGTTCTTTTGAATTATACACTTCTTATTACACTTCTTTTCCTATGTTAAGTTCCAAATTTATTCCAACTTGTCTGATAACAAACTAAAACTGCAAGCGATTCTCTGTTCAACAGTGTAAAATCTTATGCGTGTACTTCGACCTTGGTGTTCAATGACGTCACCGCACTGGTAATTTTGAACTGGCGTTTTCGCGCGCGCTAAATATTATGAATTTCGAACCCTTCCAACTTCTTTAAATTTGGGAATTTAAAAAAATCCTTCGGTGGATTATCTTTTAGTTATGTCTAGATTATAAATTCAGTTAAATAAAAAAATGTGCCAGATGTCTATTGTGTACGTGCTTGCTCTGAATGTACTAGGAGACCGTAACATGGTTACGGCTGCTTGGGTTCCAGAACATAGGGGCAAACAAAAAGGGGATCCAATGACAAGACTTGGATCGTCAAGCCATTCGTTGGACTAGAGCTCTGCGGCTTTGCAAAAACGACAACAAAAAGCGCTATAGGAAAATGAGTAGCTCCCAAATCCATGGAATGGTCAAAAAATTCAACAGAACAAAGAAGCGAAACAGTCCATAATAGAGCATTCGCTAAAGTTTGCGGCAGACCTAATGAGGAAAGACATCAATCACTGTCAAAACTGTCGTGAGGCTGTTAAATGGACACTGTAAGCTCAATATGTACTTAAATCTCATGGTATTGACAGACGAGACCATGTGACTGGCAAATATGCGGTTCTTTACACTAATACGAAAAGCCATCGGCAAAGAACTATATTATTTTGAAAGATTCAGTCTCAAAACTGGTGGACTTAATTAAGAGAGTCTGGTTGCGAAAAGTAATCTAGATTGAAAGGCCCACAATGGATCTGCAAAGGTCACACTAGAATAAGCCCGTAGCCACCTTTTAACATAAATTCAAAATACTACCCTACTCTAAACCATACATACATTTACATAAAGTCACACTATCGATAATCAACACCAAAATAATAAATAAAAAACATGAGCTCTCTCAAATCGCCGTATGAAGAACAAATTGGCACTGTTTGGTGCGGCAAACTGTACCAGCGGTGGTAAACTATCATAGGTAATACCTTAATTTTGGGAATCGAAGGTCCTTTAACCATATATAGTCTAGGAGGAATCGGCGCATGAGTACCGAAAACTATTCCACCTCAATTTTTTTATGCGATCCTCTTCAAATTGCCCTACTGATAATATAAATGCATGTTGCCAGGGGGAAACCCGGGGCCATATGGTTTAAACCGAAATTGTTTAAACAATTGCAAGGAATTGTTATTTTTCAACCGGACAAAGTTTTTTAATATTCCCTATTGAAATACAAATAAAAAAGGTTCTATGACTTTTCGCGATAAGGTTAATATTTTTAGAGATATGAATTTTTACAGGTTCGAAAAATCTCAAATTTGGGTACTTTTACTCATGAAAATTATATTAAAAATAAAAATAAAATATAAATATTTTTCTTAAAATTCTTTATACAATAGTTAATAATATTCTTAATTGAGATTTAAGAAAATTTCATTGTTTATACCGGTTTTTTGATTGTTGATTTCGCGCGCTCACAAGTATGCGTCGCTTACCTTCGAGTATTGCCGTCTCTCTCTGACTCATACGCTTCATCGTATGTTGATATTGTTGATAAAAATGCATAAACTACTATGATAATAACAAAAAAGTAATATAAACCAATAAAAAAGTAATTTTAATTGTATGTTCCGCTTCATAAATAAATAACTTTTGTAAAATAGATTTCAGAAAAAAATTTGTTAAAAACAAATTGTAGACAATTTAATTATTGATAACATTGCTCACTTTAAAAATTTTGATAAAGTTAATAGTTTTTAAGATAAATGATAAATAAAGATTCAGGACAAAGAGAGGCCGATGCAGTGTATGAGTCAGAGAGAGACGGCGATACTGGAAGGTAAGCGACGCATACTTGTGAGCGCGCGAAATTAACAATTAAAAAACCGGTATAAACAATTAAATTTTTTGAAATCTCAATTAAGAATATTATTTATATTTTATGTTTAATATATTTTTCATTGGTCAAAGAACCCAGATTTTTCGAAACTATAAAAATTCATATCTCTAAAAATATTAACCTTATCGCGAAAAGTAATAGGACCTTTTTTAATTCTATTTCAATAAAGAATATAAAAAAAATTTGTCCGGTTGAAAAACAACAATTCCTTGCAATTGTTTAAACAATATGGCCCCGGGTTGCACCCTGGCAAAATGCATTTATATCATCAGTATAGAATAGTTTTCGGTACTCATGCGCCGATTCCTCCTCGACTAATAGGGAATCAAATAAACGAAAAATTATCGGCAAAATAATGATTTCTGAAAAGGGTCTTTGAGGTTGCGGGGATTTTCATTCTCAATTACCGTTTATAACTCTTTTCGTGAAATTCCTATAAGATGTGGGTTTCCAAATTAAATTATGATGTTTGATATATTTTCCGTAGGTTCTCACCTACACAACCGCCTATTGTGTAGTTTACTATGTTAGATGGGAGTTTTTCATTTAAAAAACAGTTTGTACTTGGCTTCTAGGAGTGTAGTTCAATCTTACTAGTAGCAGTTCTTTGTATTTCGAAATACATCTACAAGTTATCTATTCAATAAATGTTCCCCCAGACCTACGATTCTAATCACTGTTGTTTTCATGGTAACAACCTTCTGCACTCAATAATAAGAAACACGTGGCTATGCCAAACTACAGTTTGAAGATGTCTATGTTAACTGTAAATAGGTTTTACCAAAGAACATTATATTGTGTGGTATAATGATAGTGATTTTAATTAACTCACTCCTTTGTAGTATTTCGTGTCTTATAATCCAGATATAGGGTATTTTATTTTCGCCATAACCGACTGTGAAACGGATCTACATTACTGCCAATATTTCGTTTTGGTTTTCAAGCAAACTATGGGAAATGGAAACACTTTAATACATCCTATATCTTGGTTATAAGTTAACTTTTCTAATAAAGCACTCGGTATACTAATTAATTACTTCTTCTGAACATTCTTGTGGTATGTTAATTATTCAGTTGGTTATTTATAGAAAATTAAACCACAATGTTTTTTGATATTTTTATTTCCTACGTTTCGGTAGCAATCCGTCTGGCGTTATCAATATAATTATTCTATTTTTTTTTTCCATCTATAGCTACACATTTCTCTGTATTTAGGCACTTTATTAATTTTTTCTTTTTTACTATTAGGCTCTTTTAATATTATGTTCGCTGAATCCCATTGAATACGATGCCCCTCTTACCAAGCACGTTTGCCAAATGAACTCCCTGTTTTTAATGTACTTTTTGTGTTAATTTATACATATACATTTCAGCAGAATGTTGTGAAATTTGGTTACCAATGTTGAAGAGATAAATTCCCAATAATCAAGTATCTTCGTTATTGGGATAGTATCATAAGTTTGTATTCGGGTTTTCTTATGATTTATTGTTGGAATTGTTGTTTACTAATACGCATTTAAATACACGAATCTGATTAATACATTATTTTAACACCAAAAAATATCAACAAACGCGTTTTTTATTAACATTTCTAGAATAAGCAAAAATGCTATAATTGAAAAACCTTTCCTGGAACGTGTACTTCACTAGTTCCCGTTCCTAGTAGACTATAATACTGTCCGGACGTTATCACAAAAAATATTTCTTTACTCACAATCATTTTTATCAAAGGAATTTTTTGCCGTCTTCAAAAGAAAGAGAATAATTCCTGATAACTGCAACAGGAACATTACCGAAACATTGGTAATAAAAATATCAAAAAACATTGTTGTTCAGTTTCCCATGGAAAACAAACCAAACAACAATTGACATTACCAGAGTAATTTAAGATAATTAAATGCTAATTTCACAGAAGTTCCTATTTGTAGCTAAATGCTGATGTATTTATTATTTAAAAACTACCAAAAATCATCTCGGAAATAGTACAAAGTTATATGGGTATAAAGAATTTTTACCATATATAAATTAGAATTTTAGACCAGAGTATTGTGGAAATTTTTCCTTGCTGAACTTATGGATCTCGACATTTTCATGTATTATATTTTTATGTGATCATAGTGATTGTTTTAATATTTACTGTATGGAATCTATCCCTGATGGTTCAAATGAAATAATTTAAAATTCTACTATATTGTAGGTAAAAAATACAATTTGGTTATTGACAATAATGAGGAAATTTGTAGTAATCATTTCAGTGTTACTCTAGTCTAGTTGAAATGTGGAAATTTTTTCCAAGATTTGGACCTACAAGTCATCAAAGGGATAGCAACTGGCCAAAAACTAAAAAAAAAATACCTATTACCGCAATTTCTTTTCAAGAATTTTAGCCCAAAGTTTGAGCTATTTGCCATTAATCTTAAATTATGGAATTTATGGTTTTTAGATATATCTAGAAAGTTAAGGAATACACCTTTGTATAAAAAAATTGTGAATTTTATATTGAATATAGAGGAATTTTATTTAATTTTTTTTATATAATGCTATTTCATTTTATAATTAGTTTATAATATATTTTGTGATTATCTAGTCATTTTTATAGTAGGAGCAATAAAATTGAATCATTATAATGTGTTTTTTTTGTTCTCATAGTATGAACTAAATTTCAAAGCAAATCACTGTTTGATCACAAAGCATACATTTTTTGCTAAATTTGACTCAATGTTCCAATGAATAAATTATAAATCTAACAAATTAAATAATTATTTATTGTTACATCAAACTCAAAAGCCAGCAATGACTTTTCCTTTTTTAACAGCTTTTTGAATTTTTTTAGTTTTCTTTTCTTTCTTTCTCTTCTGAATATTTTCTGTTCTCTTTTGTTGCCTCTCTTTCATTTCTTTGTCCACTTTTTCTTGTCGTTTTTCCCATTTCTTTTTACTTGATCTTTGTTTTTGTTCTTGTTTTTTTACACTTTTCTTTAACAAATGAGGATCGTCTTTAACTTTTTGACCTTCAGCCTTTGCTAAAGCATTTTTCCATTGTGATTTCTCTTTTATTTCTATTGCTTTTTCTGTTTCACCACTTTCTTTTAATTTTTGAATAGTCTCATTTTGATGTTCTAATTTTTTGAGTAGTTTTTTTGGATCATTTTCTTGTTTAGATCTCTTATGTTTACCAAGATTATCAAAATCAAATTTAGAAAATACAATTTTGTCTTCTTTATTGAAAACAGGTTTTAATTGATTATGTTCTAATGAATTTGTTTGCTCTTCTTTAGTAATGTCATCTTCATTTTTCACCTCTACTTTCAATAACTGTTTGGCAGTTCTTTGTAATTTCTTCTCTGCGTTTCTCTGATCTTGCAGGGTTTTCTTTTTTAATCGATTTTTCAACCCCTTTTTCGCTAATTTCTCCTTATAAGTTTGCTTTTTCTTACCTCTTATAGCATCTAATCGTTGCTGAAGTTCAATTAATGATTTCGCCCTAGATGTTTTATTTTGAGTTGAATTAAAGGGCAATTTAGAATTCACATCCGATTCTTCATCACTAACTTCAAAATCTAAAAAAAAAACTATATTTCACCAATTGCAAAAAAATTAGCCTACAGAAAATGATACAGTGTACGATAAAATTAAAGTGATTCTTAAAACACACTGTCTTTCACCCCGTAAAAAGTTAAAACAGAAAAACTATAATGTAATATTTTTCCAGCTATAATATAAAATATAAATCAAATTTGTCTACCTTTCCTTTCTGGAATGCAACATTTTTTCAACAAATCTGTTATAAACTTGTTTTCTGTTTTTAAACATAGTTCCAGAACTTTAATATTTAGTTTTTCTTTCAACTGCATTGTGATATATCTCGTCAAGTAGTAAATACAACCAGAAATATAACCTAATAATCCAACACATGTGCTAACTCGAAACCATAGACTACTCACCTAGCTTAAGACGGAAATAAAATCATTTATTTCTATGACTCGAGATCAGTGGTTGTCAATGGCTAGTTTTAAGAGAAATAAAAATAAGTATTTATCTATGGTTTCAACTAGGTATTCTATGGTCTGGTAATAGTATTTATCTATGGTCTGGTAAAGTAGCCTGATCAAAAGAATTTGTGTTTGGAGCAAAAGTTCAAATCAAAATAATCTGAAAAGGATTAAATAAAGAATCCAGAAAATATATATATATACGATTCATTTGATCCTACGAATTTTTATTAAAAGCTGCTATCCGAGAATATCTTTGCTTTAGGTATATATCCCTGTACCCTGGATCTAATTGTGATTATCTCTGCCTCTGTACCCTAGCTCAATGTAGGTATATCTACGTCTATGAATTTTTTTAACCTCTTACTACCTTACATTTTTTCTAACAAATTTTTGATATAAAAATTCAATAAAGTTCGTAGGTCGGTATTCAAGGTCATAAAAGTGATAAGTTAATAGTTTAAATTTCTCATTTTATGCGCAATTTTGCATCACTTTTATTCTAGCTACCAGCAAGGGAAGACGGCCAATTGTTTCAGTGCTAATAAATCAGCTGTTTGAAAATGAGTACTGCAGGACAGGTATATAAACTAGGTACTTTATATTAAACTAAAATGAGACAAAATCGTTATTGCTTACACCTTAATTAATTTAATTGCGTTTGAGACGCCATGACTTATTTTCCGTTGACTTTTGCACAATCATTTTTGTTTATTATTTATTACTGCAAACGTGGATAAAATAAAAGTGTAAATATATGATCATCTATTTGTATGATCAATTTAACTTGTTCAATTAACAGGGTAGGAATAAAATTGTTGAAATTTAATTCATGTTTAAATATCTCATAATTGACCAGTACGCACTAACAATCAGCTTTATCACATAATTTCAAAGCCTGATAACAGTAATTGGTAATTTTCAACCACGATAATTAAATTTTTTAGTAGTTATACGAAAATTATATAACAAAATAGTGATTTTAAATCTGTGTATATTTTATTACATTTAAGGTTATAAAATGTAAAGCTGCAGTTGCTTGGGGTCCCAAAGAAGAACTTAAGATAGAAACAATAGAAGTTGACCCACCAAAGGCACATGAAGTTAGAATTAAAATAATTTACACTGCAGTTTGCCACACTGACTCATACACCCTTAGTGGTCAAGACCCAGAGGGTCTTTTTCCAGTTGTTTTGGGTCATGAGGGAGCTGGAATAGTTGAAAGTGTTGGGAAAGGTGTTACTAACATTAAAGCAGGTAAAATAATTCCAGTTTAATACTTATCATTCAGTAGAATCAAATCAATAGAAGAATAACCAATTAGAATCATCACCAAAAAGTATGAGTTGCAATTTTTATGATGATAGTGTATGTGAACTATAAGAACTGATAAAGCTATCTATAAAAAAATGTTAAACACTTATTAATAAAGTTATAAAAATTGTTGATTAGGTTATATTTAATAAACATATATGGCTCGTTATCTACAAAAAGATATCTTTCAATTTTACTTTTAAAATTGTGATTGCTTGTAACAGTTTAAATTCTTTTTTAGGGGATCATGTGATTCCTTTATATGTTCCTCAATGTGGAGAGTGCAAATTCTGCAAGTCTCCAAAGACAAATTTATGTCAAAAAATTCGTGTGACTCAAGGTCAAGGTAAAATGCCCGATGGAACATCTAGATTTAGATGCAATGGAAAAGAATTGTACCATTTCATGGGCTGCTCTACTTTCAGTGAATATACTGTAGTAGCAGACATCTCTGTTACAAAGGTACTATAAATGGTCAAGTTCATTTGAACTACTTTGTAAATTTGATAGAAAAATTTATTTTTCTATTTTAGATTGATTCATCTGCACCTTTGGATAAGGTATGTTTATTAGGCTGTGGAGTGCCTACAGGTTATGGTGCTGCCCTTAATACTGCTAAAGTAGAAAAAGGAAGTACTTGTGCAGTTTGGGGATTGGGTGCAGTAGGTCTAGCAGTTGGATTGGGATGTCAAGCTGCTGGTGCTTCAAGAATAATTGGAATTGATGTTAACCCAGCCAAATTCGAAATAGGTAAACTGCAAAATAAATTTCTATTACTTACTGCTAGTTATTTAAATTTGATAAAAGTGCCGTAAGAATTGAATCATGTGTGGTTGATTTTGTAGCTAAAAACTTTGGTTTCAACGAATTCGTCAACCCCAATGACAGTAAAAAACCCATTACAGAAGTGTTGGTAGAATTAACAGATGGTGGTTTAGATTATACTTTTGAATGTATTGGAAACATTCATACAATGCGAGCTGCTTTAGAATCAAGCCACAAGGGATGGGGTGTTTCTACCATAGTTGGAGTAGCTGGTGCAGGACAAGAAATTAGTACTAGACCATTCCAACTTGTTACTGGACGTGTATGGAAAGGAACTGCTTTTGGAGGTAAGAATTGTCAAAAGTTAGTACATTGTTTTCATCCATATTTCATGTTTTAGTTCCACATCAAAATGTAGTTTGATAATTGAACCGTTATTTATTTTTCAGGATGGAAAAGCCGCGAAAGCGTACCTAAACTCGTGGATGAATATTTAAGTAAAAAATTGAAATTAGATGAATTCATCTCACATTCACTGAATTTTGAGCAAATCAATGAAGCTTTCCATTTAATGCACAAAGGAGAAAGGTAATTTGTCACATTTTTGTTTCTTGTATAATTCTTGAGCTTTTTTAAATCAGTCAGTAGGTATGTATTTGTACTAAGCTAGTTTGGTAAGTGCCTTTTTGAATTTCCCGCGCAGTTCCCGTCCACTGTCTATGCTATCATCATAAACAAAAGACGATTTTTTCTTGGTATACCATATATACTATGGTATATGGGTACTTGGTATACCATATATACTATGGTATATGGGTACTTAACGTTTTCGTCTTGCGAAACCATACTAGAAGTATGCCAGAGCATAAACAGCGTCGAGTTGAGTACGCTTCGTTTAGTATCACTTCTCCTTTCTTTTTTTTGTCATCTTTATGCAATTTCTCTAAACGCTGCAATCAATTTTTATTTATGTGGTTTTAAGCCATATTTAACCACAGAGACAACCCTCTGATAACCACAAAAAGATTTGGAACATGTGTTTATTATACGGCTATAAAGATGGCGAAGCGTAATGGTTCTATTTTTTACAAAGGGAAATTTGTTTTAGTTGGAATATTTGCAACAATACATGCGAAATTTGACAGTAGCTAATTGACTGGTACATGCAAGAAAAAAATCTTCTCAACTACAGTTGACGGGAAAAGTATTGCATTTAAAGTTACTGCATGGGAAATTCAAAAAGTCTCGGACTTATAAAACTGCCATGATAATTAAGAGTATTTGTACCATTTTAGTAGCTTTTAATGTTGATTTACTATTTTTTTTTTCAGTATCCGCGCGGTTCTTGCTCTCACATCAAGCAGTAACCTTTGAAAACATGTTCTATTCTACTATTTTTAAACAATAAAATTGTTTTATTTTCTTCTTGGTTTTTTTTCGTACACATGCAAATAAAAATAAACAAATGTAAAAAAATTTATTGGCTCGTTATTTTTTGAGCTAAAACTTGACATATTCTAGAATCTTTTATTAAAATCAGTTGACAAATAAATTCTTTATTTTCGGCTAAATGTTTCAACGATCGATCGGTGAGAATGTTTACCAAGGATAATCCTTCTTCTTGTTTAAGCGAATCTGGTAACTTTGCTAACAATCGACAAATCTGGTGATTTACGTCGACTTCTACTTCCAAAGTTGAGTTGTGAAGTATTTTTTGCTAAAAAATAAACGAAAAAAATTGTTAAAACGATTTTAAAGATAGGAGCACTTTTGCAGATAATACTTTAAGACATTTTTAAAAATATAGGCGTGTTTTTGCAGATGACACTTTTCAACTACCGTACCGAACTTTCACAACGGTTTTCAATATCTAGGCGCACTTTTGCAGATAATACTTTTGAACTATCGAACTTTCATATGATTTTAAAGATATTGGTCGCGTACATCCCAACAAAGTTGATCAGGTAGCGATTTTTAGAGTAATCCATCGTTTCTTAATTCTGCATAACACCATAACTAAGTTGGGAATTCACAGTGTCGAGTATCGCCATCGGTTCCAGAAATCCCAACATAATTGTGATGGCGGCACGGTCAATAGAACAAGACAGGTATGTAAAACTTATTATTAAAATTATGTTGCTGATATTTGGTTTTTAAAGTCTTGTCAAATATTTAAAGTTTTCCCAAACTTTATTAAGGTTAATATAAGTAAGAGGGTGATTTCTGATAGGGTGTGCGATTTTACAAAAACAAAGTGGTTAGATTTATAAATGAAATATATGTACAGTAATCGAAGTAGTCTTGAAATAGAGGCAAGTAGATATTAAATGGGGGTCCAAAAGGAGCAGCACCTGCTGTCTGACCTACTTTCGCAATCCATATAATGGGGTACCAAAATGAGCAGGGTTAATTACCGCAACTGACCTCTCTAATATGCAGAGATCAGTGATGCATGTAGTACACGGAAAATAAAAATTATACAGGGTGCACCGAAAGTGTGCTCTCACATACCATAGGGGTAGGGTAAGGTAGTATATACAGAGTGCAGCGAAAGTATGTATGTGTTCATTGAAAATATCAGTATACGAATGATGTGTTAAAATTCAATACAGCGAAAGTAAGTGTGCTCCGACATATATTAGACTATAGGTAGTGAATGTTAGTAAATTATTACTAATTTGGAAAGAAAAAAGTGTGAAAAAATGGAAGAATTGAAAGACGCAATGCAAACTTTAGTATATGATTTTAACAAATGTTAGATAGGGAGCAGATATATGGTAGGAGAAGAATATACACATACGAAGATTGTATCCAGCAGGCGAAGATGTATAGAAAAGGAGCTGACGCTTGCAAACATTTCGTAAAAGGATTAATTTGCATTGTATGTTTAATGCAGTTATTAAAACACTTAGATTTGGAAAGATCAATGTATGAATACAACCACTTACTTCCTGAGGAACTTCGCTTGAAGAATGAAGAATACGAGGAAGAAAAATGATGTTATCTTGAAATAAAAAAGCAGTGAAATTTATTTGTTTTATTTATAGTTATTATACAAAACAAGGTGATCTTATTTGTAATTGGAAGTTTATATCAAATATCCAGCAACTGAAGGTCTTACATTCTTTATTAGGTATTCAATTGGAAGCTCTTGAAATTCTATAGCATGCGATAAATGTAATGGTACATAAAATCCCCCGGGGTGTCTGAGCGCGTGCAGATCGGCGATAAATTATTAGTTTATTAATCGAGTTTCTTCAAGTAGAACCGCCTATGGTTTGAAAACACACAAATTCATTTCCTGTCGTCTTCCATGTATTTAAAAAGATTTTAAATAACCAAGTAACTAGGTATCCATCTGGGAAAAATTGCATGTTATGTGTTTGAGCATGTGCAGATCGGCGATAAATTTGTAGTTTATTAATCAAGTTTCTTCAAGTAGAACCGCCTATGGTTGAAAAACATGCGAAATCATATAGGCATGTATGAATACAATCACTTACTTCCGGGGTTACTTCGCTTGAAGAATGATAGGGAGAGATTCTACACTTCGAAAGCAAATGTATTAAAACTCGCCGTTCAAATACGCGTCCTGTAATACTAATTATGAATAAATTATTAGTTTATTAATCGAGTTTCTTCAAGTAGAAAAGCCTATGGTTGACAAATTCATAGATGCATGTATGAATACAATCACCTACTTCCGGAGTTACTTCGCTTGAAGAATGATGGGGAGGAAGAAGAGTGTAGAGAAGTAAAAACATAAATGTGTGAATTAAAATATAAAAGATTAAGCAAGTTATCATTTATTTAGTATTATATGATATGCTGACTCCAACGTTTATAATATTGCAAGCTATTATTGGTAACTACCTTTTAATACAGCATCCATATAATATCAGAGAAGTGTTTGTATGTTTTGATAGTAATAGTACAAAAAATGATAGTTGGTCTGAAAAATGTATACGAATGGAATCGTATACATACACCAAATAATGCAGTAACCAAAAGCTGAAATACCCACCAATAGTACAACATATAAAGTGCGTCTTTTCAAAAGTAATGCTGGGTCTCACAACATCACTTGGTCTAAAAAGGCTGTGGAGTATAACGATTGGGGTCTGTGTATGCGGTCAAATAAATCTATATAATTTATCCAGTCCACGTTTACAGTCCGAAACACTATACAGGCCTCCTAAGACCCACTGGATCGGGATTATTGAGGGGTGTGTATAAACCGAAAATAAGCTTTTAATAAATATAACTTTTTAAGCATGCTTAGAGGGGAAAGGATTTCATTATATAAAAAAAGTTGTAAACTGAATTATATTTTTCAAACCTGCCTCACTTAACCGTCTTCTCGCGACCGTATATACTGTATAGTTAAGTCCTACCAACGTTACCAAACCCAGCTGTGTTGCCAAATATATGGGACTCGTAGAGTTGATCGAACGTTTGTAAAAACATATTATCAATCCCCGCGTGGCCGGTTAAAAAGGTGCGAATTAGAAAGTAGGATAAAAGCATTTTTCTACTCCTATACTATAAGTTGTTAATTAAACGCCAATTTTCAGTTTCATAATGATACTCAGTAGTAATACCACAAGTGATTGAATTTTCGCGATAAGTCTGTCGATTTATTTTATAACGAAACTGAGTTGCTTGAAAACACCTAGAGTCCGCAGGACGAGTGGTGTTTTCTTCAAGCTACTCAGTTGAGTTGTGAAATAAAAGACAGAATTATAAGATAAATTCAGTCACGAGTGGAATTTTATTAGACTATTTCACAAACACAGTTAAAGGTAAAAAATCTGAAATTCGGCAGAATTAGAAGAAATTAGCAAAAAAGTTGATTAGAGAAATAGTTTAACATTGGCATCGAATGAAAAACATATTTAAATAAACCAAACATAACGTACTTAAATATTTCTCAATTGTAATTATAAATGGTACAATTATTATAACCAAACGTACTCCCTCGATTTCTTCGTATTTTTCGGTACATTTTCATCAATTTTTTCTTTGATTAATTCGATGGAATTTATCCCAAATCTGCTTATTTTTAAATGCGTGCATGGCGGGATTATTTATATTTGACGTTTAACTGTCACATACACAAATCTGAAAACACCGAACTTGACAGGCCAATCAGGATCAACAGTCAAGTTTGGTGTTATCGATAATCCGAACTTGACTAGAGCTCCTGATTGGTTCATTTGACAAGTGCGTGAAATAGTCATTATAACACTGGTTTTCATTATGAAACTGAAAAATTGACCAATATAAATCTAGATTTTTAAATAACCAAGTAGGCAGACCCAATATTTCCTGTAGAATTTAAAGTTTCTAAGAGATTCGTGTTTTATGACAGTTTCAATCGTTTGCGTTAGTCAAAAAGGTAGATATCTCCCACTTTTTAAAAGATTAAATGTCGAGCGACGAAGAGTTTTCATACACACCACCTGAAATCGATGAAAAGGCGAAAAATGTATCCACTAGTTTATTACCTGCAAAATCAAAAAAGGTATATGATAAATTTCATGATCAATTTATGGATTGGAGGGTAGCAAGAGAAGTAATAAAAAAAGCAATGTTGTTGAATTCAACTAAAATTTCCTGTTTGTAGAAAAAATAGTGTATTCAACTATCATGTAATGGTTATTACATGATCGTTGCATAATATACTATTTAGAATGCCTGAAGATGTTTATCTAACTGCGAAAGTCGCAAAGGTATTGATGCTTCTAAATGAGGGAAAAGGACATGAATTTAAAGGAAAATGTATAGCGGAAATCGAAATTACGGAAGATATGTTAGAGTTTGAAACAATTGAAAAAGAAAATGAACAACACAAAAGTGAAGACATAGTGAATAGTGAAAAGGTTAGAAAGGAAGAAGATACAAAAGAAAATAACTTTAAAACTACATTTTATGAAACAGAGAGGGAGAGACATATACCAATTTTAAGAGTGATAGTGACTGGATCTCACAGGAAATAGAGGAGAGCGAATGTGACTACTTATTATCTAAAACCAAAAAACAAAAAAATACTGAGGGACTGTCTGTTACAAAAAAGGTAAAATCCAGTCGACATACAAGTTCCGCAGATGAAAAACAAAACTAGTTACGCATTATTATAGTTCAAAACTGGCACCAAAAAAGAATGAATGCTTGAAACTTGTTTTAGAACACCCAAATCTATTCAAGGAGAATGATGGGCTGAAAATTAAAACCTTGGTACATATATAATACTTACCGAAAAGTAGAACGTGTCGCGGGTCACACGGTAACAACTTTAGTTCCTTTTAATGTTGTATGATCTTTTTAATATTTTTATATATTTTTTTAATTGACTAATTGAATCAATAAATAAATACACACATATTAATATAAGAATTTATTTTACTCTGAATGAAACTTCATTTAACAAAAACATAACATAACGGTCAGACTACCGACTACACCGCATATGACATGACGTCACATAACGTAACGGTCAGATTTTACATAAAAAGCAAACGAGTAAGGCTCATGTTCACACACTTTAACTGTGAAGGATTTACCAGCATGGGGTTCAGTGTGATCTATCGGTTTTAATAAACTTTCAAAGTCTGCGTATATATCGAATGGCACTTGTAGCTATTTTTCAAAGTTGATAAATTTTAATGTATTTTCCAGTAACCACTCCCCACACTTAATTTCAGAAGTTGGTAGCTTAGTATATATGTGAGTACAATCATTTTCTTGGTGATGTTGTAATTTGACTTCTTTCGAAAAACTTTGTAGACATCCATCACAAAAGAAAGTTCTCTCTTTGTGCGTTGTTTTTTGACTTCTCAATAATTTAGATAAATCCTTGATGAGGGTATAATGAGTGTTTCCATCTCTATCAGTTATCAATAAGAGATTAACATGGGTTGGTCCCAACAACTTCATATCTTTTATTTCCATCTTTAAATTCTGATTCCAAACCATAAACATTTAAAGATATGTTATTCAATTTCTCGAATTTTATAATGTCTTTGAGGGTAACCGGAAACTCTACACCTAAATCTAGCAAGGTATCAAAATGGGGGTAAGATTCCGGCTTCGTGGGATCTCCTTCGGGTTGAAATATTGCTGCATTCACAGACCAAGCGAAACACGCATTTTTTCTCATTAACGGAATTGGTAACTTGACGTAAGAAGAAGCGGAAATTGCATTAAACCGGTTTATGTTTAATCTAAAAACATTATTTCTAGAAGTGCCCACCCACTGTCTTTTTCTTGTAACTCTGAAGCCTGGTTCATAATTTCATATTTAAATTCTTCATATACATGTTTCAAATCGGTTGATGTAGTCACAACTTTGTTGGCAGTATTTATGGACTTTATATCTGAAATCTCCTCTGGTATTATGGATATACTGAATATTTCAAAATTTATTTTTAACGAATAATGTTGATGTTGAAGGTATTCGTGAATTTTATTTAGAACTTTCGGTTGAACCTCATTGAGAAAATCCACATAATTTGTCTTTTTATCTGGAAAGGAAAACCGATAGGAAGCTATTCTAGTTTTGAATGCGTGATGTAACTTGGTTACACCAGTTTCCAACACTTCCATACCCACAGGTCCAAGTCTTTTCTTAGGAATAAAATATTGACTATTACTTTGACCGCAGCATAACTGATGCCGACGAAGATTGTAAGCTCTAGAAAATTGCTTACCGCACTTGGTACACTGCATTGTGAAACTAAACAGAACCAGCTCTGTAATTCAATCTATATACAATACAGTATGGTTAAAGGTGGCTCCACTATTTTATACCCACTGGGAACTTGGGGGAAAAGCTGATGTATAATGTGTACTGGTTCTCCATTCAAAAATGATCTGACAGCAATGTTGCAGTCAATACATATAGTATTAACTTTTAATATATTTATATTTTTGGTTGAGGTATTTACCTTATTCGGTTCAAGAAAGACTTTTGAGAAACCCAACAGATTCCCTATTGAATTATCAACTGTAAAATTTATAGTTTCAGTGCTTTTCATTGATACAGACCCTGTTCGACTATCTGACACAATGCGGGTTGTAGAACCCGCTATATTAAACATTTCTTATTCAAAAATTGAATAGATGAGGCTTTTACTTGATGAAGATCCAGGAAAGTAGAGTTGAGAAGTCTAGGGTCTGTATCGGACTCAAAAAATGCTAGTTGATCGTAACGAGTTGTGGGTAATCCTTTAATGGTAATGTTACTTTTTGTCGGTGATATTTTTTGTTTAATAGGTTTCCCCAAAGTTGAAACAAATTCTTCAAGAGGCTGGTGTGATTTTTCCAATTTACTTTGAGATTCATGCCTCTGCCGTTTGAGAAGTTTATATTTCTTTTTAATACCTTGTCGTGATTTTATGAGCTGTTTCCCTAATCGTTCATTCATTGTGACTAATAGATTTCGTATTTTTATGGTCTTATATATACATCAAACCCTTTTCGATATTTTCCAGTGGATAATGCACAGTCCTTATCAATAACTAAAAATCCAAACTTATCTATCCAACAAAACGATCCCATGTCTTTAAATTGTTGAAAAACTCATGTCGATATTTGCATGGTCATCAAAAATATATTTCAGATTAGTAACATCTTGGGGGAACACAATTAACAGATTAGCATTATCCTGAATTAAGTAGTTGTTTTGGAATCGCTGAATATGTCTGACATAAATAAAAACAATCGGTCTCTTTATGTCGACCAAAACAAAAATAATTTTTAATAATATTTTGGTCACAAGACTCCACATCATCAAATATAACTATGGAATTATGTTTAATATTTTCGGGGAGCGGAAAATCTTCACTTTTACTAAATTCATGGTAACCGATCTCTCGTATCGGTTGTAGTAATATTCGCAGATATTGATATTTTGGTTGCTGCAGTGATTTTGAATATAAATATACATTTTCATATTTCATTCCATTAGGATGTTCCAACGAGCCGGACTTAGTGGTACAGTATTGGCATGGATTTCAAACTATTTAACAAATAGAAGGCAAAAGGTGAAAATCCATAACTTAGTGTCTGAGGAGGTGGAAATAAAACGAGGTGTACCACAAGGAAGTGTCCTAGGTCCCTTATTTTTTTTTATTTATATCAATGACATTGCAGACATTCAGACTAAATGTTTATTTCACTTATTTGCAGATGACGCCTTCATTTACTATTCTTCTCTAAATATAATAGATATTGTTACAATGATAAATAAGTGCTTAGAAATTGTGTATAGATGGTGTTGTGCTAATTTATTAAATATTAATTGTAAAAAAACCAAATTCATAAACTCTTTGTTGAACAAGATCATAAAATAATTATTGGGCCTTCAAAAATTGATATGGTAAATGAATTCAAATATCTCGGAGTTATTATAGATCGACAGCTTAAATTTAAACAGCATGCAAACCATTTAATAAAAACTATTTCATTTAAAATAAATTATCTTTTCAGATGTTCACAGCATTTAACAAATTGGTCCAGGCTGGTTTTATTTAATTCTTTAATACTACCACATTTCACTTACTGCTCAACAGTATTATATCTCTTAAACCAGAATGAAAGAAAGCGATTCCAAAAGTTGCAGAATAGAGCTATGCGAATAATATTAACATGTCCTAAATTGACCCCTTCTGTAGTAATGCGGACATCTTTAAACTGGCTCTCAATTAACGATATGTTCCTGTACCGAACATTAATTTTCATATTTAAAATAAAAATAGGTCACGCGCCTGACTATCTCCAACATAAAATTACCTATAACCATCATGTTCACACCCATAATACAAGACTTAAAAATGATTTTTATATTAGGACCGTCAGCAACAAGCAGGCTCAGAATTCAATATTTTTTAAAGGTTTACAGCAATTTAATAACTTGCCAGAAGAAATAAAGAAATTAGCAACAATTAATGAATTCAAACATAAACTAAACCAATATTTGTTATTTGTAAGCAGGTAATTTGGTTATATTGGGGTATTTGTTGTTATTATTTTGTGTGTTGTTTATTTTATTTATATATAGTATATTGTGAAATTGTATTGACTGTGTATTAGTTGTTTTTTGACTAAATAAAGCATTTATATAACAAAGATAGCATTATGTTGGTTTTACCACTTCCACTAGGCCCCACTATAAGTGTTCGTTTAGAAGTACCTCCAAATAAGACACCGTGATTAATTTCATTATTTGTAATGTCATAGTTTTTAACTGGTAAGGAAACATGTTGTTTTACAAGCTTCATGTTGAAGACTGCTAGTATATAAAGAGAAACACACATATATAGGTGTTAGTATGAAAAATAAAGCAGTACCACTTGAACGTCGTATGACTAAAGGTAGAGGACTTGTTAATACATTTATAAATAAGCTCCCCTTTGAACTGCATGCCCCTGGGGGGTATCGGTATTTAGGTCCTGGAACGAAGCTAGCAAAGAGATTAGCTCGAGGGGATAAACCAATAAATCCTTTAGACGAAGCAGCACTGCAACACGATATTGCATATTCTCGGAGTAGTGATCTAAGTAAACGGTGGCTGATAAGATTTTGGAAAACAGAGCTTGGGATCGTGTTAAATCTAAGGACGCTAAATTAGGTGAAAAAGTAGCTGCCTGGTTGACAACAACAGTTATAAAAGGAAAACGCAAACTTGGAATGGGCCTCCGACGAAAACATAAAACTAAGAAGCGTGTTATTAAACCACCTAAAATGGGAGGATTTTTACCATTTTTAATCCCTTTGATTGGGGCTTTAGCTGCTGCCGGTGGTGGTGCTGCTGGTATCGCAAAAGCCGTGAACGACGCTAAAGCTAATAGAGAGCAATTAGCTGAGCAGCAGCGACATAATCATGAAATGGAGCAAGCTACTAAAGGTGGTAAAGGACTACATTTAAGACTATGTAAAGGTTATGGAATGAGGCAAAGAAAACAAAAAATATGTAAAAAGGGGCGGGGTTTTTATTTAACCCTTATGATCCCACACATATTTACACCTAATGTCTACCGCAGAGAGTACCAGGGTACTCTGAACGTTTGCGCGCGCGCACGCATTACTTGGGTGATTGGTTACACACAACTTGTGAAAAAAACCCTGCTACTGGCTATTGCCAAATTTGTAAAAATGAAAGGCGAAGAAAAACAGGTAAAAGTTGCAGCAAATGCAAGAATCCTGTGTGTGACCAGCACACTAACCCACTACCTACAGTTTGCAATAATTGTCAATAATTTTAACAAAAGTATTGTTTTTTTATAGCAAGTTTTCAATTTTTATTTAGTGTTATTTTAAAAAATAAATTTCGCGATTTTCAAGTAAAAATATATATAGAAATCCACTCATTTACCTTCAGGATAATAGTGAGTACCCTGGTACTTGTATGGTAGACTAAAGATGTGGTATATAAAAATTGAAATATAAAAATAATAATCAACATGTCGACATACAAAAAAATTACTCTATGTATTAAACTACTTTTCCAGAGATGTCCTGAAAGCACAAATGAATAGCTCTAACAGAAAAAAAAAATGTAAATTTAAAATTGAAATAGTACCCAGGTACTCGATGTGGTATCATAAGGGTTAAAACCATATTCAAGAAACTCCCGATAAAATTACCTCAGCACATAATGACAGATTTTGAACTTGAAAAATATATAACGTTATTGCAAATTCCTTATTTTCGTGGTATATACATGCGTAATTCCTTAACTACAAAAATTAGCAAATACGAGTCTGGTATTATCAACTTAGATACACAGCAGGGCGTTGGAACGCACTCGACAGCTTATACAAAGAAGAGTAAAGATATTACATATTTTGATAGTTATGGTAATTTACCACCACGAATAGAAGTCGTAAAGTATTTTACAAGTAATGGAAAAGTAGACATCCACTTCAATTACGAAACAGTACAAAGATTTAAGTCTTACCAATGTGGACAGTATTGTCTTAGATTTTTATATAGTCAGTATAACTGAGTAGGCAACTCATTTCATAACCAACTGTCCAAGATGTCGTATACTTTTATGTTAAGTGGGGAGTCATCAATTCTAAGTGGTGACTTTAACCCGCCCATTTACTTAGATGAAAATTCCGAGTATGAGATAGGATTGGCTAATTTTGATACATTTATTAGTATTCCAAACATAAATCAAACAAATAACGTATTAGTGTGGGGTCAGAAAAAATATACAATACCCATAGGTTCCTACGAACTGGATGATATTATAAAATTAATTGAAAAAGAAATAATGATGAAATAAAACAATTTAATTTGTTTAAATCTTCATTTTATTTTTAACTAACGTTCAAATTAAAATTAGTGACGCGTTTCGCTACACAGTAGCTTTTTCAAACTAGTGAAGATACAATGAAAAACTTTCAATTTATATAGTGCCTTAATATGGAATTCTAAGATATTGACAAAAGTATTAAATGGGGATAAGTACAAAAAGTGCCTAAATACGGAATTCTAAGATATTGACAAAAGTATTATATATTTAAATAGGGATAAGTACAAAAAGTGTCTAAATACGGAATTCTATGATTATTACAAAGGTATTGAAAAAGAGCACCTGGAAAATTTAGCCACAACCATCATTGCCTAGAAGATGTAATGGTTGTGGATAAATTTTCCAGGTATTCTTGCATATAGAAACATTAAATAGTCGGAAATGGCTGAATACCAGCTTTGGAAAACCGCTCTGCGTGTTACAGCACTACTATTCCACGACTGATCATCGATTATTTACCTGTTGCTTTTTTGATGTGACCAGCGGGGTCAATTTAAACGTGGAATCCCAACAAGTCAGCGAGCATTTCACCGCTAATGCTGCAAATTTACCAGACTTGTGTTTTAGATGTACCATTTGTGAAAGAGAACTATTTTTATATGGTATAGTTGATTATTGTGCTTTGTGCATCAACAAACATTTTAACATTAATGCACCATAAATTTGTTTTAATATCTATCCAATTGTATCTTATTGTATTGTTCAAAAAATTTTTAAAAATTTTGAAATTACAGTAACACATCCAGTAATGCGTATTTTATTTTGACTACATTTTAATATCAACGCAACTTTATATTTAATTTATTTTAATATCTATTCAATTGTCTTTTTATATTTTTCAACATAAAGATTTATGAATTTTTGACATTAGACACATATTCAGTACCGTGGATTTTATTTCACTGCAATTTTGGGTTTAATCAAATAAAATACTTTAATTGATATCGTCTTTAATTTCCACTCCAATATTACATAAAAGTCGGTCAGGCCCTGCACTTGCATAAATGTTTCTACTAACAGTAGGTGTTTTGATTCAAGAATTACATGTACGATCTGATGCATGACACAGTAAAAAAAGAAGAAACAGCACGTACTCGTTTCACGATTCTTTTACAAAAATGGATATATTTAATATCTTAATTTTATGTTAATGTTTACAATGAGTGAATTATAAACCTTTATTATCGGAGTCAACAAAAATGTTGTAAAATATTCTTTAAATGGATGTACGAGGGTAAAATTAGTTATCATTTTCTCTCGTGAATGAAAAGTGGACAAAATATATAATTGTAGGAGATTTATTGCTTCAGCAAATATGATTAAATCAAAGAAGTTTTTTGGTTGTAATATATTTTCTTTTATATTTTTCCATGTTCAACTTTAAATTTATTTTCTGTTCTTGACCTGCACTCCAAAACTATTTTCTTCAAATATACTTTAACTGGGTGTATAGGGTAAATAAGCCACAATTAGTTATAATAAGATACTTTATTTTATCTCATAGATGAAAAGTCAGCAAAATATATACTTTAAAGTTTTAAACAATTTATTGATTCAGCAATTTTGAGTTTGAATTATTTGATACAAAATCTTTTTCTATACTCGCTGACTATATTCACAATATTTTGCTGCCTTTTCATCTGCGAGATAAAATAAACTATACTTTGAGCGCAATATTTTCCTCTTATATACCACAGGGCCTGAAAGATAGGTGGAGTAGACTTCCTTAAGGTTTCCAGCCCATCATTCCAATTACTTTTCGCAGTCGTGGCGAAGATACAAACATATGATTTTGTCAACCATAGGCGGTTCTACTTTAAGAAACTTGATTAATAAACTACTGATTTATTCATAATTAGTATTACAGGAAGTGTAGAATCTCTCCCCATCTTTCTTCAAGAGAAGTAACTCCGGAAGTAAGTGATTGTATTCATACATGATTTTGCATGTTTTTCAACCATAGGCGGTTCTACTTGAAGAAACTTGTTCAATAAACTACTAATTTATCGCCGATCTGCACATGCTCAAACTCCTAGTTACTTGGTTATTTAAAATCTTTTTAAATACATGGAAGACGACAGGAAATGAATTTGTGTGTTTTCAAACCATAGGCGGTTCTACTTGAAGAAACTTGATTAATAACGCCCCGGGGGATTTTATGTACCATTACATTTATCACATGCTATAGAATTTCAAGAGCTACCTAATAAAGAATGTACGACCTTCAGTTGCTGGATATTTGACATAAACTTCCAATTACAAATAAAATCCCCTTGTTTTGTATAATAACTATAATAAATAAATAAATTTCACTGCTTTTTTATTTCAAGATAACATCATTTTTCTTCCTCATATTCTTCATTCTTCAAGCGAAGTTCCTCAGGAAGTAAATGATTGTATTCATACATTGATCTTTCCAAATCTAAGTGTTTTAATAACTGCATTAAACATACAATGCAAATTAATCCTTTTACAAAATGTTTGCAAGCGTCAGCTCCTTTTCTATACATCTTCGCCTGCTGCATACAATCTTCGTATGTGTATATTCTTCCCCTACCATATATCTGCTCCCGATCAAACATTTGTTTACGTTTGTTAAAATCATATACTAAAGTTTGCACTGCTTCTTTCAATTCTTCCATTTTTTCACACTTTTTTCTTTCCAAATTAATAATAATTTACTAACATTCACTACTCTTCACTACCTATAGTGTAATATATGTCGGAGCAGACTTACTTTCGCTGTATTGAATTTTAACACATCATTCGTATACTGATATTTTCAATGGGCACATACATACTTTCTCTGCACCCTGTATATACTACCTTCCCCCACCCCTATTGTATTTGAGAGCACACTTTCGGTGCACCCTGTATAATTTTTATTTTCCGTGTACTACATGCATCACTGATCTCTGCATATTAGAGAGGTCAGTTGTGGTACCCCATTATATAGATTGCGAAAGTAGGTCAGACAGCAGGTGCTGCTCCTTTTGCTGCTCATTTTGGACCCCTATTTAATATCTACTGAGGCATACGGACTTTACAAAAAATGAACACATGTGTTAACATGTTTAGAATACGGAAATTGGTGTGAGTTCCAAAGGAAAATGTTTAGGGTTATCGATTCAAAATTTAAGATGTTTATTTTACGTAATAAACCAAAACCAAAACCCAAAATATTTCCTATGGAAATTATTAATATTGTTGAAAACATTTCATCCCAAACTTTTGACAGTGAAGAGATTGAATTGTTAAACAAAGGTTTGAACTTTGCGTGTTAAAACAAACTGTATATTACTTTGCCAGAACCGGACTCAATTATATTTTTTGAAATTTATGGTTCATGTTGCTTAACTTTTAATTTATAGTTAAATTTGATTTTTTTGTTAAAAGTTGAGCAATCGTGTGGGGAAAAAAATTAATACGCCATTTTTGTTGTCTATTTGTGTACTTTGTAAGATCCCTATTAGAGTTTTGAAAAACCTTATACAGGGTGAAATATATGAACAAAACGAACTAATTTTTCAACACCGGCCCTGATTTTTTTCTAGTTTGAATAAATCAGTTAATTAGGTGATAGTAGTGTAACGTTTTACGAAAATATGAGACAAATCAAAATTACCGTTCAAAAGTTATGATCAAAAGAAATATCAGTCAAAATTCACAACTCCCCCTGTATATTATTAAAATATGGGAGCAGACACTTTTTAATGGCCATTTGACATTCCCCATAGGGGTCTCCATATGAGGTACGAGTATGTACAGTTCCTCATGTCTAGCCCGGTATGTTTATAAACATAATATTTGGCATAAATGACAGTTAATGAGATTGATTGGTTGCGTGTTTCAATTCTGATGAAAAAAAAAGGCGAGTGCTACTACAGCTCTCATATCTGATCAGTTGACAAAACACACGCGTCCAGCAGGAAATTGCAGAACGCTCCGGTAGAGCTACGTTGGGATGAAATCGACTATAGGCACACTTTTGCGGATGATACTTTGGAACTACTGCACGTTCAGACAATTCCAAAGATATAGTCGCTATTTTGCAGATGTTACTTTTAAACTACCAACTTTCAGTCGGTTTTAAAGGTATAGGCGCACTTTTGCATAAATATGATACTTTTGAACTACCGAACTGTATGCGAGGAAATGTTTTACTAAATTAAAAATACTTTACCTGTACGACTATTCCGTAATTTTGAACAAAGTTTTTCAACGCTAAATATATCGAAGGATTCTTACTAATGTCTTGAGTTTCGACTAATTGGGATAGTAATATAACGACATCTGTGAAAAGTTCCATACATTTGTTAGTTCCACATTTTTCTATAATATCTTGAGATATAAGCAACCATTCTCTGCAAACTGCTAGTGGTAGCATCTAAAATGATACATTGAACTTTTTTTATAATCGTCCGGATTTTTCCAAAAATATTTTTAATGTAAATACTGTCTGGGCGTCGACCCAGCTCTGTAGTGGAACGCTTCTGATGCGATAATTACTGTCGAGCGAGGTTAGTACTTGGATGGGTGACCACTGGGGAAACACCGTCGTAGAGCCCGTACAGCCTTGCAGCGAAATACCTTAGATCAGTGTGGCCAGATTGGGCGATCTGTCGCCATTTGGGCTACTTTGAACAATTTTTTGCTACAAAATTTTAACTAAAATCGCGACGCGATTTTTGGGCAATATTTTTTTTAATTGAGATACTTTTTTTGCTATATTTCATTCGAGAAAAGTGGCAAACAATTTAGTTTATGAAAAATTTTGTCGGGCAGTTAACGATGACGTGTACAGAGCAATGACAAATGACGTGACACTTTAGAAAAATTATTGAAATACTAACGGAAATATCGAAGAAAATAAACAGTTAATATTGTTTATGAAGATAAAATATTGTAGCATCCCTAATTAACAAAAAAAATGGGAAAGTGGGGCAGATCTAATAAGAGCCATAAAAAAGAATGGGAGCAGGAAGTCATATTTCGTGGTAAGTTACGTCATAGAGCTTTGTGGTGATATATTTGAGTAGTTCAATAAAGTTATTTTTGTATAAACTACATGTTATGTTCATGTATTTTGGTGATTTTTGGGCGACATGGAAACGTTGGAACATGATGCGATTTTTGGCGACATTTGCTGGTCGAGTTGGTGCTTGAGACGGTTGAACATCTGGCCACACTGCCTTAGATTACTAGGGTCAGTAGCATATCACAGCTCGCAGGAATTATACCTCGAATTATACCTATCCTATGAGCACGAGGTATAATGTAGATATGCTGTCTTTCGGATGAGACGTAAAACCGAGGACCCGAGTCCATGGATGTTGGGCTCGATAAAGATCCCTACCACTGGTTGGAACACTAGTGGATTCGGCAAAATTTACGGTTAGGGGTCGAGTGCTCCCGGCGTCGGTGATTAGCCTGAGTTGCAGAAATAGACCGACGTTAAATAACCGAATATATAAAAAAGGCAGTTGTTGTGCGATAGGCATTTTGTCAGAAAATTTGAGATTGACCGTTTATAACTTGAGATAAACGTAAACAAAGTTTATAATATTAACATGGAGAGAAAAGTTTGTTTTTATTAACCAGTTTCTGACAAAAGACTAACGGTCAAAACTTTCCAAAAACTAACCATCGACTAATTAATTCGTTCTGCGTTTTCAAATGAAGAAGATATTGACCATTTTGTAATATTTTACGGTTCAAACCTACTTCGGAAAATGGAATGAATTACCTATATTTTAAATGATTTCGCTTAAAATAAACGATATTTACCTTTAACATTGCATTCACACAGTTTCCATAATCTTGAACATCGAAATTGCTACAAACATTTTTAAAAAGTGACAATTCTTTTCCTGCCGCAATAAGAAACAATCTATAATATTGAGTGAAACTGTCTTCATCCGGGATGGAAATATCAACTAGAATGAAAAATTCAGTAAGAAAATGATAATTAGAGAGTATTTTCATGTTATTTATTACCTTCCGAATCATAACTTGGTTTGCAAACATCCAAACAGATGTCTACAACATTTTTGGCAATTTGTTGTTTAAGTCCATCGAAATTTAGGAAGTTACATCGATTTTCATTCATTATAGTTAATAACAATTTCGTTACTTCTTTAGTATCATCCACAATGGGTAAGGAAAAAGTGCCACCCTAAAATAAAAGCAATGTTTGATGTGAGCAAAAAAGAGGCTACTGGGCTGCCACTCAGTCTCAGCTTTTGAGTAAGTGAAAAAGTGACTTTTACAAAAAATTTTGAAAAAAAGAAACACCCAAATAAATGACAGCTTAAAATAAAAAAATAAATAAATAACTGCATAAAAATTGTGATTGGTGCACATAAATTATACAAAATA
Organism: Lochmaea crataegi; assembly: GCA_947563755.1. Taxonomy (NCBI): domain Eukaryota; kingdom Metazoa; phylum Arthropoda; class Insecta; order Coleoptera; family Chrysomelidae; genus Lochmaea; species Lochmaea crataegi. Next base: position 33,287,231 of record OX387427.1, on the reverse strand, counting down.
ATTGATACCCTTTGAATTGATTGTAGTAAAAGAAACATACAACTTGTGACTATGTTTCAACCCCCCGGAAAGGGGTTGAAAAAAAAATAATGTGTTTTTTGAAATTACGCAAAAACTGTCTATTGAGGGTATTGAAATCGTGTTTTTAATCTTAACTCAATAATTGGAAAATGGGAATGATAATGGGAAATCAATAGTAAACAAGAGAGGAATCTGCTCCACTTACTGAATACTTGAGAGAAGTATTTAATATTTATTTGATCTATTGATTTCCCATTATCATTCCAATTTTTCAATTATTAAGTTAAGATTAAAAACGCGATTTTAATACTCTAGGATAGAATAATTTTCCGAAAATTTTAAGTTAATTGCCTACAATCCTGTGATGTATACAGATTGCTATTTGTATTACTTTATATTTAATTTAACAATGTATTTTGCTTATCAGTTTTGGAATAGAACTGAATAAAAAATGGTTCTTTTACTTTTATATGTGTTCTATTGTACGTTTTTCTTTATTTTTAACAGTAGTTAATAAATCTCTGAAATGAGAAGTCTAGTAATTATTTAATTCCTAGGATATTAACTTTATGCGATATATCATATTATGGACAATATATTACAAATCCGTAAAAAAGTTTCACTTGCATCGTGGTTTCATAAAACCACACAAAGATTTTTTTAAATTCTGTCCGCATATTTTCTTTTATTGTCATCCAATTCAGAATAATGTTGAAAATTTCAAGTCTCTAACCCATCGGAAAATAAGAAGTTTAAAATCATGTACAAAGTTCCACCAGGGGACATACAAGAAAAGCGAGTTAATAAAATCGTGATAATGATAATATACACTGCCGATCAAAAAATTTAGGACACTTTACATAATTTAAGAAATTGCAAATAATTTTAAAAATAAAACTAATCAGGGACTCATAGCTCTAGTAGGCGATGAAAGTTATATTGTTGGATGGATGCTACTTGTCATAGTTGGCGTCTGTCACATACTGACACCGTATTTTGCAACCTTTGTTAAACAACAAAAATTAGTCCTATTCATACATACATTCATATTTCGTTGCTTATTTTTGAATTAAATATAATTTTTTTCTCTAAAACCTATTTGTTGTATGGTTTATTGTGTATACTGACGTTTCATTGTTCTTAGTGTTTATTTACTACGCCACAATACCTCTAGATCCTATTGTCGTTGCACGAATTGTAGCGTTGATACAAGATGGTAGACTACAACGTGAAACCGCCAGGATTGTTGGTAAGAGCCTCTGTGCTGTAGAAAATGTGTACCAGCTCTACCAGGAGAATGGTCTTATAACCATAGAGATACCACAGATAGAGGAACCAAGCCATAGGCCAATGTGTTTAAGTGGGAATGTCTGTCTGAACTCCGGTGAGAGAGAAAGAGACAAACGATCAGAGGTTTTTATGTATTCGTCTGTATCTACAGCATGCGCACCATTAGCGAAAGACAGCCTGAACCTCAGACTTTTTATCTCTCTTTTACATGCTGACTGGTTCCGAGCTGGCTTGTTGCCTCTATCTATAGTATCTCTATGCTTATAACCAAACGACCCGGATCTGGGCGAAAATGAGTCACGAGTCAAAGAGATGATCGGTTTTTGTTGATGCCAAGTTTGCGGAATAGAACAGCTTCTGCGGTTTTGCTTCGAAATCAGCTTCAAGAGGTTAGAAATGTCAATGTTAGCGAATGGACAGTTTGAAGAAGGCTTCGTGCTAATGGATTGTCTTGCAGAAGGATGGCCACAGGGCCAACATTGAACCGCCAGCATCGAATTGCAAGATTGGATTTTGCTCGAAATCACTTGGCATGGAACGATGATGACTGGAGCAAGGTACTCTTTACAGACGAGTCGCGTTTTTGCCTAAATGGACCAGACGGACGTCGACAAGTATGGTCCGGAGAAAGATACGCCCCCTCTTGTATTGACCATAGACGTAAATTTGGTGGTGGGTCTGTTATGGTCTGATTCCATATATAAAAATTACAAAAATGCATTAGGTAAATTTAAAATTTGCAGATATAAGCTGATACATTTGATTTTTTAAATTCTTTGCAATTTTTCAAGTTATTTAAAGTGACCTAAATTTTTTGCTCGGCAGTGTATCAACACTCACATATTATTGACGCATGCGCGTTCTGTCGGACCCACGGTTGTAGATACATAGGAGTCACCACAGAAAAATATTCAACAGGTAAAATAATTTATGCCTTGCTAAAAATGGGTAAATGTTCAATTTATAAAAAAACAAACAGAATAATAAGAAAAAAGTAGTTTTAATTTGACATTAAACATTTCAAATTGTTATAACATTGTTATAAACAAATTAAAAAACGGCATGCTGAGTAATTACAAGAAAAAAAAATTGCAAATATCTAAATTTTTCTATGAGTTATAATTTTTCTAAGTTTGAAAAACCACCCGTTAACTTTTAGCCATCCTAATATCATTTGGGGAAAAATGATAGGGACCATTTTGGTGTAAAATTTAAAGCTCTACAATTTTTGTTTGAGTCTTTTTTCTGTTACTCCAACGGTTTTTGAGTAACTTCAAAAAAACACCTTATTTTTTTTCAACCCCTTTCCGGGGGGTTGAAACATAGTCACACGAATGTTTCGTATGACACTTGAAAGTAAATTATATAAAAAATTCAAAACCTCCACTCAAAATTATGATTGAATGGACTTTTTTCTTGGACTATTGTGCTCACTTTATCCATCTTTTTCATGAGCCTCAGAGGCCGAAGTGTTTTTGAAACAGGTATCTACTAGATGATTTTAACCACACACAATAAAAACTAGGCAATTGAGTTATGGAATTTTCGAATAAAAGTTTCTTTTTATATATAAATGTGTCACTATAAAAAAATAAATATATATGAAGCTACGCAGCATCGGTAAGGGGCGAATAAACATGGCCGATATCTGTCATAATTATTATTATATAATAATTATATATAGAAACTGATTTATGCTTTGCTTTAAAGGTAAGGTATTTTTCAAAATACGGTATTTGTTAAAAACAAATGTTAAAAATCGTTCTTGAATTCAATATGGATACGAAATAATAAGATACTAAGTAAAATTGAAAATACGAAGGTAAATACTGACAATATAAACGCCATTGGGTAATCAATGTCAGTCAATTGTCGAAGCGAGAGGGAAGAACACCCGCACGCGCTTGTCAATAGGAAGTCAGGTGGTTACTTAGCAACGGAGGTTGAAAAGGGGTTTTCGAAGGAAAAAATAGACGAGCTTTGCAATATAAATGAAAGGAGGAAGTCAGAAAAAAATTAAAATCAAATAAAATAAACTGAAATTATAAATAATGAGATGGGATTGATGCAGAACAGAAAATGGTAGAATCACAATTCGACAGAGAAAAATAATTGATAAAGAGCTTCATGGTTTGAAGCTTTAAAATTGTAACGAGAGGAAGAAATTATTGAGAGAAGTAACTTTCAATTTACTCAAATTAGGAAAAAATTTAAAGTTATTTACTTAAATCCAGAACAGAAATTAAATTAGAACATTGACAGAAATTTAATAATATTTTGGACATTTAAAAAAAAAATTTATTTTAAATTTAAAATAAAACGATTGGGGTGGATATACTATAATATAATATATTATACAATAATAATAACAATTCTAAAATAATAATAATTCTTCATACTGAATTTGAGTATACAATTTCCATACAAAGATTATGTAATGTTATTTTTCATTGTACCAATTTAGTTTAAAAAAATCTTCTGGACCATTTTATTAAAATAGAAGGAATATTATGAACCACAACCTGAAATGACTTTTGGCTGGGACACCTATTATAAAAATAATAATAATATTGATTAAATTAAAATCAATACAGTAACTACCAGTAATTTTACAGAAACTTGGATACAAAATCGATCTCAAATTGTATGATTTAGTAAGAAAATGATAAAAGAGACTAAATTAGAGTAAAGATGACCTACATTATAAAATAGTGAGAAAAAAGATTCGAGTGGCTGCCCTGGCACAACAGTGAAATAAAAATTGAATACTCACTAGAAACATTTGGAGTACAAGATCCAGCCTTTCCAGATTTGCTTCAGTGGCATATTTGTTAACTAAAGGACCTAAAATCCTCAGCACTACATCTTCATTGTTAAAATAATAAACTTCAATAAGACCAGCGAACAACTGTTTATAATTATCAACATTTTGAGCATTTGGTGGTGTATTGTTAGCAACTGAAAGCAACAATGTAACTCCCATATTGTTAATTTTGATAATTTCCGTTAAACTTTCAAAAGTTTCTTTCAATATATGATAATAAAAACCGTTCTTGAGACATTCTTCATATAGTTGTGTAAGGACATCTGTAGGTCGCTGTAGAAATAAAAGTAGAACGTTTTTTGCTAATTCTTCTACACTGCTACATTCCTTGACTTTATTCAAAAGCTTGGTTAAGGGTTTTACTATGTCCTTTGAACCTAAATTAATAAATTTATTTTTATAAAAATGTTTCGTTGTCACAAGCGTAAGTTTTTTCAGATTAATATGAGATGCACATTTTATTATTATTTCTACAGATTCTTGATTGTTTTTCTGCATGCACCAATTAAAAAGAATTGAAATATCTTCTTCATCACATAAATGGGACCAATTTCTAAAATAAAATGTATCATAAGCATTTTATATAAATTTTTGTAAACATTTTACCTAATACAATCGCATGAATCTGAATTATTGAAAATTTGAGTTCTTATCAAAGCTTTGAACCAATTCTTCTGATCCGAGTCTTTCCTATTTATCTTTTTAATAATTTTTGACACATCTGCTTCATGTATTTGTTCGGTTAAAGATTTAGGTTTCCTTGCAATAGATCCTAATACAGCAATCAACTCTCTAGCTTCAGGTAACTTTTTATAATTTTCTAATACTAAATAAGCTTTGTTTGATACTACCGTTTGAAGGACTTCATCTTCTATTTCAGTCTAAGAAAATGTTAATGAATAAAATATTGCATACAAAGTAAGACTGCACTAAGAGTTTTGACAGGTGTCCTAACAGGGCATTGTCGTCTGAATGGGCACCTCAAGAAGCTCATACTAGTGGAGCAAGACAATATAGATTCTGTGGAATGGAGAAATCTCCATTCACATGCTTACAGAATGCGTAAAACTACAGAAACCCAGGGCTCCAACACTTGGGAGACTGCTGGATAAAAGTGGAAAACCTAACTAAATTGGAGCCTGTGGATATCCTAAAATGCATCAAAGGAGTAGAACTAAAGGAACTATTAGTTCTTAAATATTCCTCAGGAACTGAGAAAAAGAAGGTGGCACATTCATAATAAGTGTAGTTCTGATTAAATAATAAAATTTTAAAATCTATGTTTTATGTAATTGGAATTTTAAACATCAACACAGACAGATCGATCAAATTTGTGCAAAATTTGAAAAGTGAGTAACAATAATGAAGCTTGTTTTTGTTATCTATGATCTTCATATTTAAGATTTTTTCTGAAAACTAATTTATAATTATCCCACACAAAGTGGAAATGGTGTTTATGTAGCTAGGACAAATAATTATAGTCAACCAATTTTTGAAAAAATATTTTAGATTTTATTACGTGTAAATGATAGAGATGTGATTAGTTACCAAAACATGTTGTTAAAAGTAAAAACGGATACCTATTTATTTTTAACTTATGTAATTTATTTATAATTCATACATTTTTGAAACTGTTTAGTTATGTTGCATTGTGGGCATTTTTAAAATTAGGATTATCTATTTAATGAACATTTTCCATATCTATACATCTTTTAGGTCTCAGTGAATGTAATGCCAATATACAGTGTTGCTGAAAAGTCTCGGACCAAGGGATTGTCTTTGAAACGGGTAAAGGGAAAGTTATGAAATCCTAGGACGATGAATGAGACATCCTGCATATTTTAGAGCAAATGTCAAATGTTTTTGACGTCAGCGTTTAGCGTACGGTCACCATCTTGAATTTTTTGAAATGGAAATCTAGGTCGAGTTATGTATCACAAAGAGGCTTATTTTTTTCTCCTTCCAAAAATAATAGCAGTGTATCACTTTACTCGGAAATTATAATAGAAATTGAACAAAAATATTAAAATTGTAATTTCAAACAAAACTGGATGTTACAGAATTTTATAAACTAAACATTCATTTAAGTTGCAAATACTTCATCACAATAAGTGCTCATTTGTTTGTTGACAATGATGCAATCTCTCTTAGAAGCTACAAATAGAATCGTTTATCATTTGTGGAGTAATTCCCTGCATTTCGAGGCGTAGGCGATCCTTTGAATTGTTCAAGCTAGTTGGTCTGTTAACATAAACGAGGTTTTCAGGTAGCCCCAGAGAAAAAAATCAAGTGGTGTAAAGTCGGGGGATCTTGCCAGCTACATATTTTCAACCAATCCATCTCTGAGGGAAAATTGTATTTAAATATTGCCTAATGAAGAACAATCAAGACTAATCAACAAATTAACAGATGATATAAAAGAGTGAATACAGAAAAAGGAAGATTTAATACCAAATTGTACAAACCAAGGTAATGGTAGTGAAGCAACTCCTAAATTTATACCACTTGTAAATTTAAACGTCAAGCAAAAGCCTACAAGACATAGTGGACCGACGATGCAAGAGAACAGCAAAGGAAGTAACATAAAAGGTAGTAAGGAACCAACATACGCCGATGTTGTTACAAAAAAACTAAAATTAAGCCATGTTGATCTGACATCACAAAAATCAAATTTGATCAAAAAAACAGATACAATGAAAGAAGAACAAGGAACAGTCATGAATGAGATAATAAATTTAAATAAAGATAATAATGGTGAATACCAACTTTCTGGAAGAAGAAAAAATGGCAACATAGGAAATGGTGAAGGAAATAGTGATTTTCATGGGAAGGCGAAATCTAAAAAAATTTGGCTTTTTATAACAAAAGTTCCTGATAAGGTCAATGAGGAAAATATAAGACAATTTATACAATTGAAAGAAAAAATTCAGCAAGAGGATTCTGAAGTAAGAAAACTAAATACGACAACTAATTCAAATAACCAATCGTTTTTGGTTGATGTACATTTGTCCCTCAAAGATGAAGTGTATAAACCTGATTTTTGGCCCAAGAACATCATCTATGGACGCTTTAACTTTAGAAAAGGTCAGCGATTTTTAGGTGATACGAACAGAACATCAAACTTAAATGATGAAGATCAGCGACCTTCCTTTTTTTTAATGTAAGAAAACCAACAGGCATATATTTCCCCATTTTACACTGTAATATACAGGGTGGACTTGCAAGTAAAGCATATGATCTAAATCTGATAACGCAAAGTAAAAATGCTAATGTTTTGTGCATTAGTGAACACTGGTTGAAAGAAGATAAACTTAAAGTGACAAATATTGAAAACTACAATTTGGTGTCTTATTTCAAAAGAATCGATAAAGAAATAGGGGGCGTTTGCATATTTGTAAAAAATGACCCCAATAGTGTACAGTTAAATTTAGATAAATGGTGTATTGAAGGTAAAATAGAAATATGTGGAGTTAAACTTAGGGTTACTTAGTGAAAGTAAGAAATTTTTAATTATTATTGCTGTATACAGACCTCCTTATAGCGTCAATTTTAATATTTTTATTATGAAGTCAGAACTATTGTTACAAAGTATTTACAACAATGATTATTATGTGATTTGTGGAGATTTTAATATAAATTTTATGGAATATTTCACTCATACATGTTGTATCAAAGCAACGAATGGTAAATTATTAAATGGATATTCAGTGATAATTCCATGTTGCCATGACAACCATTGTCAGACAACCTTAAAATAATAAACGTGAAATGTCAAGTTTCTTAGAGGTCATGAATCGAATCGGAGATATAGTCCAGTAACTCAAGACCAAAAAACACCTCAACCTGGGCAACTGGTCCGTCGGTAAAATTTTTTTTTTAATTTGCAGGTATTTAGGGGTATATCAAATGTACAAAATCGCAGGTCCTTAGAATTTGTGGAACAGTGGGAAAATGGCTCTGAAGTTCCCGAAAATCCGTTTTTCGGCGATATCTGCCAAAATATGAGCCTTAGAGCATTTTTGCTTAGACGAAAAATGGAGAGCAGTTAATTACCAATAAAAGTTGTCCCTATGATTTTTTTCGCTACGCCAATATTTTTTGCAAAAACAGCGACTCAAAAATTTCCCCTTTTCAGAAACTTTAAATCTGTCGCTTTCTTATCAAAATCTGGGGAGAGGGGCCTGGAAAGAGACTAATTTCTATGGCTAGACCTCTTAGCATCAATAGTAGATGGCGCCACCGTGATTTTTCGCACTCGCGAAATAATTACGGTCGCGAACAGGAGCTATGGGAACGATCGATTTCTTAACAACTCTCGGGATCAGAACCGTTACTACTCTCCTCTAATATGAGGCCTCAACCTACTTGAGATGGGGAGCGAAATTCTGAGAATGATTACATGCGAAAGGGACAGAAAATGGCCGCTAACGTCGCGGAAATCTCGTTTATCATGTGGTGAAATCCCCAAGTCTCTAGGGTTTACCAAATTGCTTGAGATCCAAACACTCGCGACGATCCTTGACAATGAATTGAATAACTTGCCACAACTCTCGCAATTATTCGCAATTTTTTGCAAATTTTTCGCAATAATTTATAATAACAAATTTTTCGAAAATATCATTTATTATTGAAAAATATATGAACCATTATACATATTCGAGCAATTATATATCATTTAATCACCATTCGTTCACATTTTGTTCGTCAATATCTTGCTGGTTGGCGACATGAGTTGCCTCTTGTTCATCTGCACTTATTTCTTCCACCTCTTCTTGTTCGGTTACCGTGTCTTCCTGGTCCACATCTTTGTAGTTTGTACATGGGCCTGAATCACATGAACCACAAATAATCGAGCACTTTAGGCCCGCTTTCATACATGAACATGGAGGCTTACAGCCCGCCTTGCACTGGCAGGAAATTGGGAAACCCAATATTTCAATATTAGAAATGTAGATTGTTGACAAACAAATAGGAGCAGAAAGCACCCATGCGTTCACGCACTCAGCCAGCTCGACTACACTATACATGGATACCGCGTGGCGGCGTGCACGAGGAAAATGATAAACAACGTATAAATTGGAGAAAGTTTAAAGACAAAATACTTTTCCGTGCGATCAATAAAATGGGTCATATACATATCGATGAAAAGGTCAGAATGTGACCTTTCATTGAGTACTATGCTTGGCCTGAAAAAATGTGCCCCTGAGGAGAAAATAACCCCAAAAAAAATTTCCTTTTTTCAGTGGCCTGGAGATTTTCTCGATTTTCCTGGAAACCCGGGTACTTGGGCACAACATAATGGTGGTACCGGCAAGGGAACATCCCCACCTCTTTCATTAAAGACATTAAATGCCGGTTTCATGATCAATTATCAAGAAATTCCCGATAAACCGAAGCATTTGCAAGAACTCCGAAAATCCATAAAAATCGCCCTTGGAAAAACACGTTGTTTATTGAAATTCTTGGAAGGGTGAAAAAATCGAGAACAAACGAACTTTGGCCGGGTTTTCCCATAATCCCGAGAAATAAATTGAGGTAAAAAAACACAATATTTTAGCCACAGTTTCCTTCTTTCATTTAAACTTTGGATCGTGAAAAAATATTAATTTTTACGCGAGTTATTCGAAAATTAGTAAATTTATTGGGGCGTCATTTCCTCAAAGCGTGCTCTCTAGATGGCGGTCATGAGCTGAAAACGGGGGCTTCGTTCAGGGCTCATTATCTCGAAAACTATCAAATTTTTTGCAAAAATGATAAGGACAATTTTTGTAGGGGACGAACTACTCGTCATTATTTGTTTGAAGAAAAATTCTCTAACTGGCCTATTTCCGGAAATATCGGCGAAGAAAGGCGGGAAACGCAAATTTTTTAGCGAAATGGGCCATTTTCCCACTGATCCACAAATTCAAAGGACCTGCGATTTTGTCCATTTGATATACACCTGAATAGCTTCAAATTAAAAAAAAAATGATCAACGCCGGACTAGTTGCCCAGGTCGACACCTTCGGTTACTGGACTAATATAACAGAACGGGAAATTGACAAAAATGTATTACGTTACTGTTTCAATAAATAAATAATTTGTTTTTATTGAGATTTTTAAGCTAGGGAGGTTACATTATCTATCTGAATATAGTGGAGATATACAGTAATTTGTATTTTTATTCGAGAAATATTCTCCCTAAATACCGCTTGTGCTTAAAAATTAACCGGATAATTTCCATTCAAGCTTGTTGTCTAATTCCACTCGTTCTTTGAACTCGTGGAATTAGTAACAACAAGCTTTCATGGAAATTATCGGTAATTTTTAGGCACTCGTGGTATTACCCCCGAAAACTCCAATCAAAAACATATTTCATTGAATTTGCTTTCCGAATATAACATTAAATTTCATATAGATGTACCTACAAGAATCACTAAAAATTCATCAACTTGTATTGATAATTTTTTTTTGAATATACTGACTTTTCAGAACATATCAGCTAATATAGATTGGAACGATCTATATATGGCTTGTGGTTTTGAGGAAAAGTTTTCAATTTTCTTTATTATTATAATACTACTTTCTTAAAACGTTGAATGGTTAACAGACCTAAACATAAAACATGGTTTTCACCACATATTAAAGGCTTGCACGATCAATTGTGTCAGATGAATAGATTGAGAAAAGAACTCAATAACCCTCAATATTCTCTAAGAAACAAGAAGTTTAAACAAGAGTATAAAACAATTGTCAAAAAACATCAAAAGGTACATTATGATAATCGTTTCAGAAATAGCAGTAGCATAATGAAGGACAGTTGGAAAATAATTAATAAGAATAGAGGAAAAACCCATCAATCGACAAAAAATCTTATATCTTTTAATAATAATGGTGAATTACAAAATCAGCACAAAGCTGATTAAATCAACAATTATTTCATAAAAATTGTACAGGAAAATAAACTACCAGTTGTTAATCATGATCTACATAGCGAAAGCGTTGCAAAAAACAAATAGCAGCACTTGGATAAAAAATCAGTCTCGAGAATGGTGGAACAAGGCGCCAAAAATGAGGCAGGCCAAAGAGTTCATCAAGGAACCCTCGCCAAAATTCATGGAGCATCTACTGAGCCAGAATAGGAAAACAATCAGGATCCTGGTTGGGCTCCTTACAGGGCTTTGTAGACTTAACAAACACATGAATAACATCGGATTGGCAGAAACAACCATATGTAGGTTTTGCCAAGAAGATGAGGAAACCCCAGTACACATACTGTGCTACTGCGAAGGCCTGACTAGGCTGAGGTTTTCAACGATAGGGGAGGAAAAACCACAACCCTCGCAATATATGGAGGACCTGAGGTATGCCATCCGTCTAGCAATAAGGACGGGTTTAGACAAGGAACTCTAGAATAACAGGAGGGCATACACAATAGATCTGCAAAGGTCGTAGTGGAGAGGCTCTCAGAAGCACTTAAGCCCCATATGTATCTTATCTTAATCATGATGTAAAAATTGATCAATTCAATTCAAATTTTTTTTTATTTCCTACTACTGAAGAAGAAATTATATCTGTTATGTTAAAAACAGCTTCTAAAGCTGCTGCTGGTGTTGATGAAATTGATGGTAAAGTGCTGAAACATGGTGCTACTTATATAGCATTACCACTATCCTATTTGATAAATGAATCATTTACATGTGGAATATTTCTAAACATAAAGGAATCTAAAGGCATCCCCATTTATAAAAAAAAGGGATGAGCAACTGATATTGCAAACTATCGATTAATATGTGTGACGAGTCAGTTTTCTAAAATATTTGAAGCAGGTTATGTGAACAGATTGACAAAGTACTTAGAAATGTTCAAACTACTCACTGTTATTCAAAATGGCTTCAGAAAAAATAAATCAACAACTATTGCGATTTCTGACTGTGTTGAATTTATTTACATCGCATTAAACGGTAAATTAAATGTATTGGGTATTTTCTATGACCTTAGTCGTGCGTTTGACACGGTTGATCGAGAGCTCTTACTGCGAAAATTGCAAGGTATTGGAGTGCGTGGCATGCCATACAACTGGGCCGCATCTTATCTCAATAATAGAACTCAAACAGTCACAGTGGATAATATTACCTCAAGACCACTCCAGTGCAGTGTAGGTGTACCACAGGGCTCAATATTGGGGCCTATATTTTTTCTTATTTATGTAAGTGACTTAAATATGTTGTGTTCAAAGCCAGATAAGATTGTTCAATACGCTGATGATACCAATATTATCATGTCCCTCAGTGAAACCACTCAACTGGTGGATAGTACCAATGCTGCCTCTGCTGAATTCACTACATACTGTAAAAATAATGGAGTTGAACTCAATGTAACATAAACACATTTTATGTGTTTCTCACCAAGAAATAGAACTCCAAATTATGACGTTTATTTACATGTGGATGACAAATCTATTGAAAGTTATACTACTACAAAATTTTTGGGTATAACCATAGATTCTAAACTTATGTGGTAAACACACATAAATATCTGCAAAGTTAAACACATGTTGTTATATAATAAGAAACCTAAGAGAAACCGTCTCATTTGGAATACTACGAATGATTTACTTTGGTTTAGTCCAGTCGGTACTTCAGTATGGGTTAATATTTTGGGGTTCCTCATCTTATTTTGAAAGAGCGTTTATAGCTCAAAAAAAAGTCTTAAGAAATATGTATGGCATTCCATGTTCAGCTACTTGCAAACCACTATTTAAGAAATCAAATATCCTAACACTTCCAAGCCTTTTGATTGTCCAATTAATACTGTACATTGAGGATAATAAGCACAGGTTTGAGAGAAATGAGGACATGCACTAACATGATACTAGAGGTAAATCAAATTTACGACAACCTCTCTAGATTAGAAGTATCTAAACATGCACCCGCTTTTATTGGGATAAAATGTTATAATAAAATTTTAAACACAATCTCAATAAACAATCTTTCAAGTAGATGTTTCCGCCAAACCGTCTATACATTTTTAATGGATAAGACATTCTACTGTGTTAATGAGTTTTTCAATTTTTAGGAATTTTGTAACAACTGTTAGATGTTTCTAATTAGATTACTTTTTATAATTTTTTTTATATATATAATATGTTAATGTTATATTTGAATTTGCCATTTGTGATGTATAAATAATGTGACTAGTCGATAAGTTTTATACTTACATTTTTTTGTTCTTAAAAATTTGTGTAAATTTTGTGGATGAATAAATTTCTTTCTTTCTTCTTTCATATTAGGAAATAATCAATTTATTTCAGGTATAATTTCATTTTGGAGTAAATCATAATATTTAGCACTGGTAAGCATACCTTCAATAAAAAAGGACCAATCAAATGGTTTTTCACCAAATCCATCCACACATTAACTTTTTGTGGACGCTTCAAACAAGTGAGGATTACAATTTAACCAGAGAAAGAAATTGTTTTGCATCCTAATTTTCTTTGCAACTGTAACTGTTTCACAAAATTGTAATCGTCTATCAAAATCATCCTCAGCCAATTCTTGGAGATTTTGGACTTTATATGGATAAAAGTTATTTTTATGCAGAATAGTTTGTGTACAATGTACAAATACCATAATTTCTTGCCAATACACTTATAGATGTTTTAGAGTTTTCTTGAACATCTAAAGTTTTATCTTCATTAGTTGCACTTTTCGGTCTACCAGACCTTGGAATATCGTTTACCAGTTTTAATAAATTTTTCAAAAGATAATCTCTTAATGCGAGACTTTTCAGCAAAGCTGTATATATAGGTAGTTACAGAAATTTAATAAAATAATCTTACCTCAGCCCAAGCACAGAACACATCAATGGTGACATTTTTTGTGATCAAACAACAAGTTCTTGTCACATAAACTATAATAGGTTTTAGCACTAAACAATTTTGATCACACTTAAGAAGTAGTTTGAAAAGACTTAACAAACACAATCCCATATGATTGTATATTTGATCTTTTTTCCAATTTTTTATTTGATCCTCATATACTCCCGATAAATTTAATAGTATAATTTTTGTTATTTCACACACATTGTCTATGTGTTCTTCTACCTAAAAACATCAAAAAATAAAATAATACATATATACAAGCTGTTGAATTGATGTTGATCTGACAATAAAAAATAATTACCTTTTGTGAATAATTAATTTTTGATAATTTGTCAACTGTGGCCATTAAAAACATTTCAGTATATTTCAACATCATATCTGGAGTGGATTTTTTCAAACACTGTAAAACTTCATCTAACAATTCTGCACTATTGCTAATGGGTAGTTTTACTATAACAGTACAATAGTATTTACACAAATCTAAGCCATAAACAACATTTGAAAATAGACATTTGGACAATGGCATAGTTACATTTATTAAATGGGAATATTCTTCCAACTCTAAAGGATGTTTATATGAAGTATTTAAGGCCAGAAATAACACTATATCTTCTAACTGTCTATCATAAATTTCATTTTGTTCATTATCATCTGTTATGTATTTTCGTTTTTTCAAAAAAGCTTGTAATTCTAACATAACTTTCATGATAACATCCTCATTTCCTAAAAATATTGATTTATAATGAAGGATATTGTGTACATACTGGGAACAAATAATACTTCTCAACTATTTCACACCTTTCGTATGGATTAATATAATTGGGTATTTTTAAACAAGCATAAGAACTTTAACCACAAATTGAATTCAGAACATATCTCTCTACACAAACAGAAATATTTTCAAAATTAAATGAATCATTTTTTTCAATATACCTCCTCTGTAGTTAATTCTGGTAAATTCTCCTGTATTTTTAATTAGGCGTGACAAAATTCCTTGTACACATATTAAATCACTAGTTAAATCCATTTCGTAGTTGTTCAATGTATCAAACAATTCCTTAAATCTATTCCTTCAAAGTGGTTTGTCGTTGTTTACCACCCATAGAATATTAGAATAAGGTATTTACCACCGATTCATAGATAACACATATACCAAAGAATACCCAACTAACAAGAAGCGAAACTTCGGATAAAAACGAGTTCACAGACGCCATGTTTTAAATTAGTCGTCATATGTCATGCGATCACATTTAGGCCTCTTGCTTATGGTCTTTACAGACCCAAATTAGAATAGAGTTTGCTTGTAGGTTGAAATTATTGTCTTAAATGATCTATTTCACGTTTATATTGTCACGAAAAGTGCAGAAATAGTTACTGATGGGAAAATATCGACAAATATCTATACACTGTGTCCGTAAAGTATGGAACAAATTCATTTTTAGCTAAACAGACCATTTTAAGAAATAATCCTGAAACACGTCGATTTTTGATTTTAATTTACCGTATTTTAAAATAATAATCTAATATACAGGGTGAATTACTTTCGAGTAATGACGTCACCGTCATTTTTTTTAAATGGAACACCCCCATTTTGTTTCAATTTTCGGATTACTCTAGCTGAGCTGATTCCAAAAATGTATCACATGTTGATTCCAATTGGTACAGGGTGAACAAAAATACAATAGTTTTGTGTGTGCTCATAAAGTAACGCGTAACATTCTTTATTAGTTAAATTAACAATATTATCAAAAATACTCATGAAATACATGACTTTATAAATGTTCGAACTGCAGCCCTTGCTGTATTTGACAGTAACCCAAACGGTGTACAAATTCTTCTTGAACCTTGTTTATTGTGTCTTGAGAAATATTGTACACCGTTTGGGTTACTGTCAAATACAGCAAGGGCTGCGTTCGAACATTTATAAAGTCATGTATTTCATAAGTATTTTTGATAATATTGTTAATTTAACTAATAAAGAATGTTACGCGTTACTTTATGAGCACACACAAAACTATTGTATTTTTGTTCACCCTGTACCAATTGGAATCAACATGTGATACATTTTTGGAATCAGCTCAGCTAGAGTAATCCGAAAATTGAAACAAAATGGGGGTGTTCCATTTAAAAAAAATGACGGTGACGTCATTACTCGAAAGTAATTCACCCTGTATATTAGATTATTATTTTAAAATACGGTAAATTAAAATCAAAAATCGACGTGTTTCAGGATTATTTCTTAAAATGGTCTGTTTAGCTAAAAATGAATTTGTTCCATACTTTACGGACACAGTGTATAATACATTTGATAAAACACAACTTTATGCTAAAATACTTTTTCTCAGTGTGATTCGAGTAAACCTGTAAGCATTTATTATGGTTCTCAGTGTATGCCAAAGATAGCTGTCACCTTCAAGGTTATTTATTTTTGCCCCTCCAACATCAAAGGATTTTCGCCGGGCTTCACTTCTTGTTGTTGTGTATTCTTTGCATATACGGACACCGATTGCCATCACCGCTATACAAGGAGATCGAACTCCATGTGTTCCAATTTCTGGTCATTATAGAGGGCACCACATAAGTTGCGATACCAAAAAATCTGACGGCAGCCAATCATAAGACTCGAGTTCATGATGTTTTATTGGTTGCTTGCTAGCTTCTTTGACAGTTCGCTGTTCACGAGTGAGGTAAGTGAGGTTAGGTCACAGAAATGGAAAATATTGTGAATAAGAAATCCGTATTTTGTCCTCGTTTTCAAAAATATCGAAAATTGTAATCGTTTGGTGGTAAAATAATCAGTTCCACTCTGTGCTGCTGAATTTATTTATGTTTTTACGTGATAAAAAAATATGAATATCTACTATCATGTCTTCTCTTCAGTATGGAATTTTAGAACACTCTTAAAGGTCCAGCACAGTTGGAATGAGTATGTCTTTAAAAGAGAAATTTGAAGAATAAAAAAGACACTCTATGTGCAAGTAAGTATATTCTAGAACCAAGTTCACAAGTTGGATTGCCCAATTATAAAAAATAAATTGGAGATGAATAAAGAGATATGTTTACAATACTTATGTATAAAGTTTTTCAGAATCTGGCTTCCTAAATAGTAAAAAAATATTAGCTACACAAAAATATGAAAAAACGGTGAAAAAAAAAGGAAAAATCACTTGAAATGCTTGGAGGAAATGTGCCACTTCAAATGTACTATATTAAATGGCCTTCGAATAATTGAGAATTGCAACTAGAAGAAATACAGTTTGAAAACATAGAAAGTATGTATAGATAAATAGCCAGTAGTCATAAGCTCTAATAACACACAAATTTGGTCCTATCAATAAGAAGTAATAAAACAATTACAGAATTAATAATATCTAATATTTCAGATTATTTTCTATGAAATGAACGAAAAGATGATTGCTTCCGAACTGGTCAAGCCTTTACAAAAAGAAATTATGAAAATATTGAATATACAGAGAGTTGCATGAGAAGTAATTTACTACACACTATGTAACTTCTTTTACCTAAATATAAAGTGTACAATCCTTCGATCATTAAACATTGTTCAGATACAATCAGTATTTTGTCTCTAACTTGATACCTACCTATCCTATTGCCTGTTATACTTATCCAGCTTAGGTATTATGAGTAATAAGTGAACTGTTGAAGTTAAAATAAGGTAATTAGAATACTTCATATTTACTGCTCAATTTACCAATAGGCTTTATAGGATTACGAGTACTCTTGCAAAAAAATTTAACTGAAGGATATCAGAAAATACATCTATATCTTGATACCAGATGCTCAACTATGCACACTATCGAACCTGACATCAAATATATGAGTGCAAACCTCTAGTTTATGATGAAAACATAGTGCTGCTATTTTTCTAGGCATTACTGAAGCATTTGATGGTGTTTGGAACTGTGGTATATTCTACAAATATATGAAATGATGTGTTCTAAATACTTGCTTTTAATCTTGAAAACTACCTTAGTGATAGAACACCACAAGTAAAAGTGAATTACAGTTTTATTCAAAACATTTAATGACTTCTCCAGCATTCCTCACTGTCCTATTTGCTCTACAATCTATCTATCTTGTTACAACTATGATTTAGCAACAGAACATTTAAATTTGCATACATATTGCAGTATATAGATGACATCGCTTTGATCAGTCATAATAATCTTAAATAACAGTAAATAAGCTACAAAAACTTATAACAGAATACTGAAATGGTTTAACATGAGTAGGATGACGCCCAAAGTCTTAAAACTAAATGCATAATCTTCAATCTGTTCAATAACAATGAAAAATACAATATATTTTCAATCAATAGGTACAACTCACTAATGACATTAGTTCATGCACAGATTTTCAATATAAAATATATTTAAATAATTCCGAATCATACATGAAAATAATTTTTTTAAGTACTTTATTTTAAAAATACAAAAATTGCAATTTACAAAAGTTTATTTCCTAATGAAGCAAACACAGTGGAAGGTCACAATTAGTAAAATACATAAGTACGTACACAAAATATATATAACTGTGGACGTTCTGTAACTGAACCTGCACAAAACATTTTCTACACTATTTTGAATCCTCTGTGTTTTATCTATGAATGTTATACTGCAAGTGTGCCACACTGGAATTAGTTAGCTGAAGATTGGTAAGAAATAAGTGTCACCGATTAGTTTCAATGTCTTATGGTTTTAGTAATCCTGTTGTGTATTCGACGAGGAATTAATACACAATTATTTAATTACTAAGCACAGTTTTATTTTTAAGAACTTCAAATCAAAAGATGTGACATACGTGACATCACTATATATATATATTATTCTAAGGGTAAATTCAAAATACATAACATTTTCTTCCCCTTCTTAAAGAAAGACTACAATCAACAAGCTACAAATCTAATTTACTAGGTATCTTGACAACACGACCTGATCTGATAACATTTCTAAACGTTGACGGAGTACCATGTCCTTCAAATATGTTTTTGTCTTTAAGACTTGTTGAATCAGGCGAACCTTGAGGTTCGATAACAGGACTTGGTACTTTTTCAACATAAGGACTCATGTTACTATTAAGCACAGGAGTACTAGGTACCACATTATTTGTCACAGGAGTGTTATTGGACATAATAGGATTATTTGACATATCAGGTTTATTCGACACAATTGGATTATTATGAATATCAGTGTTATTAGAAATTTCACTCTCAATGAACATAGGATTTGATTTAGTTTGCCTAATGTCATTAATGTGATATAACTTAATATGTTCACCGCATTTCACTAAATAAGTGCTATAACTCATACACCTAACAACTTTACCTTTTTGCCAAAGATTTGTATATTTGTTTTTTACAAAAACTTCATCGTTTTCTGAAAACAACTTGATTTTTTGCAAAATGTTAGGTTGAAGGGATTTTTGTTTCTTTGACCATGGTTTTAGCAAATCAAATCTAGTACGAGGACGAATTTTAAAAACTGTTTCTGCTGGTGAACATCCTGTGGAAGTATTTGGTGTGTTTCTATATACAAATAAAAAGTTTTCTAATCTATTTAAGATAGTGACTTCACTTACATTCTCTCCCTCTTTAAATAAAGCTTTTTTTAACCCTTTTTTGATTGTTTGGACTCCCCTTTCCGCTAAACCATTGCTTTCTGGGTGTATTGGTGGAATACGAATGAATTTTATCCCGTTTGCATGACAAAAAGAAGTAAATTCATAAGAATTACCAAATGGTGGACCATTATCCGAAACTAGTTCTACTGGTAATCCAAATACCGAAAAAATTTGTTTCAACTTTAAAATTGTTTCTCTCACGTTTGTGCCATCCTTCATAAGTTTAACTTCGCACCACCCAGACTTATTATCTACAAGAATTAAAAATGTAAAACTATCTTTTTTGAAAAAATCAACATTTACTCTGTAAAAATTATTAGGAGCAGTTGGCCAAGGAAGTAAAACTCCGCTGTTTGAAAAATTTTGAGTTTGTTGGCATACATCACAAGAATTGACGTACTGCTCAACATCTTCATTAATACCAGGCCACCAACAATAAGATCTAATAAGCATTTTAGTTCTTACTATTCCTATATGCTGCTCATGGAACAAACTTAGAATATCTTTTTGCAACTGTTTTGGAATTACAACTTTATTACCAACTAAGACACAACCATTATCAACAGAAAATTCTAATTTTCTTTTAAAGTAAGGTTTCAAATTGTCATCTTTTATCGAATTTGGCCAACCAGTTAGAGTAAGTACTTTGGACAAAATTATATCTTTTTTTGTTGCTACAGCTATATTTTCGTAAGTAATAGGTACTTCATATGATAAGCTAAATGAAAATATTGCATCAGAGATTTCAGTTTGACTTTTCATTGGCAATCTTGAGAGTCCATCAGTATTCGAAATTTGGCTACCTTTCTTGTAAATAATATCATATTTATAAGCTGATAATGCTATGGCCCAACGAGTGATTCTAGCTGCGGCAGTAACTGGAATATTTCTATTTTTACCGAAAATGAACTGAAGAGGTTGGTGATCTGAGATCAATGTAAAGTTTCGTCCAAAAACGTATTTGTGGTACTTTTTTAAGGCAAATATTATTGCTAAGCTTTCACGTTCTAAATTTGAATATTTCTTTTCATTTTCGCTAAGAGTGGATGAAGCAAATAAAACTGGTTTTTCAACACCATTGATTTTATGACTAAGCACTGCTCCAACCCCGTATCCACTGGAATCACACGTTATATATATAGGAAGTGTTGGATCATAATGTGTTAAGACATCATGTGAAATAAGCAACTTTTTACTATCCTGAAAACATTTTTCACATTTACTTGTCCATATATACTCAGAATTACCTTTACATAAATCATACAATGGCCTAAGTTTGGTGAAAAGCATAGGAATAAACTTACCATAAAAATTAAGTAGACCTACGTAACTTTTCAATTCTGTGATATTTTTTGGTGAAGGCGCTTTCTGAATGCATTCAATTTTTTCATCTGTAGGATGAATTCCTGATGCATCTACTCTATGACCTAGGAACATTACAGAACGATCAAAAAACTTACATTTGTTCTCATTAATCTTAACATTATATTTCTGTAATCTGTCTAACACTTTTTTAACATTCTGATAGCATTCATCTATCGTACAACCATGCACCAAAATATCATCTAAATAGCATTTAGTCTTTGGTAATTCTGATAAAATAGCCTCCATCACACATTGAAAAATTCCCGGAGCGCTACTAACGCCATAGGTTAATCTATTAAATCTAAAAAGACCAATGTGGGTATTTATTGTGAATAGTTCTTTAGAAGCATCACTTATCTGAAGTTGTTGATAAGCCCCCTTTAGATCTAAAACACAGTAATACTCGCTACCATGTAATGTGGCAAATATATCAGAAGGCAATGGTAAAATGCAATGGTCACTATCAATTGCTAAATTCAGCGTTTTTTTGAAATCTACACATATTCTTACATCTCTAGAGTTTTTCTTGGGAACCACAACAATTGGACTTGCCCAGTTGCTGTGGGATAACTTGGTCAAAACACCAGACTTAACCATTTTTGAAAGTTCCTCCTCGACTTTTGGTTTTAATGCAAATGGCATTTCATATGCCCTATGAAAAATGGTTTAAATCCTTCTCTTATCTTTATCTCAGCTTTAAAATCTTTTATTGAAGTGTGAGGCTCTTCCTCGAAAAGTGACTTATAATCTTGTTTCAAAGAAACAATCAACTTCAACTTGACATTCTCTGACTCTGAACTTGAAACCTGATTTGACTGAAAATTGAGTTGACTACAAACTTTTACTTGTGAATTTTCTAAATTGACTGGACTACAGCTTTTTATCTGAGTCTTACCTAAACTGGACTTTTCTGTTACTACACTTCTATCTAGCAAAGAATTTCTCCAATCTTTATTTAAAATGTTTAGCCAATTCCTATCTAAGAGCGGTACAAACTTGATGTCTGATTTTAAGACAACCAAAGGTAAATAATACAACTTACTTAAGTATCTTACATGCACATATATCTGACCTAAAATTTCTGCTTTTTCCCCTGTCAAAACTCTTAACTTAAAACTTACCGGTTCTAAGACTAAATTGTTGAATAAATACTTAAAGTCTTCCTCATGCATAACTGACCTTACTGCACCTGAATCAACTTCCATTTCAAGATTTTGTTCATCGATACACAATGTAACTTTCAAAGTGTCGACAAAACTTGTTTTAAGCGAATTCAAGGTACACAATAAACTTAACTCAAAAGTTTCATCTGACTCTACTCCCAACTCCTGATTTTCATTTTCCTGCAACTCAAACACTCTGTTCTTGCACATAGGAGATTTTGCAGTGTGCCCTGTCATATTACAGGCAAAGCACTTCCAATTTATTGCTGGGCATTTGTTGTTATCCAAATGTATACGACAACATCTTCTACACTTCTGCTTTCGACTATATGACTGACTTGGACTACTACTGGGATGACTATGACCACTGGACGACTTATTTTGACTGACTTGGCCTGACTTGATTCGGTTTTGATTCGACTGTGATTTGTAATTCTGGTTTGACTTATACTTGTGATATACATTATTCAAATTATGACCAGACTCTGACACCATAGCTTTAACCTGCCCCTCAGCTAACTCCATACTAAGGGCGATTTTTAGAGCTGCTTCAAAGTTATGATCTTCTTCTAACAACTTTTGTTTAATATCATCAGACCTAATTCCAGATATCAACCTGTCTCTCAAAGCATCGATCAAAAAGTCACCATAGTTACAAGATTTTGACATACTTTTCAACCTTGCAACGAATGCTGTGATAGTTTCTCCCGGCTCCTGGTAACTATTGTTCATCTTGAAGCGTTCTGCTACAACTAGCCTTTTAGGACTGTAGTGATCTTTTAATGCTTTCACCAATTCAACATATGACTTCGTATCAGGCAAAGCAGGTGACACAAGATCTTTTAACCTGCTATATCCCTCTCCCCCAATAAAAGTGAGTAAAAGGGGTACTTGTTTTGTGTCTGCAATATCATTCACTTTAAAAATTTGCTCTAAACGCTCTATCCATGATGAAATGTCCCCAAACTTTGGGTTGAAAGGCTCGATACTCCCAATTAAAGACATATTTGTTAGGCTCTGACTTCACACAGACTTCGACTTGACTTTACTAAGACTGGACAGACTTCACTATTGATTGATGCTTAAAAAAATGGAACGGACTTTCTTGACTGGATGTGGTATAACCATAAGCATCTTCGCGGATTCGTCTCGGTTCTCGTCGCCAAAAATGTTGTGTATTCGACGAGGAATTAATACACAATTATTTAATTACTAAGCACAGTTTTATTTTTAAGAACTTCAAATCAAAAGTCAAAAGATGTGACATAACATGACATATGTGACATCACTATATATATATTATTCTAAGGGTAAATTCAAAATACATAACAATCCCTACATTGGTAAAGTGCACCAATAATTGGCAAACATAAATTTTATTCTATTTGATGTATATATTTCCTTCAAATGTATGCTCTCACCTTATTTAAATTTTCATTTCCTATTTTTATCTGAATATCAACTGAATTCATATTTTTTTGTATAAAGAACATGCCAGTAATATTTTCAAATTAGTATTACATCTTATTCCTTATCAACCATCTCTGGTTTTTCTTCAAATCTTTGTTCACCTTTTTTCTTCCAGTTCTCTTAAATTGTACTTGTATAGAACATAACAATGTCATCAGCAAAAGTAAAGTATTTTTTGTGCAATTATGCTTTTTCTAGACTTCTCTCAAGTAAGGTATATAATTTAAGTCTATCATAATAACTTTACTTTATTTTTATCTTTGAATATTTCTTATTATTTTTGGTAACTGAAAAAACTCTGGTTTACTTAAATTAAATTCAATCACGTCTTCCTTTTAAATAATCTGCACTACCAACCACTATTGCAATAAATTTCAACAACATTATCAATTTTTAACAATTTTAATTTTCTAGTTTTTATAATTCACAAGTAATGTTTACTATTATATTTGCCTACTGTCAAATTGGTAAAATATAAAAAGTAAGGTTATTGTCGTGACAGTTTTAATATGGTATCTTAGGTACAATGCGCGACGCCGCGGTGAAAAAACAAACTGCTTAGATCGACGATTTTGAGGACAGGTTTTGTCAATTTTCCCGTATGAGTTTGATCTCCTTGTATAGCCTCCATGGCCATCACTTTAAATAACCATAACCTAAAAATATCTCTTCTTCTTTCTGACTTGTGCCAAGTTGTGTCTTTATAACTACTTGTCTTTTAAAAGTCCCCCATGGACAGAGATAAGTAAATTTATTATGGACGTGTAATCACGACGGTATTAACCGACGTGCAAACTCATGGAGGTGCAAACTGATGGAATGAACTGGACACAACCGTTGAATGAATACAATCAACGACACAACAAAACCGAAGCCTGTGGGCAAAAAAGTTCATGAAAACCGGCGTTTGAAAATATCGGACCAGTTTGATTTTCGACCGGGCCGTATTTATAAAGGACTATAAGGTAACTTCACCTTCACCATGAGATTGGTGTATTACGGGTTGCGAGAAACATGGTTCGGACCACGTCATTGGTTCGGACCGGTAGTTCTATATCGGAATGAGTGTATACAGGGTGTCCCAGGATTTTTTTTACAGGCTGTAACTCAGGAATGAACGAATAGGTTTATTTGAAAATTGTGTAATCTTTTTGGGACCTACAGTAATTTCATCCGAGGTATACAGGGTATCTGTGACGTCATCATAGAAGCAGGGACGTCATCGCAATGAAAAAAATTCAATGGAAGGGGGGATCAAACTTAGCTCAAATGAGAGGGCTTTTTATTTCAAATTCAACGGTATATCTGTTTATGAATTACTTGTTTGCTGGTTACTGAATAATAAACTTACTTGATGAACATAATAATATATTTTACATGGTGTAATATAAAATAAAAAAGCTTTTCTTGATAATCTCATGAAATTTTACTCGTCACTGTCACTTATTTTTTGGCTCGACACACAAATATATATTGTTTTCGTGGAGTTGCCACTTTTTGAAAAAAGTATTTGAAAAGTAAATAAAGTTCTAACAGTATCACAGTGAGGGTACTCAAGTGGATAATTACACCAAATTTTCAGTTTAATGTTTATTTGCAACAATAACCAGAACATTTCGACTTTACAGTAATTTTATAAAATAGGTTCAAAATGGCCTCCGTCTTTTTTTTTTTTTTTTTTTTTTTTTTTCGGGCCGAGATGGGAAACTCATGTTCGAATGGGTCCAGGACCCAAACAGTGTTGGACTCATCCCCAAGGAGATGCCTACCAACCAAACCCACCTCAAACTCGCCGTTACCCCCGCCTCGGAATCACTACCCTAGCATACTTCGAGACAGGCGGCGGTCCCTCGCACACTCTCCGCTCACACTGTCATCTTCTCCCTCCTATCACTCCTGCCTCTCATGCCATATCGAGTCCTTCTCTCCCCCTTACCATGCTCTCTACTACTCCACTCACCTCCATCCATTCCTCCTCCCCCCTCAACATTATCTCCACCATGTTTTCCCAGTACACCGCCTCCCCTAGTTTCCTCTCCAACTTCTTCAGCACTTCCTCGTTCCTCCAGCATCTAAACACATGCCCCACATCATCCTCCACTTCACACCTCTCGCACACACCAGTCTCTCGTTTCCCAATCTTGTGGAGGTACCCTACTCTCGACCCATGTCCAGTGAGCACTTGTGTCAAGAAGTAGTTCACCTCCCCGAATTTCCGGTCCATCCAATCTCTCCTATTCCCAATCGCTCCTTTTAGCGCGCCCTCATACTCCTCCCACCTTCTCTCCATTTCCTCCTCCAGCCATTCCCGTACCTCTTCTTTGGTCGCACCCCTCCAGCGTTTGCTCCTAGCTCTAGCCAACACGTCCAATGGGTAGGACCTTGCCAGCACCGCTGCTGCCAGTCCACCCACCGTCCTGTACCCCTGCACCACCCTCAGCAGTATCCCTCTCTGCACCCGCAGAAGTGGCCTAACCCTCGCATTCACCCCCGCTCTTTCACCCCACACCTCCGCACCGTACAGCATACTCTGCTCTACCGTCCTACCAATTACCCTCCTCTTCCACTCTCCCGGCCCTTTCACATTACACATCAATCTCCCCAGCCATGCTGCCCTCACTTTACCCTTCTCTGCCGCCTTTACCATATGGGTTTTGAAGGATAATTGGCTATCCAACCACACCCCTAGGTATTTCACAGACTCCTCCATGCGAATTATCCTTCCCTTAACCATCACCCCCACTTCCCTTGCCCTGCTCCGTCCCTTCACTAGCAACCCCACCGTCTTCTCTTCCGCCACTTCCAGTCCGCACCGCTCTATCTTCTCCACAATCTTCCTGCACATTCTCTCCGCCTTTCTTTCTATCTCCGCCTCTCCCTTTGCCGTACATACCAGACACACATCATCCGCATACACCGTAATCTCACATCCCTCTTCACATACTATCCCACAAACCTCATCAAACACACACTTCCAGAGCGTCGGTCCAAGAACCGAGCCCTGAGGCACTCCAGCCTCCATCTCATATCTCTTCCCTCTGGAGTCTACAATCACACGCCCCGTCAGGTAGTCCTCCACCAGGTTAACCAACCCCTGCTCCACTCCAAGCCTCAGCAACGCGCTCAACACTGCCCGTTTGCTGACACTGTTGAACGCGTTCCCGACGTCGAAGAACACGAGTAGGGCCAATTTCTTCTTCCTCCAGCTGCCCTCCCTAGCTCTTTCCACCAAACCCATCACCTTGCTCAGTGCCGAGATGCAAGATTTCCCCTTCGTGAACCCATGCTGGCTTACCCTAAAACCCCCATTCCTACCAACTTCCTCCTCAATCCTATCCCTTATTATCCCCTCCATCAATTTACCCATACCACACAGCAGGCTGATAGGCCTATAGTCCCCCGCCCGCTTCCCCTCTCTACCCGCCTTCTTCATCAGTATCACCCTGGCTACCTTCCATCCTTCCGGGAACTCCTCCTCCCTCAGCACCCTGTTGAATAGTTCCCAGAAGTACTCCCTATTGTCATCCAACAGCCTCTTCACCATATCACCCCTCAGGCCATCTATCCCTGGGGCTTTTCTCACTTTAATATTTCTCCCCCAATCTTCTACCTCCCACTTCTCTACCGGCCTTATCCCCCTCATTTTCACTACCCCCCTTGTATCTTGGATTTCCTGAATTCTGCCACCCACTCCTCCTTCTCCCCCTTTGAACAATTTCTCTATGATCTCCTTCTCCCAATCCTCCTCTAGAACCTCGTTTCTATTTCCACCCATCCTCTTCACCGCTATCTCATACGCCTTTCCCCATGGATTGTTTTCCAATTCCCCCAGTAACTCTTCCCACTTCCCTCTTTTTTCCCTCTCCACTCTACGCTCCAGTTCCTTCTTCTCTTTATATCTCCCTCTTCCCTCTATCCTTCCTCTTCCCCTCAGCATCCGTCTTCGTTCTTTCTTACACTCCCTCCACAGCTCCTCTATTTCCTCATTCCACCAGTAATTGGCCCTCCGCTCACGCCTATTGCCCCTCTTTCCCTCTCTTTTGCAGCCCTGTATCACATTGTACAATTCATCTGCATCATGTCCAAGTCCCCTTCCTATCTCTTCTCTTACTTTCTTCCTCATTCTCTCTGCCTCGGCTTTCGTCCACTTCCATTCCCACTCTTCCACTAAATCCTTTCTCTCTTTCCTTATATCCGTCTCCACATACCTATGTAAGCTCAAGCTTTCCTCATCCTCCAGCACCCCCCAACTAAACACTCTTTCCCACAGCCATTCATCACATGCTGTTATATCAATGAATGATGAACCCCCGTCACCCCTCACGAAGGTGGGCAGTAGTCCATCATTCAGCACCACCAACCCGTTGGATGTTAACACTTCCTCAAGGATCTCCCCTCTCCTGTCCGTTTTCTTCCCCCCCCATATAGTATTCTTCGCATTGAAGTCCCTTGCCACCATTCTCCTTATGATCCTCCTTTTTCCTTTTGACACCCTCAGATCGTCCTCTAATCCTGTCATGCTCCTCTCATATTCTTCCAGGCTGACATTTGGGCTTATATACACACTATACACCACTATGTCTCCCATTCGCACTACCACCCATCCATTTCCCTTCCTCACTTCATCCGCCCTCAATCCATCCCCCACCACTCTTATTCCTGCTTCTCCTGTATCGTCCATAATCCATCCCTGCTTCCCCACATATCTAGCATTCACCTCGGATCCACACACTCCATCCACTTCCCTCCTAAAAATCACTTCATCCAATATATCATGCGCTATCCTACATTTCCCTAAATTTATCTGTAACACTCTCCATACATCCCCTACATTCCTCCTTCCCGCGCAATGCTGTCCCCTTCCTCCTATTTGACCAGACTCGTCCCCTCTGAGGGGTCCAGAGGGTCCCTCCCATTTTTTCCTTCACCTTTTCCATAGTCTCCTTCTACTTCTTCCCTTCCCCTACTACATTCTATCTCCCCTGGCCTGTGTCCCCTTTCCCCACATACCCTACAAAGGAAAGCCTGCCGACAGTCTCTCGCCATGTGATCCTCGCTCTTACAAAGCCAACACTTACTCCTCTCCTTGACTACCTTCACCTTACACCCTGTCACTTTATGGCCCTTTATCCCACATCCAAAGCATCTGTCATCCTCTCTACCCTCTATAATATTTACCCTGTTCCACCCCAATCTAATCTCCTTTTTTTTCAAAAAGGCTACCGCTTTTTCCCATTCCGCCCTCACCACCGCCATTTTCATCCCGTTCCTCTCCCTTACCACTTTAATCACCGTTGTCCCTTTCCCAATCAAATTCTCTATTTTCCCCCTCACCTTTTCATCTTCCATCCACGGTTCTATCCCTACCATTTTAATGGTTTTTGTTCCCCTCCCCGCTTCGACCACCCTAGCTCCTGTTACCCTTCCTACCTCCCCCAGAATTCCCCTCACCTCAACCCCCTTCTTTGCCTCTATTACCACCTCCCTATTTCTTGAGACTCTGAGTCTATCCACCCACTCCCCTGTCATCTCCCTCAACCCCTTCTTAATCCTCTCGATCCCCTCCTGATCGACTTCCCCGATATCCTTCAGGATTATCGCCCCATTTCTACCCTCCTTTTCCTTCTCCCCATCTGTATAGATTGTTACCTCCGCCACCTCTCCGCCACCTCTCACCCACGCCACCATCTTCTTCAGCACCTCCACCTCTACCTGCTCAAGCCTGTGGAGTCCAATGCTGTCCCCGCTCCCCACTAACCCAAACAGTCGACTCATCAGCTCAAACACCTTTTTCTCATCCCTACAATCTCCCTCCATCCGACAGATCAACTCCTCCGTCTTCACCCTTACCCCATTCCTTTCCGTAGTGCGTACCTCCTTGACCCACTCCATTTCCTCTCCTTTTCCCCCTAGCATCGGGTACCTATCCCTAAACATCCTCTGTATTCCCTTCTCCATTCCACTGTCTTCCTTGGTCACCCATACCACCTTTACCTTTTCATCCCCTAATATTGGATTTCCCACCTTCACCTCTATTCCCTCCCCCTTTTTACCATCCCAGTCCCTATCTCTAACCTCCAGCCATCCTTCCCAGCCTCTTTGCCCCACCTCCCATCGTGTTTGCATTATCCCGTTGCTATCGTCCTCCCCCCTCAACCTCTCCAATTCCTTGACCCGCCCCTCTGCCGCTGCCTTCTCTTCCTCCAGCCTTTCCACCTTCTCCTCCAGTCGCCTTACCATATCCTTCAATCTCTCTACACTCTCCTTCTCTTCTTCCTCCCAATCCTCCATTTCCTTCTTTCCTTTCTCCTTCAGTTTCCTCTTCTGTTCCTTGTCCTCCAGAGGCGATACCTCCTTTCTCTTTACTCCAGCATCACTCCTCCCTCTCGTCTCCCCCGCCTTATCAGGCGTTCGTTTTACCTTCGTCGACTTACCAAAAATTCCATTTCCTTGCCTTTCTTCATCCATAACCTCCTGTTCTATTTTTCTTTCTTCTTTGTCCATATTCCATCCCACGAGTAGCTAGGGAATTGAATGTCCACCACCACAGAGCCCCGCTTGTGGTGGTAAGGCTGGTTACTCCGGGAGGTCACCAGGTATCCCGGAGGCACCGTTTCTGACTGACTTTCGCGCAGCCATTCATCCATTGCCACGGTAGCTAACAACGTAGATTACGGATTGTTTTATCGAGGTTTACTCCTCTAGGCTTTTTCTCACGGTTGCCTCCGGACGCAGTGGCTTCCGTTGCCTACACTACACCACAACATAGCTGCCTTCCCTATGTCGCTGGTTTTTTATCGAGGTTTACTCCTCTAGATTCCTGGGAATCTAACCTTTTAGTCGCCTTTTACGACAGGTGGGCTATCCCCTGGGGGTATTCTTCTGAGCCCGCCCCCAGAACATTTCGACTTTACAGTAATTTTATAAAATAGGTTCAAAATGGCCTCCGTCTGCAACAACACAATTCACGTGTACATGCCGCATGTATCATCTCTTGCGTAAGGTTATTACAAGCTTGTCTAATTTTATTTTTTAAATCGTTCGTGTCTTCAGGTTTTTCATTATAAACAAGCTCTTTTAAGTATCCTCATACAAAAAATCTAGGGGTGACAGCACCGGCGATCGTGGAGGCCATTGAAAGGGTCCATGAGTTTCAATCCATTTATTTGGAAATCTAGCATTAAGATAATTTACTACAATACCGCTATTATGTGGGGGTGCGCCATCTTGCTGCCATATCATATCTCTTCTTTCATTCAAAGGAAGATTCTCCAGTAACGGAGGTAGGTCATTTTATTGAAAATTTAAATATCTCTGACCATTGAGATAGCCTTCGAAAAAATATGGGCCTACTCACCGATCATTGAATAATCCACACCAAACATTAACTCCCCCTCTGGTTTGAAAGCGAGTTTCCCTTACCCACCGCGGATTTTCCACTGACCAATAATGAGAGTTATGGCGATTCATGACGCCATTATTATGGAAACGCTCTTCATCACTCCACCAAATTTTACTCAACACATTGCCGCATCTTCTCTTCAACTATAGCAAAAGTCACGTGAGAAGGTGTTGTTCTTTCGGGAAAACGCTCCTAGAGTAAGGCCTGAGCATTTCGAGAATTTTTCCTACACTCACCATAGATTAGCAACATATGTACATATTCATTCGGTGTGAATAGGAATGGCATTTTAACTTCGGAGTTTTCACACTATGTACCTATTGTTTTAAAACGGTACTAGGTATGAGGATTTAGAAAGTGACCACAATCAATGTGACATTAGATTTTACTAAATTCAATCAAAAAGCGATTAAGGTAGAATTCCAACGCCAACTGTTTTCTTTAGCTTTTATAAAAACTAGTTAAAAAGTAAAAATAGGCCTATCTGAGGTGAATCCGGACATGGTATTGCGGCATGTAAACGATTATCACTGGTTATTGTTGCAAATAAACAATAAATTGAAAATTTGGTATAATTAATAATTATCCATTTGAGTACCCTCACTGTGTTACACCGTTGAATTTGAAATAAAGAGCCCTTTAATTTGAGCTAAGTTTGATCCCCCCTTCCATTGAATTTTTTTCATTGCGATGACGTCCCTGCTTCTATGATGACGCCACAGATACCCTGTATACCTCGGATGAAATTACTGTAGGTCCCAAAAAGATTACCCAATTTTCAAATAAACCTATTCGTTAGTTCCTGAGTTACAGCCTGTAAAAAAATCTTGTATAGTCAAACTAACTTATTAAACGAGATAATACTGGAAGCACGAGACTGGTATAATCACTTGCGAGTGAGTGAAGAAACATATTTAAAATTACTGAGCCTCCACCTCTTTCCACTTTAATAGTTATTCTTCGTAACTTTTTTAATTTTATCGCAGTATTCTTTCAATATAATTTACCTTAGAAATGGGAGACTTCTATATAGATCAATTAATTCAGTCATAAATTGCTTATTTTTCTGATCTGGAAGTTGAAGAAATATTTACATTTATTTCATTCTTGAAAATAAGCAATCAAAACATTTTCGAAGAATGTCGAAATATTATTTGTATTTCTCCAGTCCATAAGCCGTTGATATACTTAGTTTTCCTACGACCACATAGGAAAGTAACGTATATCGCACTATACAGTACCTCGGAAAGTGGCTTATATCAAACTAGCGTGCGAATTACTTTCCACACATGAGCGGAAAATAACTTCCCGCACGCATGCGGATAATCAGTCAAATGTATAATTTTTATTAAGATTGACCACTGTCAAGCTGTCAAATATATAATTTTGAATTAGATTTAACTATGTAATATCTAAATTTGAAGCGATCTATTTGAAAAGTGAAATTTTTTTCATGTTCTTGATTGAAAAAAAATTTAGGACGCGGTCGGGGATCGAACCCACGTACTCTTCGTCATAAGTCCGATGCTGTACCAACTAACCCAAACCAACATTAATAATGAACGGAAAATCTAATCATCTTATAGGTATTTATTATCTAATATATAAAAAGCAGGCTTTGACAAATTGTGAGAAATGTCAAAAAATTATTCTGATTAGTGAATGTGAAGTGCATTAATTGTGAGGTCAGTTTATATACCTACCTACCTGGAACTATCTACAATAACAACGTATCCCAGACATGCATAACAATATCGTGGATACTGACAATGACATATATACAATAATTAAGAATTAATTGTAATAACCTACCTATAACTAATTAAATTTTTGTTACTAATGATAGTTATTGTTATTTCTTGAAATCAATTATGTTGACTTTAATTGTAACATTTTGTGTATTAATATGTCAGATGTTGATTACACATTATTTGGTGAAATTATCACGTGATCGTAGGAAAAATACTGTACATTACTTGTGCGAAAGTGATTTTTCACACTCGTGTGATTGTCGCACTCGGCTTTGCCTCGTGCGAAAAATGTCACTTTCCGCACACGTTATGTAATATACTATTTTCGTACACTTTCTTAGATTTTTGGTGCAAAATATTTATCACTTCATTTTCTGCTCTCCCCTATATGTGTGTTTAGATATATATTCTACGAAAATATAATTCCTACTGATTTTGACAAATAAAACAATTAGATAGGAATCTAGGACAAACGTCAAATGCAGAGCGTGCTTATTGAAAAATTATGGGTTTCTATTGATTAAAAATCTGTATCGTTATGAAATTAGTATATTATTCAACAAGCATATAATGATGGATATTAATCACGAAGGTGAACACCTAAGTGAACATTAGCCATTATATGCGAGTAGAATACTATATTTTGTCCACCACTATTGATTTCCTGTTTATAAATTTATTTATTTTTTCGCTTTCCTCCAATTTAGAAAGGGATTATAGGCTTTTATATATAATTTTTTCGACTTTTCTGGCAATAAATTTAAGGATACTATTTATTCTGCTTCTCTTATTTTTGGCGGGGTAACATTTATTTCAGTGTCTGATTCGCTTTCCATATTATATTTTCTAGTAATTTCAATTTAAATTCAGTATAATAAATTAAAACTCTTGCAATCAGCTATAAATTATTTAAAACGTCAGTTTCTTAGTTTTGACATTGACATCTATACGCTCTATATACCTACAACATCTGGATACATTATTATTAATGTCTCTGTAGCAGGATTGTTTAGATGTCTGAGTTCGTGTAATGAAGAATTGTACGCTTAAGATTCGAATCCGGGTCGCGACGAAAATTTTTAAATATTATATTGTGACATTTGTATATAAATAACCTTCAATATAGGTCTTATTTATCCGTGTCATGTGACCTGTTCATTATCCACACCTATTATTCACTGGTGAATAATGTACGTCATTATACTTGAAAAAGCACACATGTAAACATTATCACATAGTCGTGGACAAACTGTATTATGCATCGATTGCCAAACACCCGATAGGAAATATTTACTATTTTATAAGATTTTCTCTAATCTACAGGAAGCGCACCTAGGCTTATAGAAAGTTACAGATGTGCACAAAATTTACCCAGAAGCTACAGTTATTTTCAAAGTATGAAAAATCAAAATCAAGTAAACAGAAATCGCTACAGATACCTAAGTACCTAAGGGCGTGTTCAGCTGGGTTCAACGGTAAGAACTAAGCAAAACACATTTCAATGAGTGTGCTGGCCATGGAGACTACTTGGTTTTAACTGGGTCTTATAATTTGAATGTTTTTTTTTAGTAAATTAAATATATTTTTATCTTATATTTCTGTTGGTTAATTTACCGCCCGCGTACTAGGCAAAACTTGCACGTCCACTTGCATCGGGCCTGGACTAACTCACTCGTCAAACCATGGAGACTATATTTTCCATGAGACAAACTTTCAAGCAAAAACAAAACATATAACATAACCTAGAAACCATCGTAATCAGTACCTACATTTTGATCTGAAACTGCGAGTCAGATTAACTAGTGCAGGCGTTGTGCGCGCTTCGTTGAGGATTTGTTGCGTATGCTGGCTGTAAAGTTTGTCCAAAATCAATTGAGGAAACGGCGAACACGTGTGCCGACTTTTTCCTTTATTCTGCAAATACCTGCATATGCTTATTCAAAGAAGAAGTCGGTACACGTGTTCGCCGTCTATGCAATGGATGTTGGATAAACTTTATTCACAAATTTCCCATATGGTTGTAATAATCTCTTACAGTTTCTGTTAATTAATTAGCTATTTGAGATGCACCTGAAAACTGATAATTGTACGACTTGGAAATGGTATGATCAACAGTGTTAATTTCCAAAAAAAAAAAGCACAACGTATCCAGCCTAACACTTAGAAAGCGCTGAGTAAGCAAAGCGTTAACCGCAAACAATGGTGGTTTTCCAATAGAGCATAAAGCTTGAAACTCACCAGGGGGTCTATTCTGGAATGTTGAGAGATATACTTCGAATTCGATATATTTGTCGATAGAAATTGTCGCACATGATGAAAGTGTGGTATTATGTGTACAGAACAGGATAACTTATTTCACTTCTATTCAATAAGTAGTCTATGCTTCTATTCTATGTCTGTTGGCAAATAGTTACTCAATCCCAAAAACAAAGCTTAATCAATTTGATGGAAGAATAAGAGAGTGAGCCTCTTTTGGCAGAAGACCGATGTCCCCACACCACAAATGGTTCTAAAATTTTTCTCTGGCAATTTATTTTGTTAATCTGAATGTTTTCACAAATTTATTATCAGATAAAAACCTAAAGGCATATTTATATATGCCTTGCCCTTTTCGAGGTTGTTGATGACTTTCTTGGTTCTCAAGATTTTCAATCAGTAAACCGGGTAAACCTGCCATTCTCTTCTCAATAAATTGTGAAATCTCGCACGCGACGAGAATAGACTGCCAGGTGCATCATTTTGTTGCACAACTTCGCGCAGCATTGCAGGCTCCACATTTCCTTCAGGACATAATAGAGTTGGCGCGCACCTCGGGAAACATTGTCTTGCATCGTTGCGCAATGTATCGCTACAAAAGGCTATGAAGGACGGACACCAGAGTAACTTTAAATGATGGATGAAGCCATCAGAGATAAAAAGAAGACACACACCCGTTATCCTACCGAGACGGAGCAACCACCATTGGAGCTCCGTAAGGAAGGACATTCACCGGCTGGGAATAAAGACGAGGTTCATCACCATCCGAGAGAGGCTAGGGGTGAAAATCCCCTGACAAGGACCTGAAGATTACAGGAACCTAACAAGGTACCTGAACGAAGAGCGCAAGGAAGTGAAATGGTACGTGTACACACCACGAGAAGAAGAAAAAGGAAGAATTGTCATCCGAGGACTGACAAACAACGAGGACGTCAACAAGATACAGTAGGAAATTGAGAGGGAAGGAGTTCGAATCAGAAAAATACGCCAAATAAACTCCAGATTCGGCGAAAGAAGACTACATCTATATGGTGAAACTAGATGTTAAAGAAAGGGAGAAGATAAGGAACACATACAACAAGTGAAGATAAGATAGGAAGGGCAGAAGAGAGAAAATGGACCGACGCAGTGCTATAACTGCCAGGGATTTCACCCTGGACAAACGACATGCAGAGTAAACACCAAGTGTGTCAACCACTCCTACGAGTGCCCAAGTCCATGGGAGAAGCTAGTCAACTGCGCAAACTGCCAGGCAGAACATGCAGTAAACTATAAGGGATGCCCGCAGACCCCAAATAACAGGGCAACGAGGAAACCAGCTCCAAAAGGAACGAAGCCAGATTCTCGAACAGGTGACAAGACTGTTACCTCAGCTAATGGCCTAAAGTTACTTATAGAGAGTCTCAAGAAGACCCATCTAGGAGAAAGCACGGCACATCCATAGAAAGATCAAAAGCATAACACAACAAGACAAGAAACAAGTCAGAAGACCGTTGAAGATAAAACTGCCGTCGTTATACAGCTGAAAATAAAACAGCTCAGCCCCAGCCAACAGCCATTTCGGCTAGGGACGAGCTCGACGCGAAAAACGCGAACGACGACGTTGAGGCCCCATCAGATGAGATCGGGGGAGGTGGAAGGTTCTTTGGCTCTTTGAGAGGTGCATCCATAGATTAACAACACTAAAAAATAAAGGTGCATCCTGGGAGGGACGGGCTCAGTACTACACGTGTGTGTGTATAAGAGCAGCTGTTTCTTTGCAACATTCCTAGTACATACGTTTGTTATTGCCATCCACTGAGAAATAAATTTAAATTAAACGCTATTAAAATTTTAATATGTCCGTAAATATTAACGCGTATCAGATACTTGTGCTTGTTAATTTAGAAACACTTGTCACTTTCTCGTATAAATTGTTTTCGTGTTACAAAATGTTGCAGCCAGTGCGTTTCCTGTTTAATTTTATTTGTGGTGCAGGAAAATGTTGCGCAGCAAATATCAATCCTAAAATCCGTAAACAATATTGCTCGAGATCTTTGATGCAATGAAAACTCCACCATGTGAAAATGCTCATGTCGAGTGTAAAAAATTATATTTCGAGGATAACTAAAACATCTTCGACATTATTGTCGTTCTTACAGAACAGTTTAAGTTAAATCACCTGTCAACCGCGATCTTAAGATAAGTTGAACTTAAGTTGCCCCAATCGAGAATTTAATATTAAGTGCTCCAGCTAATTTAAGGGATACTTAGTACGCGGTGCAACGCAAACTTGTCTTGTATTTATGTATGTAAATATATAGAGCTATTTCCTGAAGGAATTTTAGGATACCTGCAGGTTTCAGCTTAGGTAAGTGTCTATCCAGTAGTCTCCTAGGTGTTGTACCCTAGGATTCTGTATTGCTATGCAATCCGCAAAAATGTGAATGGAGGTTTCTTCTTAGTCCTACGACATATCTTTCCAATTCTTCTTTTCTTTCCGGCATAGCCGATTTTTTCCAATATTTCATTGGGTTCCGGTCCCAAAAAGGGTGCTAGTTCATCTGCTATTCCATTTTCTTCTAGGCCAGTGTATCCTGGAATTCACAGTAAGGTGACTATGCTGTTCTCGCCTAGTTCATTGAGTTTTTTAGGCATTCCCATACCATTCTAAAACTGATTATGTTAGAGCTCAGTGCTTTAATTGCAGCTTAAGTATCTGGCATGATGATAATCCTTTGCCTTTTTCCCAAGCTTTCGAAGCCTTTGGTTCCTGGCCCGTACACTCCTATTCGAGCCTGTTCTATAGCTTTTGAGCCGTCTGTGAAACTACTCTTTTCAAGATTACTTCATTTTAAGATATATATCTTAAAGTAAACTGTGTAAACGGGCATTAATGTTGAGCATTATGTCGCATAATGAATGCGTTCTTCTGCTATTGTTGGAAAACAATTAAAACAGTTGAGAGTCAGCTGAAGCTCAGCATCCCTGAACGCAATAGCTAAGTCAGCAAGTCAAAGGTTGGGCTCGTCTGAACGGACGTCTTTTCGTCTGAATGGACGAAAAGTAATTTGTGGGGAAACGTAAATATATCAGGGATGCTTTTGAATTACCCTATATATTGTAACGTCGGACCTGTACTGATGATATGTAAAGGTCTATGAAGAAAAAGAAGAAGACATACCTACATCTAGAATCATCTAGAACTGTCATCGAAAAGTCTAGAAATGCACCGAATAGGACGTCTCCATAGCAATGCCGATATACTTTCCAGGCGACCCTGCTTAGAACGACAACGCCGGTACTGTAAAAAGCTTGAAGAAAAGGAGAACCCAGTGGAAGAAGTTAGTCTACAGATACCCACAATCAAACCAGAAAGTGATGATAATCAGAATCCCCTTGAAATCATTAGAAAAAGTCAAAAGAAAGACAATGACTTGAAAGTTATGAGAGAATTGCTTAAAAATGGAGTCAGACCTACTTGGCTAGAGGTAGCCAGTTATAGTGGAAGCTTTAAAGATTACTGGGCTCAGTGGGATTCACTGTATCTTCATGATGGCCTATTGCATCGAAGATGGGAAAGCCCCGATGGAGTACGTATAGTTCACCAATGGGTACTGCCAAGATCACACATCAGAAGTGTGTTAGAAGAACTTCATAGTAGCCACTCAGGAGGATATTTTGGTACTAAAAGAACACTGGCACGAGTTCGGGAAATTGGTGCAAGAAATGTGATCTGTGCAATAGTAGAAAAGGTCCTAAAACAAGAAGCCGAGGAAAAATGGCACAGTATCTTTCCGGAGAGCCTTTTGAAAGACTTGCAATTGATATTCTCAGTCCACTTCCTTTGACAGAGAGAGGAAACAAATACCTGATGGTTGTAATGGATTATTTTTCCATATGGCCCGAAATAGCACCTCTTCCTAATCAAGAAGCGACGACAGTAGCAGAGGCTTTTGTAACCAACGTTATCGCGAGACACGGAGTCCCTCTGGTATTAGATTCTGATCAAGGACGAAATTTTGAATCTGAATTATGGCAAAAGTTGATGAAGACATTAGACATTAAGAAAACACGCACTACGCCTCTCCACCCACAGTCCGATGGAATGGTAGAAAGACATCATAGAATTATTTGCCAATGTCTTTCAATGTTCCCGTCTCAAAAATGTCGCATAGGAGTATATCCAAGATTTGTGAGAGATTGTGGGTGGCTATTGGAAGTTATCTCTTCGTGTTCTTGAAATCTTATTTCTCTCAATTTAGGACGGAAAGATTTTGATATGCTATCTTGTAATCCATCAATGAATGCCTGCCTGTCGATTTGCTCTAGGAAATCTTTAGGTGCCTGGGGATAGGCAAGATGCAATAATCTTTTTATATCGGCCTCAAATTACTGTAGGCCATCATTTAATTTTGGATTACGGACTTTTAGCTGACTCTGGAATACTTGCTTCAAGTATACCTTGTCTGTAAAGCCTGTACGAGGGACGCATAATTGGGCGTGTCTTGTGGAAGAAACTGCAAAACGGTTGCTGCCTGCCCACGAAGCGACACTATCAATGAAGCAGCCATCTGTGTCTCATTGCAACCATTGGCTTTGGCCGCAGCTTCAAATTAGAGTCGATATGTTTCCCATGCCGTTTGGCCATCAAATGTGGGAGGTTTCAGGGTCTTGCTTGAGTGGCTTTGAGAAACTGTACTTTGAATGGGGACAGGTTCGGTTATAGAAGAGGACGAGGTCGTGCTTTCAATTTCAATATTAGTTACTGAAGCTTGGGTACAAATTCTTCTTTCTAAATTAACTATTTCATTTCTAATTTGCTTTTCTAGATCAGATCTTACTGATCGCCTCGGCGCAAAAATTGTCACTTGTGAACATATACGTCAAATGCATAGTTTAAAAAAAATTGCTAAAAAACATGTTTTATTACTTTTTAATTCCATTTTAATAATCAAAAATACCTATTCTTATAACACAAACATAAAGTTTTATAAAAGTAGGTATATATCAAGTGATAGAAAAAAATCCTTGCGGATATATTCGTCTAACGCAGAGTCGTTATCAGATGAATTCCCGTATAAACTGTCTTCGAAATCACTTATGTTACTACTTTCAGACCCGCTGGATTCATCGGAAGAACCTTCCGCTTTTCTTTTAGACATAATAAACAATTTTATGCGTGAAAACCCCTTGAATAGACAAGTCGCTTACAGCAGGATACACATTCAACGTAAACTGACCTAAATAAAGCGACGATATTATGTTGGATTGCGAATAAAAAGGGTGGGGAATCGAGTGGTCTACCGCAGGCGAGCATATTCGACATATCCATGGGGAGGACCATCGAAATTTGTTGGGCGAATATAATCGTCATGTCCATAAATTTGTGAAGTTTGAAATGCGGATATATTCGTCATGATCAGTTAAGAGGTTAAATTTTCTTTTTGTTTTTCTGAATTAGATTTTAAATTTTCTTGTTGGTATTCGAAATGGTCTACTCTATTATTAAGTGTCCTATCTCTAGCTTTAATTTTTCCTGAATTTGTGTTGGGCCATTCATAATTTCTACAC
Source organism: Lochmaea crataegi (assembly GCA_947563755.1). Classification (NCBI taxonomy): domain Eukaryota; kingdom Metazoa; phylum Arthropoda; class Insecta; order Coleoptera; family Chrysomelidae; genus Lochmaea; species Lochmaea crataegi. The sequence goes on along the minus strand of OX387427.1, from coordinate 33,246,634 downwards.
ATCTGCTTGCCTACACGTCTCCTTCTCCTCTTCTTTCTCTATTTTACGTCTCTCCTTCTCCTCTTCGTAATAATATTGTATCAAAAGTGTAGCTTGTGTTTCCGGAATGAAAATTTTTCAAATACCAATGTATATTACTTTGCACTCTTTATTGATTATATATAAATGGAAGTTGGAATTTGTGCGAAACGAATTGGTTGACAAGTTGATACAAAGATTAATCGGAAACGAAACCAAAAATGGCAGCTAGTAATTTAACTTATAACGTGCGAAGCCATTAATTTTAGAAAATGAATTTTAGTTGTAATTTTGATCGGCTACAAAATAAGTAATTTCTAGTTTTCTCCTATTCGCCGTTGACATAAAATAATGTTAAATGAAAAATTATTTTTATAGTACAGCTTCGAGTTAAAATTCTTTATGATAAAAGTGGTTCCGTGAAAAACCTAGATATTATTTGCAAACTTGTAGGTTTGCCACTAGAGGGCGTAGTTAAACTTTCATTAACTATAAGTTCTGAATAAAATAAGTAAAAAAACATTTTTTTAAGTTAAACGATTTTATTGAAAATAAAGATAATAATGATGTGTATAATGTACTAAACGCTCAAAAATAATTCGATAGGTCTTAGATACCAGACAACACTCTCCTCATCAATCTAGGGCACTGATCAGACAGAAAAATAAAATCGTGGGGCGTATCGTAACCTCAGTAAATATATAAATAGCATATATGTATAATGATACATAAGAGCGGTTGACTGTTGATAAAAATTTCACGCGCCCCATGATTTTATTTTGTTGTCTTATTAATGCCCTAGATTGATGAGGAGAGTGGTGTGTTGACTGGTACTTAGTAGACTCATCAAATTATTTTTTAGCGTTTAGTACATTATCCACATCATTATTATCTTTATTTTCAATAAATGTTATGACTTAAGAAAGTTTTATTTTATTTTCAAGTTTTTAATTTTTATTTAGTTTCTTAATATTTCTCATTCTATTTAGTTCTTTTAGTGCCTCTTTATTACAGGGTTCCTTTGCTGTCAATTTGTTGCAATCTAACTCCTCAATACATAATCATTTCAAAGACTTTACTCGACTCAGTGCCACGAAAACTTTTTCCTTCTTCAAAAAGATTTCGAACCTAAATACACAACTGCGTGGTCTACAGTGCTGCCAGACATTACTTCCACTCTCTTTGCACGTTTTGCTCTATACTTTTCTTCAGCTTTTCAAGCCTTCTTCTTCGTTGTGTTTCAGTTTTTGTTTTATGATTATTTGTTACCATTTTGTTTCCAAGAATAATGAACATTATAACGGTCGACCCGTCAAGAGGTCCGATAGAGGGCCAAGGCTTTAATTACAACAAGATATGCCCAAGTCTTCAGGAGAAAACACTAACGATATAAAATGTTTAGCCCTCTTACATGCTTGAATTCCGATTCTGAGTTGACAAAGTTCATTGTTTTGCTTAGATGGTTGGATTTCTGTTTTAATGTATAAACTGTCTAAACTCTATGATCCGCCATGCACTTAACTCAACTCATTATATTACCTATTACCCAAATAAAGAGCATTGTAACAAATATGGAATCAGCCAATTTGTGGTGGTGTTTTTTTATGATGTACTACTGTATTCTACTAGTTAAACCCTTTCATTTGATATCCATATTGAGGGGGTTGAAAAAAATTTTCATCCGCCATTTTTTGTCGGTGGCCATCTTGGATTTACAATCATAAGCTCACAAAGGACATATCAAAGGACTGCCCTCCGAACAATGAACATAATAGAAGAGTTAACAAACCTGATGCCAGTTATTTATTTATTTTGCTGGATTCCACAGATGATGCCATGTCGTATTATTTAAATGTAATAATCACCCAATTACTTAAATTTATTTGTGGTTTCTCAATATGTCTTTTAATACTAATGATATAATTAAGATAAATGTATAAAAAGCGATTTAATTAATCTTTGATAATATACAAAACTTCATTTATACGTCAGTGATTGCTTATAAACAGGATGTCAGTTTTTGAAGGTTTCTGGAATTCTGCATTTTCCAGTAAATGTGACAAAACCGCTTAGATTGAATGTTTACATTTTTTGACAGCTGTTTGTTTTGATTTTCACTAAATATGTTATGGCTGTTGTATTCAAGTGTGGTAGATATTGTGAAGAAATTTGAATGTAGATCAATTAAGGATTCGTTGAATTATATTTGCAAAATGGCGAATCGTTGTGTACTATGAAAAATTGAAGTATAAGTGATGTTAAAATACATACTTTCATGGGTAAGCGACGGTTCTACAGTTTTACAGTTTCTACAGTTTTGCAGTACTAAAATTACCTACTAGTGTCGTATCATTTGATATATAAATACTATTTACTTACCCATTCTAATAAGTACACAAATTTATATTATGAACAGAAAATAAACAATGTGTAAATATACAATACATGTTTATAACTCAATATCGACGGCAACTAAAATGCATTCCTCGAGTAATAAATAAATCTAAGATGCATATTTCCATTAAAATTAAATCCTCACACAGTACGGCGCTGTTATTGGAATCTGACCTTTGCTCTGTGTATTGCTATCCTTGTTTTGGAATGAGAGGATCGATATAGATGTTGGTTACAAACAACAAAGTGTGTTGTCAGTACAACGGGTTATTTATTTAGACTGTTTAATGATCGAAGGGACTGCCAAACGTGTATGATGATTTATTCACAAATGCATGAAACGCTAGGAGCAGCTTTGTTCATTTCTAAAAAACTTAAATTCATTTTCAACACAAGAGTTTACTTTTTGAATAATATAGTAAACAGTAGTCTGAATTTCTGCTCTTGAAATACTCCGAATGACATTTGTTATTCTCTCGAAAGTTGCAAAAACAGGACCTTTAATTCGTCTCCAGAACTAAAAGTCTAAGGCACTCAAGTCTGGGGACCTGGCTGGCTTAAGAAAATAGGATGTACTCGTATATCAGCTAAAAAATCTGATACACCGATTGCCGGTGGCAGTAACTGAAATATTGAAATAATTAAAAACATTATCAATAGGATTGGGAAAGTCAATTTAAGGAGTCCAAAACTTTTATATTCCGTTTAGTAGAACTAAAGTAATAAAATATTCAAAGGAAAATTCTTAAAAGTGTACACGTTTTTCTTGAGATATGTCGGGATAGAAGAAAGATATCGACATGCCGTATTTGTCAATATTTTTCAAGGAAAGCTGGATTTACATTACTTATTAAGTTGGTTTCGATAAAGTGTGGAACCAAGTAAATATCTTTTAAACGAAAAGGATTATAATTTTGCAGGTAAGTGCAATGTGGCAAAATGCATCTGATGTACATTTATTTGTTAATAATATACTTCCGGTTTAACCGGAAATACCCTCAACTTTTTTAATTTGAATGGGACACTGTATATTTTTGCAGATTTTGAAAGAGCTTATTATTTCGAATTCGCACATACTGGTCTTAGGGAAAATAACTTGTAAAAACGAGAAATAGCTCACTTTGAGCTGTAGAATAAGTAAATTCATTCACTTCAGACTAATGAGAATAATATTTCGAACAAAATCATTTCTTACCTCCTGAGAATATGCTAGCCTATTAACAAATTCTTGAGTCACTCTTTCCAAGACTTCTCCACGTATTAGTTCTTATTCATCAAACATGTTGGTCATCTAACGTGAATACGTGATTTTAGATAGCCCCAAAAGAAAAAATCTAACGGGCTAAGATCCGGAGAACGAGCAGGCCACTCTGTGAATCCTCTAAGTCCAATCCATCGATTTGTAAAATTCACTTCCAGAAAATCCCTAACCCGTCTATCATATTTGTTGAAACCAAATATGTTGTGGTAACTGCCCATTTTGTTGAAGTGCAGGGTATCATGTGGTTATTCAGTCAATCCAAATATTTGTCACCATTCAAGTTTCCATCTATAAAAAATGGGCCTATATCTGAGCCTATCTTCGACAATTCCAATCCAACATTCAACTTCTGTAGATGCTGGGTATGTGCTTCATGAATCCAATGAGGAATTTCATTTGACCAATACCATGAGTTATGGCGGTTAACTGTTCCATTTAAACAAAAAGTTGCCTCATCGGAAAACACTACAAAAATATTCGTCGATGTTACAGATGTCCATCAGCCATTCGGAAAACTCCAGCCGTCGGTCAAAATCATCCTCTGACCATTCTTGAACCAATTGTATCTTATACGGATGATACTTTTCACCTTTTAATATCTTTTCCAGATAATGTCGACTTATACCATGGTTTAGTGCCAAAATTGTGGTAAAATTTTGAGGTGATTCCTCTAAATCAATTGTAATGTTTTGTCTAATAGTTTCGTTCGTTGTGGTCCGCGGTCTTCCAGATCTCGGCAAATCTTTGACCATCCCAGTTGCATTAAAACGTTGTAATGTTTTAGTAACTGTTGAACGTGATATGGGATTTCTTTCAGGATGCAAATCATTAAAAATATGACATACTTCTTTCAACACGATCACCATAACCGATCATCATTAATATTTCAATATGATCTCTTTCACTTAAATGACCTATTCTTAATTGTACAATTATTCATTTCCGTAAATTAGAATTTGACATATACTTGAATGTTTTTTTCCTCTAATGTAAAAAATTAAAAGAGGATGATTAAATTGATTTCCATTATTTCCCCGAGTTTTTCCCATTGGTCATTTTTAGAGGCTATTATTAATTCTTTTGTTTTCTTCCTTTATGTTTTGTAATTTTCATAGTTTTCTATTGTTCTGTTTACTAGATACTTTTTCCATGCCTTTTCCTTTAACCTTATTTGGTTTTTAATTTCCTCAGTCCACCAGGGTGTTTGTTGTCTGCTGTTATTTTTCTTATTTGTGCCACATACATCACCTGCAGTTTCTAGTAATAAATCTTTAGAGTAATTCTAGTTTTCTCCTATGTTTCCATTGTTTGTTTCTTTATTTTGTATTTCCAATCTTTTATTTATCTCTTGTTCGTATTTTGTGCAGTTTCTTTATCTCTTATTTTATATGATTTGATTGAGCTACTTTGTATTTTTTGCTAATGTATAGACTTCTGTTTTAATGTATTTTCTTTAAATTTAGAGATTACTACAAAGTGATCTACTAATTTCCGGACCCCTTCTTACTTTTGTGTCTTTGATTGTTTTTCTGTATCTGCTGTCTATGACTACGTAATCGATTTTTGATTTTTCATTGTGTACTCATGTATATATTTGTGTGCAAAAATGTGTTGTTATGATCAAATTGTTTATGAGGCAGAAGTCCAATATTCGTTTCCCATTGTTGTTTCTAGTTGCTTCTCCATGCTTTCCAATTATTGTTTCGTATTTGTCATCTCTGCTGTTGAAATCTTCTATTATAAATATCCTTCCTTCGACTGGTTCTACTATTTCAGCAAGTTCATCCCAAAAGTTTTCTTTGTTTATTGTTTGTTCGTCTTCATTTGGACCATATACAATTATAATAGTCTTTAATTGGTGTGGGTTTTTATTTTTTATTTCTACAATTGAAATACGTTCGGACCATGCAGTCCAGTTTTGAATTTGTTTCTCTAATTTTGTATATATTAAACATCCTACTGGGCGTCGGCCTAGCTTTGTAGTGGAACGCTTCTGATGCGATAATTATAACCAAGCAAGGTCGAGCGACGTTAGTACTTGGATGGGTGACCACTGGATAAACACCGTCGTAGAGCCCGTAGAGCCTGCAGCGAAACACCTTAGATTACTAGGGTCAGTAGCATATCACAGCTCGCAGGCATTATACCAATGAGCACGAGGTATAATGTAGATATGCCGTCTTTCGGAGGAGACTTAAAACCGAGGTCCCGAGTCCATGGATGTTGAGCTCGATAAAGATCCCTACCACTGGTTGGAGCACTAGTGGATTCGGCAAAATTTCCGGTTAGGGGTAGAGTGCTCCCGGCGTCGGTGATTAGCCTGAGTTGCAGAAATAGACCGACGTTAAATAACCGAATAAAAAAAAACATCCTACTCCAGCAGCTGCTCTTTGGTCTTGACTTACTCCGCTATATATCAATACATTATTTTTCAGCAGTTTCATTATTCCTTTCCTTTTTTTTGTTTCCGTTATTCCCAGTATGACAATCCCCAAATTTTCTAACTCTTCTTCTAATTCTATATATTTCCCAGTTATAATTTTAACATTCCATGTCGCTATTTTCCATATATTAGTTTCCATTATACCATAATGGTTTTTCTTATTTTCCATTTGTTTAAGTTTTTCGTCGGTCAGTATCTCGTTTTCTCTGTTGTCTAGTTTTTTCGTTTCGTAGTTTACGTTATTTTTCTTATTTGTTCATCTAGATTCCCTCCATCACGAGATCTTTCTTGTACAGATCTTTTATTAGGTACTGGTACTTGCTATTTCTTCTTCCAATCTTTCTCTACCTTCTTTTAGGTTTTGTACCACTATTCTACCATTTACTATCAATTTGTTGTACCTTAGAAATGCTGTATGTCCTTTTTTTCGTGCTTCTTTTCGTTGTGGAATTAATGTTTTCCTTTCTTTCTGAACATCTTCAGGATAATCTTGCTCTATCCATAATTATGCATGTTTAAGTTTTTTCGCATTTTTCAGTATGTTGGTTCGTTGTATTCTCCTATACTTTCCAATGTTTTGCAGCACTATCTGTATTTTTTGTTCTACTTCCCTTTCACCTTCATTTTCCTCTTCTGAGATTCCATTTGTTACAATATGTGGCTGGTGAAACATCCCTTCAATTTTATCCATATCGGACATTTTTATATACTTTTTTTTATTGTGATCGCGGAAAAAAGTAAACCCCGGTCAACCCGTCGGAGGTGTACTTTTTACCGATCTATCGTATTTATTTACAAAATTTTAATTTTTCTTATTGTTTTATATTTTATCTATTTTATATTTATCCGTTATTGATAAATAATCTGGTTTTGACTGTTAATCTTATTTTACACTTTGGCACTTTTTATTGTTTATGTTTGTTTATTTTATAATATTTTTTCATCACGCGTTGAACAAACTGATTAAACTCACTATCCAATTAATAATGATTTTATTTGATTTCCTCTGCACTTCTCGATTTTCGGGTTTAATTCAGGAGAAAACTCAAATATTATTTATTTTCACATTCATCGCAACGTTGCCACCGTTGCAATGTGATCCTGTTCTTGATAGCCGAACGGTATAGAGCTTTGGATACCGAAAAGTATTTCTCGTTTTTACAAATTATTTCCATTAAACCCAGTATGTACGAATTCTAAATAACAGGCTCTTTTAAAATGCACAGAAATATACAGGGTGTGTGTGTGTGTGAGAGAAAGATGGCACGGAATTTTAGAAATTGCTTCGCTCAGTTTAGATAGTAGCGTTAGACTCCTTCAAGAAATTTATAAATAAATCATAAATTGTTCTATTGCATTATTAGGGATGTAGCTAATATTTAGCGGAAAGTTGTAATTCAACTTCTTAAGCGACTCAATTAAACATTTAGATCTCACGACATTATTAGAGCAATAAAAAAAGATGTGATTCAGATCACAATAAGAATACACTTAACAGTTACAAGATGATGATCTAATAATAATACCAAGTTTTGCAAGGTGTGCAGGAAATCGCCCGTGATTAGTTTTAAGTCTAAATATAGCTGATGAATAGAATTTGGGTGTTGTATAATTGAATAGGTATATATTCGGGAGGAGAGGGTAATGTAGGATGAATTTGAAAGTACTGGTTTGTAGAGGATGTAGATATATTTATCCACCCCTGTTTCCATTTTTTTGCAATTCTATGACTTATCGTGTAGTTTATATCTGCTGATGTGAAAATATTGCAAACTTGTCCATTTATAACTGTTTTCTTCGCTAACAGGTCGGCCCTTTCGTTCCCAGTTATATTGCTTTGTCCCTTAAGATAAATAAACTTAACATTTAACTCCAAAAACATAGATTTGATACTACATAGTACAGGACATCCAATACCTCTGATAGAAGTAGATTTTATAGAATCGATAGCAGATTTAGAATGGGAAAGAATAATAATTGATTTGTAATCAACAAATTAAGGCTTTTCTGCATAGCTACGAGTTCTGCTGTATATATGCTACACACAGGGTGATTCATTAGTGCGATAAAGTCCATTATCTTGTCAATCCTCGAAGATATTCTAATAAAATTTTTACCGATTGTAGCCAGCCTAAGGGCTCATATTTTAAAATTAGTCGCAATTGTACAGCGTGTATATAAAAGCAATATCTGTGACGACAGACAGTTGGTTAACAGTTAGTTAACAGTTAGTTCACAGACAGTTTACAGAAGTTCTTAGTAATCGGACAGTGAATGAAATAGTGAATTATTTAAGATGAATAGTGTAATATTCAAGTGGTAAAAATAAATAAGAACTATTATACCGAGTGTAAATAAATTAGTAGACATTAGGTAAAGTGTGTATATAGATTAAGTTTAATACAGTGTGTAAGTGTTTCTATAAATAAATTAATAGTAATTAGCCATAGTAGTGTGTATAAATTTTATCCCACCCGTAAAAATTATTGAATAAATAAAAAAACATTACAGTATATATGGGTGGCTAACCTGTACTGGAACTGATCCATTGGAACAGATCCAGCGGGCTGGACTAATGGAACTGATCCGAACCTACAATTTATTCAGGTAAGAGTATTACTCCAATCAATATAGCGTCGTACGGGTCTCGACTGTTCTGCCGTGATTCAATTTCTATAATCAACTGAACTGAACTAACATACAAATGGAAATAATCAAATTCGTACCTCACACTCGTACAACTGTTCAAGATCAGTTCAAGTGTAGTATGTAATTGTTTACGGTTGTTTACTTATTGCTGTAAAAGCGTACCTACCACAGATCACCTACCTAGTACCTACCCCTCGCAAAAAGGCCGTCTGGACTGGTAACTGGAACTGATCTTTGGATTAGTTATCACTCTGGACTGGTTCAGGTTGGAACTGATCCATAAAAATGTTTGGATCAGCTATCCCTAACAGTATATGTTAATATTTTATTAACAAAGCCTGACAATATTAATTTCAGAAGGACTACATTGATTTGATTGGATGCTGAATACGTGGGAATTCTAATTTTGTGACTCGTAATAAAAGCTCTAAACTGTATCCGAAGTGCTGGGATGATTTTGTCTTATTTGTAAATATTGGTGTAACTCATAGTTTCAGTAAAAGCCTTCGCAAGAGGGGGTGTATTTTTCCAATATCGATTTGTTAAATCTTCAACCGTGATCTCACTCAACTTGTTGATCATGGGCGATTCACGAAATTTTATTAGATATTTTTTAGACAACATCCATAATAGTAGAGGAGAGCATGGGAGGTCGACCTTCATACCATCTGATAACCAGATGAGACCTATTTTTTATGAAATATTTTTGATTTACAAACACGCCTATCGAAAAGTGTTCATGGCTATTTTCACGAGAGCTTTTTTTTGTCGAAGTAAACTTGACATGTATCAATAAGAATTTTGTTGCCTGGCAATTTAACGAAAAAAACTGACTCTGAAAAAATTACGAGTCCGTAGGACGAGTAATTTTTTCTGGCAGTTTTTTGAGTTGATTTACCTAATGGCAACAAAATTCGAATTATAAATGTCAAGTTTACTTCGACTCAAAAAAAAGCTAGAGTGTAATTCGGTAAGACAATTTAATGAATATGTAAATCAATAAATTAAAAAATGAGATGTAAATCAGTTTATTTAATTTAACGGAAAAGTACAATTGTTAAAAACACAATTATTAAAAATAGCTTGATTTTCAGAACTTTCCACAAATGAAAACTTTTCTGACAACGCAAGTTTGAGAAAAATTGACATAACGTCATCAAAAATTTGTTTACAATGCTGGTTGTCATGCTTTCAAAAGTTAGGTTCCGTTATTGTCGCTGGAAAAGTTAGGGCAAACTTTTTTCGCTGTCGTAATGACAAAATCACGCGGCTTATGGGATTTTTTATTCATGAATTAAATTGTCAATTAAAATAATTTTAATCAATTTTTTTTCATCACCGTCACTCTTATGATATCCAAACAAATTTAGTCTCAACAGATAGTTTTTAACATAGAGAATATGCCTTGGTAGGCTTGCCTACTGATTTCTGTTCATAGCTATCTGGCAAGAAGGTATGTACAGGTAAGTCAATTTAGATAACTTCACCGATATGATAACCAATAAAAATTGGTATCAGAAGATAATTACAAAAATAACAGTATAGGCTTGCCTGCAAAAAACCGTTCATGGAATATTATTGCCATGCTTTAAAGTTTTAAATTCGGAGCGATTAAATATGTGCGAGAGAGAACGCAGTTTGTCCGAAGTCCGTGTGATAGAACAGGGTGCAACATAGCAGCTGCGTGCGATCAGTCTGTTGGATGTGACCCAGTGTGCATGATTCCGTACACGGGACTGACAGGAACAGTCTTATTTACTGTAGAAACATATTTTGTGACAACACGTGCTCAGGACCAGTATCTTTGAACGTTCGACTAAATGCTCCCACGTATTTCATGTGATGGGAGTGGATTTGTTATGTTCGAGCAGTATCTTCGAAATCTCGAATGTTCGACTTGCAAACGAATGAATTTATCAATCGTATGAGTCCCACAAGGGAGTATGCGAATAGAGTCTTGCGCAGAAGGTATGAAAAACAAATAAACATAACCTGTGGATGTAGTGTGTAGATCATAGCATTCCTTCCTTATCTCTGATAGCATTATAACTAAGTTTTTTAATAATACTACGGAACAAAAATGAACGCAGATGAAGCTGTTATGCATCAAATAATTGATGATTTGCAAGATGCTGAAGAAATGGCGGAAGATACGATAAGAAGGTTTTCTGATAGAAAAGATCCTTTTATATTAAATGATCGGCAATTCTTGGAATTATATAGGGTGGATAAAGAAACCGCCCGTGAAATCATACATCTGTTGGATCCATTTTTAGAAAACCCTTCCAGATCATCTGCACTTAGTAAGGAGACAAAAGTTCTTGTTGCCTTGAACTTCTACAGCCATGGAAGCTATCAACTAATCACAGGAAAAAATTTGTACTCTGATTGTTCCCAATCCTCTGTGAGTAAGTGTATAGCAGAAGTTTCTCAAGCTTTTAATAATCCACAAGTGCTTCGTCAATATATAAAATTTCCTCAGAATAGAGAAGAATTGGAAGAAACCAGAGCTCGTTTCACCAATACATATGGTTTCCCAGGAATAGTTGGTGTGATTGACTGTACTCACATTGCAATAGTGGCTCCTCAAGAGGAAGAACACATATATGTCAATAGAAAAAACTTTCATTCAATAAATGTACAGTTGATTTGTGATGAGAGCTTAAAAATTATGCAAATTGATGCTCGATTACCTGGTAGCAGCCATGATAGTTATATTTGGAGACAGTCTCGAGTATCTGAAGTGATGGAGCACGTGTATAGAACGTATCCAAATGAACTCTTTTTTTTAATTGGTGATTCAGGATACCCTCTACGACCATGGCTTATTACACCTTTGGAAAATCCTATGGAGGGTACTCCAGAGCACAGATTCAATACTGTGTTTAAATCTATACGATCATCTGTGGAAAGATGTAATGGTGTGTTGAAGAACAGATTCAGATGTCTACTGAAAGACAGAACTTTACATTATAGTCCAGAGAGGACGAATAAGATTATAAATGCCTGTGCTGTTCTTCATAACATTTGTATCTCCAATAATGTACCCCAACACGAAGATGAAGACAGATATAATGTAGAATATGAAGATAATAATAACAGAGATGTTGATAATAATCCTGTGGGTAGAGCAAATCCTGATCTTACTGCTGGAAGATTGAGGCGAGCTAATTTAATAGCAAGATTTGGCAATCGATAAAATATTTATATATATATATATACTAAAAAGTGGCAAACGGATGTGAACGTTACTGATCAATTAGGAGGCAAACTAGAAAATATATTTGGGTATGCACTATGCAGCAATTAGGAAAAGTCTACTCTTTTTTAATTTTCAAGCTTTTGTAAATTTTTATTTGTTCCTCAGTGAAATTTTTTAATTTTTAATATTTTTTTAAAACAATTTTCAATAATTTTTTCTATAAAACTACAAACGCTAAACTGAGATTTTTTTCTGAATTGTAATTCCCAGAAGATGTAAATAAAAATTTACAAAATATTGGAAATTAAAAAAGAGTATACTTTTCCTAATTGCTGCATACCCAAATAGATTTAATATCAGTAGTGGCTAAAATTAATAAGTTGTAGTAAAATAAGACTATATTAAAAAAATTATTAAAATATTTATTTTTTCTTTTCTTACACTTTGCTAATCTAACTACAAGCATTATAAGGAAATGAAACTGGTTGAGTTCGTACAAAAATATTTTATTGCTATAACAAATTCTTATATATTATATACAATCTACATTTTACAATACAAAACAAAATAACAAAAATAACTGTAGTCCTACTAACAAATAAACTGACGAATACAATCAGTTTGTCATCTCAACAGATCCGATATGATTTTTCTTATATATATGACTCAAGAAACTTATATATCTTGAATTTTACTGAAAATAGTTGTAATAATACTAATTAAACAAACAGTCTATCACCTCAAAAGATTTCATGTATTGTTCCTTATATAGTAGATATGTATACTTATCTACAATGCGTTATTTATATCACTTGACAGAGAAATTTATATACCTTGAAATTTACAAACAAACGAAATCCTACAAATATATGAACTGACGGATGATACAATCAGTCTTTTCTACAGAATTGTTAATTGTTCCCAAGGTATGTAAGTTTGAGAAGCTTACATACCTTGGATTTTACAAACGCACAAAATATATAGATATAATAAATGTAATCCTACTAATACATAAACTTATAAATATAATATCACCTGGAACTTATCAATATTCAAAACTTAATGAAAAAAAGAATAAAGTATGTTCATTATTTTGGGAAATTAACAAAAACAAAAAAAAACTCTCAACTAAATATAATCAGTACTATGTTGTATGTTAAAATTATACATGCATGTTTAAGGACTTTTTGGTGCATACTTGATATTGCAATTTGTAACATTGTCATGAATGATGTACAGGAACTCCAATATCAAGTATGTACTAAAAACTGCTGCAACATATGTATATAATTTTAACCGAATATATATCATACCACTGATTACAGAAAACTGTGACTATAGACTATTTATCACATTTACATTGCTTAGATTTAGCAATGTTACTCAAACTACATGCAATGATATTGACTTGAGGCAGCAATTCCCTCAACACTTCCAATTTTTCTTTATAATACTGTTGTTTGATTCTAACTTTTTCCTCTGTCAATTTATAAAAATTTTGAGAAATTCTCAAAGAATTTTCCAACCGTGTTGTTTTTGTAACACGTTTATAGTATTTTTTCGTCGGCATATCAGTTGAATAGAGATGGTCGTTTGATTTTGGCGGACTCTCAGTGTTGTTATGGGTTACTCCTGAAGTACCTTCTATCAGACTTGGATCTTGTAGTACAGAATAATCTATTACTATTTCCGGTTCTGTTGCAATATCATCTATTTCAAAAATTTCAGGACATTCGGGATTTTCATGACCACTTCTTTCAAATGGAATTTCATCATTGTTCTCAAAATTTTGTAAGCATAGAAGTTCTCGGAACATCACAAACAAATTGCCATAATGCAGTAACTCTACTTACAAAATCAATTGGCATCTCATTTGTCCCTTTAATACCATCTGTTAATGATGGAGAGATTAGGTCAGTGAATTTTTCATAGTCATCTGATGTGGAAAAAGATGGCCCACCTCCTGTACTTCGAATGTGCTTCTTTTTCTGTGCTACATAAGCTTTTCCCTTGTTTTTCAGGTCTAGCCACGTCTGCAAATTTTTTGGTTCAATAATTTTCCAACTTTAAAGAATATATTTACCTTCCTCCATTGGTCCCACTTCTTACGTGCACCCCCAGGTACCGCATTTAGTGTTTCTGAAATTTCAGCCCATTTTTTTCTGGCATCAGCTTTTGTGAATTGGTTAGTGAATTTTCCTGTTCTCAAGGAATCATTTTCTCTGATTATTTCCAAGAGAATGACTTTTTGGGCATCATTCAACTTCATTGCCATTACGTAAAAGAAAAGAATGAAATTACAAAACACACAATGAAAATAAACACAAACTACACGTAATCTTCTTCCTCTCCTACAGCACAGATCATAGTAACTACTATCAGAGACAACCATGTCTCTGCTGCTACTATAAAATAAAGTACTACAGTACACATCACCTAAAAAATGACACATGAGATCATAGACATAAGATCTTCTACAAAATTGTTCGCCAGTTTGTTTGGAAGATATTGCTTATTGAACTTTCGAGTACCGTTCGATTCGGGTGAAATCATTCGTACGAACAAAATCCATTCGACGTTCTCGCGAACAGTCGAACGTTCAAAGATACGGGTCCAGTGGTATTTTTAATTGTGAAATATTAGAAAAAAGCGTTTTCTTTTCGATGGGCAAGCTATCATAGGCGTGTTTGTAAATCAAAAATATTTAATAAAAATTAGGTCTCATCTGGTTATCAGATCAGATGAACCCCAACAGCAACCGTGATGTGAATTGAAATCCTCAAAGACATGAACATTCCCGTGTATCTGAGCAAAAATATTGGATCAGTCAGTTGTTGTAGCTTGTACGTTATAGGAGGTTTGTAAATGCAAATAGCATGTATTTTGAGATCCAAGAGTTTAATTGAACATATTTCTATTTTATTATTAAAAATGTTCCTAAATTTAAATTCAGAAGAACATGTTGTTTTTGATGAGTATAAAAACACCACCGTATCCATATAATCATCAACGTGAACAAAATGATATCCAACTAAATTGAACGTTTTTCTTTGAGAAAGCCAAGTTTCATTCAATGTAATTATATTATATATAATTGAGTTAAAATTCCATTGCAAAACATGAATATTCATTTTGATTGAATGCTATACTATTAACTTCCGTAAACAAATCTAAAATTAGTTTAAACTCGTTTTGTGTTTCTGCAATAACGGATCCGTCTGGAAAAGCTAAATTAAATTTCTTAAAAATGTGCATGAAAAAAGTACCTAGGTATTTCGATTTCTAATTTTTCGTTATAACTTTGGAAATCTTATTTGTGAGGATTTGGTAGAATACTTTTGGGTATTATTGTATTTGATTGGAAAGTGGATTGATTTTTAATGCTGACCGGAGATATTATTTTACGTTTTTTATAACGTTGGATTGGTGGGCGAGGTACCCAGTTGTGACTGGTTGAAGGGGACTCTGAAGCAGTATTCCTATTATCACTGCTTAGCAATTTGAAGAAATTTTTTAAATTGTTTATTATGTCAAATCTGTTATTGTTATTTTAGAATAGATGGGATTTCGTTCTACATGTTCAACTTCTTTGAATTAAAGATTTTGTTCAGACATATTTTTTTTATTATTGCGCTGTTGGATGTTCTTGGAAAATACTAATGTTAGAATATTTTAATGCCACTTTGTTTATTTTTAAGAAATATTTGTAATTTTTTAATTTTGAGACAGATTTGTCAAAGTAGATTTTTCAAAATAGAAAAGTTTTTCCAAAGATATCATCCACTTTTTGTATTTTGATCCTCCAAACCTTGAGGCTTATTGAATTACCGGTTAGGTGCTACACATTTTGGCGACCGTGACAGCAGTATGGAGAAGGTTTTGAAAGCTGTAACCATGTGATTCCTTTTGGCATAAAATAAAATAAGAAATAAATTCTCTTGAAATTATTTTCAATAAATCATTGAACGTTGAAGAATGCATAGATAAAACCCACGAGGTCGACAGGTATCGAGAGTCAAGTTCATCACGTAGATTTACGATAAACAATTATATAACATTCAATAATAAATGTAAACATGAACTTAACGAGCAATATAAATATCGTAGAAGCAGACGATAACATATTCATTTTAATTCAGTCTAAATCAGTATTATATTAAAGATATTTTATTCAGTTATACTATAAGTATGCTATAATGATAGATACTTATAATAGATTTAGTAATCATAGTTAGTTGTAGTTGTGTAATATAAAGTATGGTAATAAACATAACCTATTCCATTGCATGAGGTAGTAGAAATCATGGAAGTTTTGAAGCAGAAAATAGAAACCATAATGGAAATTGATAGGCAAATGTTGAACCCGATGCTAGAAGATGATACGCCGGCCGAGGACAAT
This sequence comes from Lochmaea crataegi, assembly GCA_947563755.1. Taxonomy (NCBI): domain Eukaryota; kingdom Metazoa; phylum Arthropoda; class Insecta; order Coleoptera; family Chrysomelidae; genus Lochmaea; species Lochmaea crataegi. The sequence goes on along the minus strand of OX387427.1, from coordinate 33,230,268 downwards.
GCGGATGAAATCTTAGGGAAGTATAATAGACTTAAGGAGCTTGAATAACTATGCTTTATCTAAATTATCTAACTCAAATCATTAGTGTGATAGCAAACGTAGAGTAAAATTGGCATTGATAGACCTAAAAAAAATTGATGGTGATATAAAAGATTGGTTATCATTCTGGAGCCAATTCAAACGCATACACATGAAGATGAATTTATACCGACTGAGGACAAGTTTCAATACCTCATTCAAACAACTTCTGTAAAATCACGTGCTCGTCAACTTGTTGAAAGTTATCCTCCAACCAAAAAAAATTACTCAAAGGTCATCGAGTGTTTGAAATCCCGCTTTGGTAGGGACGATTTATTGGTAGAATTTTATGTGAGATAACTTTTAAAATTGATTTTAAATAATTTTAATTCGAAATCGAAGCTCGGTTATCTGTATGATCAAATCGAATCACAATTACGATCACTTGACACTTTGGGAGTGAATTCCGAAAAAGTTTACTGAGGGTATGGCAGCGCAGTGAAAAATACGATGTATCATATCAATAATTTCATTGGCCATGTCTGGTTTGGGGGATTACCGGTAACCCACATAGTCCGGAAAAAAATTTTTCTTGTAACCCCTTTTAAAGTTACAAGGCTCCGGTAGCTTTTCGTCTGGCGAGCAGTGGTCGTAGGGTCTTATTAATCACAAGAACAACAGGGCTAGGGCGCCACTTGTTTTTTGGTATACTTTCAAAAACAAGAAATTATTTTCATTTTTTTTTACGATAACTTACTTTGAACTCGTCTCAACTTAGCTTGTATAAGAGAATAATACTTTAGAATAAAATAAAAAACAAAACCTCACTATATGGTTTTTTTAATCGACAAAATGCAGTGTACTCAGCTATCGCTGATAAACAATTAAAAATTATATTTGGTAGGTGCACTGAATGTACATAAGAAAAGAGCCCCTAAATACAGCTGTATTTAAGTTCACAGTTGGTGAACAATTTATTATGATTAAAACTATATACCGCATTTACCTTCTATACTTAACTTTACAAAAAAAAATAACAGTTTATCAAAGAATCAACGTACATACTTTCGCTTCGTTGAGAGACTTAGCGATTAGAGTATCAAAATTTGAAGTTACATTGTTTATCATTGAGATAATTAGAAAATAATATGTATCACTGCATTACAACAAAAAGGTAGTATTACTAAAAAAATAGTACTTTAGTACGCTGATGTGCTTCTTCGGTGGCGATTTAGAAAATCTGAGCGAACTCACCCACGTGTGAAAATGGCTTTACACCTTCTGCCCATACTTAACGGAATCAATATTATAGTTTCGTTTCCTCCGGAATTTCCTCCCGCGACGGTCTCAGGCAGATAATCAGGGTGTCGGGATCTTGGAAATTCAACTCTTTCAGCACATCCCAGAACATGTGGTTGCCTCCAAAATGACTGCCCCAATGTCGAAAAACCGCTGCTACAATTTAAGAAGTCGGCGAATCTGTAAATAATTTACCATTCAACGACTCTTATTTCAAGAAATATATTTAGTCCTTTACCTCCTTGTTACAGGAAAACCACTTTTATCAGTCCTCACTGACTGGTAACAGGTGCTAAGCAATGCCAGCAAAAAAACCAAAAAGACCACAAGTCCCCTCATCTTGTCGATTTGTACAATGGTTGAATTAACGCGAAAATAGTCGAACTGCAAGTTTTTTGTAAACCTCAACGGCCAATCAAGTTGTGATAATCCCTACAATACCTTCGTATTCTCGGTTGACCAATAGAATATCTCCAATCCAGCTAACGAACTACGAACTCAACCGAGCCGGCTTAGTGAATTTCAGATTTACGTAGTACTCAACCTGTTTGGTGAAGTGTCAACGTCAACCTAAATGACAACTGTCATTGTGGATGACATCTAAAAATCAAAACAAAATCCAATAAGGCGTTTGCAATTAAATTATTGACAAACAAAGATTAAAATCAACTATAAAGTTCATTTATCTTATGTCTGAAACCATTGTTTACTCAGTGTGTGAAGTACTGTCCTTCAAAAGGTAACCTCATTCCCATATCAACATTGGATTGAACGAAATATCTAAATGGTCTTATCACTATCGACTACTGGTAAGTAAACACTACATTTATTTTTATTTATATATTTAATTGAAGTTTTAATTTTTAGGAACTTGTGTAGCTGTAAATTAAACTACTGTTGAAGGTGCAATCATGTGTGATAATTAATAACAATACTTTGTGTACATAATCTAGTGATTGTTTAAGCTGAATATTGATTTAAAATAAAATAAATTTCAAAGTAGACAAACATTCATTTTTCAATGCTTAAGGTTGGTCTGAATGTTACACATATTACATACGATATTTTTTATCTGATTGTTTTTTATCCAAATGGCTAAAATGTATAAATAAAGTAAATCAATACAATTGATTTTGCACGGAAAGATAAATGAGACCTGTCACCTCATTTGCGTATCTATGGATATAATAAATAATTAAATTCAACTGACGTTTTGTCAATAAGACGAGAGTTTTAAAATCGGAAAAATTCCAAAATGGAATTAGAAAGCGATAGTGAAGATCTTGTATGTACGCCACCTGATGTTCAAGAAGCTGCCAATTATGTTATGTTACATTTGTTGCCGCAAAAATCTAAGGAAATATATGAAAGAGCTTATACAAAATTTATGGACTATCGACAAGAGAAAAATATACAGTCGTTCTCAGCGTCCGAAATAGTATATTATGTTACAAGATCTTCACTATCGCTTTCTAATTCCATTTTGGAGTTTTTCCGATTTCAAAACGTCAGTTAAATTTAATTATTTGTTATATCCATAGATGGGGTGACAGGTTTCATTCAATTTTGCACGGAAAATTAAATGAAACTGAGCCTCTACAGGAACAAATCCAACACCTCAACAAGTTAAGCTTGTCTCGGCCTATGCCAGAAGCCAATTTATAAGAATTTACAAGTAACGTACAAATCAAAATTAACCCCAAATTCACTAAATCGAACCCACAAAGTAGTCATAAGGCCTACTTACAATCTACAGTGTCAGCAATAGTAGACTACACCGAATTTAAATCAAATAATAAGATTTCGATAAGCATCTAAAATAAACTTTTTTTGGTCATAGCCAGGGTAGGTTTGAAGAACCACCCACGAATTATAGTATTCGTTAGACTAAAGCGGGCAAAGAAAAACAAAATATACACAGGGTAACAGAATAGACTGTCTTAATCAAGAACTTACAATCAACAGGTAGTATTTTACCACCAACTGTTTTAACTACAAAAACTATAAATCTATGAGACATACCTTTTCCAAAAAGGCTCCAATACTCAAAAATTTCCCTACTGAATGGCAACCAACTAATGAACCAACAAAACCATGTGGCACACCTCCAATTCCAAAACTTCAACGTTGGCGGTTTCCTTTAAATAGTGGTAAATACATAGTGATGCGAAATCAGTAAGTAGAGAAAATACTTACAATCGTTTTAGTGCAATAAATCCCCTATAAGGGTTTGTGAAAACGGCTTCCAGAACAGGACGGAATTCTCCAGCAGAACGAACTCCCCTAGAACCAAAATACCAACCGTATATTCCACAACTCATTCAGAAGGAGAACCTATAAATCCCAGCAGGGGATGACTACCCAGTCATTAACAAAATTCAGATTCTCGTTCGATGCACTTTTGGAAACCAACTATCAAGTAGGAGCACACACCGGAAAGAAGGGTGACTGCCACTTCCTCAACTTCAATACAGCATACGACCTTAGAGAAACCTACCCGAAACATACATCCGAACTACACTGCTCACTACACCGAGCGTGTTCCGCACAGATCAAGTCACAAAATTCTACACTTCCCTATATGTAAGTCAATACGCATTCGCGAGTAAAACAGCCTACACTCCTGAGTAGCATCGATCAAACGCTCTTTGTCTATGGACTCGTAGAGTCACAGAGCAGATGCTAAACATGAATTACGACTACACTCAGCGTTACTACTTCACGGCATGACGAACGAACGCTTTAATCCAAGACACGACTGTCACGGCCAATTGTCAATGTCATCCAACAAATAATTCGACTTTGTGAACAATTAACAAGAAAAATAAAGTATGTATTATAGATTATTCAAATAAATTTGAGCAATAGATAGTACCACAATGTATGTATGTATGTATGTATGTAAATTGGGGTGACATTCACTGAGACCTAAAAGATCTATTATGCCCCCTTACTTCTACTTAGTTCCTGAGGAAAGTCTCAGAGACTAGTAGCTCCTTCAGTCCTATTTCCCGGAGGAATTTTAGGATATCTGCAGGCTTTAACTTAGGTAAATGTCCCTCTTCTATCGAGTAATCTCCAAGGTGTTGTGCCCTAGGATTCTGAATTGCTGTGCAGTTCGCAAGTATGTGGATGGAGGTTTCTTCTTCCATACCACAGAATCTACATTCTTCTTCCTCCACTATTTTGTGCTTTTTCAGGTGCCCATTCAGGCGACAATGTCCCGTAAGGATGCCTATTAAAACTCTTAGTGCAGTTTTACTTTGACTTATGCATTCATTTGATCTCAACAGGTTGTAGTCACCCAGAAGAATCTTTGATTGCCTAAGTCCTACTAGATCTTTCCAATGGTCAGATCTTCTCTTTTCTTCGGCTTTGCCTATTTCTTCCAATATTACATTGGAGCTGATACCGCAAAAGGGTTCCGGCCCCCAAAAGGGTGTTCCAGTCCCCCTCTTTGCTAGTTCATCTGCTATTTCATTTCCTTCTATCCCAGTGTGTCCTGGAATAGTACCACAATACCAAACCAACGTAAACAAAGCAGGATCAAACACTTGGATTTAACATACAAAACACATGGCGATAACAGCTAATATATTATAAGTAGATGTTCAGAAAATATTCGAATGCCATCTTACACAGAAGATTTCTAACTAGTATGTCTTTACTCAAGCCAAAATATGGTAGATAAATGAAGAAAATATACCTGTAACTCAAAAGTAAAGTATGTCTACATAGATCAATAAGTTTTATCCAACCTAATTACTATTTTAAATGTTTTAGACTTCAAGTCAAGGAGTCAGTAATTTATAACTGAACCCTAATAAACTTTAGCGTTTATCAAGCTGAAGCGGACAAAGTATTTGGACTACTGTGGCTTTCCCCCTTAAAGGTGATATAATCAAAGCCAGAAACAAAATCAGTAGTCCCACGGTAACTAAAAACTAAAGTAAAATCCACAATAGAGAAAACCCTTTACTACCCTTAATAATTATGAATTATAAGAAACAAAAAGAAATAACTAACATGAATCTATCTATACGGACATTTACCAGGTAGGCGCTCGTTTTATTATTTACATAACCTAGCGACAAAATATAAAATTGTTGTCATGATGTGAAGACAGGTGTGGTTACAGCCTGCACCACTTCACCGGAAGGATGATGGCAGAGTAGTCCCTAAAACTCTGGGCTGACAGAAATTATTTAACTACTGAAGTACTTTCGAAGTGAACAAATGATGTTAGAAACATAGAGACAATATCGGTCAGGTAATTACTATATACAAATACTTAATATATACAATAGACGTAGTGACAAATTCAACCGTTACAAAATTAACTGACAAGGAAAGCGCGTCCTTGAACAAAAAATGCTACCTTAGATCTGCATAGAAGTTTACTTTTAAGTACAACAATGGGGTTAGAAGAAAACCAAAGGAGGTCTGCAACCAGTAACAACATTACAGCGACCAGCACCAGACGCAGTATTGAAATGAATAGCGCGCAAATGCATAAAGACCTGTCAGACCAACTGTGGATGTAGAAAAGCTGGCCTTAACTTTTCCAGTATGTGCCTCAACTGTGAGAACAGCTGCAATAATAAGCCTATTGCAGAAATTGAGGAAGAAGCAGAGGATAATCCGGAGTTACTTGAAGGTAGGTTAGGTTAGGTTTTTGATGAGTGGGTCTATAAGGCCCTCCACTGCGACTCGCAAGAGTCTATTGTGGCTCACACCTATTCAGATTTCACCAAACAAATTCAGCTTCTTAACAAAGCCAATTAGTTTATTTGGTGAATGATATTTCAGGTCCGAGGGCGAGAGAGAATCCCTGCCAAACATCAGATACCTGATTCGAGCCGCGGTCTTCCAGACAAAGACGGCAGGTCGGTTCTTCCGACAGTCCAAGTTTTAGCATATGATGATTCAGATGACAGTGGCCTGTTAAAAGACCTGTTAGACAACGTAGGTCATGCCTGCTATATTCTAAGATTTTTTTGGAGACATTCTTCGAAGGATGTATGAAAGCCTTTGAATGAACCAATCCTGGTAAATTATGCCAGAAGTCTAAAGCTCTTCTTGCCGTCCAGGTATTCAGTGTTTGTTTGGCAAAACTTATTGCGATGCCAATTATTGGTTCTGGTCCGATAGAAACACGTACCGCACCCTCCCTTGCAAGAGAGTCTGCCTTCTCGTTTCCTTCCATGCCAGAATGGCCAGGGATCCAGACCAGCAATACTTTATTGAGTTCTCCGATTAAGGAGAGTCTTCTTTGGCAGTCTAAAACCAATTTCGACGTTACACGGTGAGAGCTAAGTGCTTTCAAAGCCGCTTGGCTGCCCGAGAAAATTGTTATTGTTCTATGTATGAGATTGGCTTGCTCCAATCTCTCCACACATGAAACAATGGCGTAAATTTCCGCCTGGAATACGGTTGCATAGGATCCTAGAGAGGTTGAGATTTCTGTCCTAGGTCTGCGCCCGTATACACCTGCACCAGAGCCTGAGGGTGTTTTTGAACCGTCTGTGTACCAACAGCTGTCTGCTCTTAATAGTTCATCCTTACGGAGGACCCATTCATCTCTATTTGGAATTAGGACGGTATAAGGCAGGCCGTAGTTTACTGTTGGAGGCATTATGTCAGAGGTCATTCCCAGAATACTGTGACTTTCAGTGTCCACTAGCATTCTGCTTCGTTCTGTATAAGCCTGATTTGTGCATTTAGAAATATGCACAATTCTGTAAGTTGTCCATCTAGCCTCTCTTTCCAAAAATATATGGAGAGGAGGTAGGTCCAGAAAGATTTCCATGGCTGCTGACGGTGTGGAGCTGATAGCACCAGTAATTGTCAGGCAAGCCTGTCTCTGTAAACCAGAGAGCTTTGCTTGGGCCGTTCGCTGTAAAGCTTTTGGCCACCAGGCAATAGCTCCATATGTGATCATTGGTCTAACGATCATCACATATATCCAATAGATTTGTTTGGGTCCCAAGCCCCAAGATTTTCCACAGATCCTACGACATGTCCACAAGGATAGTCTGGCCTTATGGATAACTTTTTCCAAGTGAGCGTTCCAAGTAAGTTTCATATCTAGGATAATCCCCAAATATTTTACTTCCGCTGCAAATGGAATAACCTCACCATTGTAGGAAAGTGGTGGAATATCCTCCAACTTTCTTTTCCTAGTGAAGGGAACTATTACAGTTTTACCAGGGTTAACAGACATCTGTTCCCTCTGACACCAACTGTGGACATCGTCCAACGTCTTTTGGAGGGTATTATATGCTACCCTTCCTGACTTGGTCCTTGCCAAGATGACAAGGTCGTCTGCATATTAGTGAGTATGGCATATATCCAACCGGTAATGGTTGGTTTGATGCCCTTTTCAGTCAAAGCTGAACCAATGGAGGTCGGTAGTGCATTGCCAAATGCTCCTTCAATGTCAAGAAATATGGCCACCACAATCTCCTTGTTGTTAAGGGATTGTGTGATTTTCTCAACAAGGTTGTGTAATGCTAAATCTGTTGATTTGCCAGTTTGATAAGCATATTGGTGGATGCTCAGGGGGGAATTATATAAAGCTACCCGCCTGATGTAGCAATCCAGTGCTTTTTCAAGTCCTTTGAGCAGGAATGATGTTAGGCTAATTGGTCTGACCGATTCAGGGTGTGGGTCTGTGCAGCCCACTTTTGGTATATATACCACCCTACCCGTCAACCAACTGGGTGGTATGTAATTCCACGCCAGACTAGCTCTATACAGTTTAATGAGGATGGGTAAAAGTAATTCCAGTCCGTTTTGCAGCAGAGCTGGAAATATTCCATCCTCACCAGGAGATTTGAAAGGCTGAAAAGATTTGATTGCCCATTCAACTGCTGGTGCTGTGATAACTTCCTTTGCGGCCCCCCAATCGATCTTTTTTGGCCACCTTGCGCCCTCAAAGAGCGTACTTGAAAGGTACTTGAAGGTAACTGTGCTTGGATAATTCTATCTTCACCATCATTTATCTACTCACTATTTATTTGTGTGTCAAAATATGTTTCTACTGCTTTCATATCTTCTATTCAATTATGTTGACAAGTGTTTTAAATTTGGTCTCTCATTTCATTCATTCATATATTTGGGTTGTGCTCATCAGCCCAGGCACTTGAACTGAATCTTTGTAAAATTTCCCATATTATCTACTTCCACTCCAGAAGCTTCGTGTCTTCTATAAAGGCCACTAGTTTGACTAGAGGGATTTTCAGTAGTTGTGATGGTTGTATAAATTCCTCTCCAAAGTGCTTCCGTCTGAGTTCTTGTAAGTCCTCACAGAAGCAGAGTATGTGGGTAGGTGTTTCATCATCAAGTTCACATTTTCTGCACATAGGTTCACTAACTTTGCCCATATTGTACAGATGTTCCCTCAAGGTGCAGTGTCCAGTCACCAGGTCGGTAACTGTCTTCAAATGTCTCTTACCCAGTTTCAGTAGCCTGGTTGGGAGTTCCTTGTCTACCTTGTTCAGTAAACTCTTTGTATGAAGGTGCCCTTGTGTCACCCTCCATTTGAATTGGTGTTCCCTATCTAGCCAGTTCCCGATTTCCCCTCTTATGCAATCTTTTGTGATTCCACAAAACGGTTCCGGACCTATGATGTCTTCTTTAGAGCCTTCTTTAGCTAACTGGTCCGCCATTTCATTACCTGCAATCCCCTCATGTGCCGGCGCCCATATTAGAGACACTTTGTTGTCTCTTGCCAGCCTGTTGAGAGATTCTTTGCAGTTCTTCACCAGTCTAGACTTAGTTGTTGGATTACTGATAGCCTTAAGCAGAGCCTGGCTGTCAGTGAGTATTTCAATTTTTTGTCTGGTATATCCTCTTCTGATGTTTTCATCAATACAGGCTATAGCGGCAATCGTCTCTGCTTGAAACACAGTCGTATATCGACCAAGGCTAAAGAACATTCTCTTTCTGGGTCCTTTTATACCAGCCCCAGTGCCATGGTTTGTTTTGGAGCCATCGGTGAACCAGATGATTTCTCCGGAATTACCTGGGTGCATCACCTGTTCCCTAGATGGGATGATGATATTCACTCGCTCAGTGAATATATTCTCTGGTGTCATGCTATCAAAACTCATGTGAAATATGGGTTCATCTAGTAATGTCCCAGTTGTATCAGTGTGTCCTTCTCGAACATTGTTCGGGGACCATAAGTCTCCCGATTTCAGCCTAAGAATTGCCATCATTGCCTCCGCCCTTATAAAAAGTTCTAAAGGAGGAAGTCCAATACGGGCTTCCGTTGATGCCGTCCCCGTGCTGTTCATTGCCCCGGTAATACCAAGAAGAGCTTGTCATTGGATTGCAGTTAACATATTTACTGCAGAGGTCACTTCTGTCCTCCTCCAGCAGACTATTGTTCCATAGGTGATCGCTGGCCTTATCACAGTTTGTAGAGCCAGTGAACCACCTCAGGTCGTATTCCCCAGGTTTTGCCCATAACTCTTCTACATTGCCAGAAAAGCCTAGTCGCCCTGGTAGTAATTTTTCCAAGTCTGCCTTCCAATTCAGTTTGGAATCAAGGGTAACTCCCAGATATTTGACTTCTTTGGATATTTCTAGTTCTTCTCCGAACAACAGTACTCTACCCTGCGGGAGAACTCTTCTATTCGTAAAAGCAACTAGTTTGGTTTTTTTTTGGATTAACTGAAAGGTCCTCTGTAAGGCACCATTCCTCCACAATTCGCAGTGCTTCCTGTAGGACATTCATAACCACCTCCGGGAATTTCCCATTGGTGACAATCACTATGTCGTCCGCAAAACCCTGCGTCCATATGCCTTGATCATTCAACCTACAGATCAAGTCATCCACAACTAGGTTCCATAAAAGTGGTGAAAGTACTCCACCTTGAGGATATCCTTTAGTTGTCCTAACGGTGTATGTTTTATCATGCATATGTTCTGTTATTCTCCTATGCTCAAGCATGGATCCTATCCATTTGCATGTGGTACTGTTAATCCCTTTTCTATTGCAAATTTCACTAAATAAAATATATTTTCCTAGACATTTTTTGAATCGAACATAAAGCTAAGTATGTTACTCGTACATAATCAGACTTATACTGTATCCATCGAACAAACAGAGCGACCCAAACAACGATAGATGCGTGATCACCATGCGCCTTTGCATCTATTGGCTAAAATAAATATGCCTCCATGCGCTGGCCAATCGGATTTAACTGCAATCGGCCGGCAGAATTCATTGTCCATACAGAGTTGAAGAGATCACGTGCACTATGCATGCTACTGTTTTGGAACACTCCGTTGCTTGGATGGACAGAGTATAATTAACTCGTCTTCATTATTGGCCTCACGCACAAGCGCGCTCTGCCAGTAAAGTCGACTCGTCCAATAAAGTCTTAGATTATGTACTTGTTACATAAATAGCTATTTTTGCAAGTAATCTTCAGATTGTGACGATGATGAGATTAAAAAGCTATCATTTGATGAGAAGAGGAGGTATTGATTGATCACGGTAGATGTTATTTATGCCTGAGATTTGGACACCTAGCTAGAAAATGCAAAGTAGATATCAGGTGTTCTAAATATAACGAGAAACATGCTACTCTCATGTGCTCTAAGAAAAAAACTTTTTTAGAATCAAATATTTCAACCAAAAATAATGCTTCTGCGATTTTTAATAATTTATCAAACACCACGTATCACAATGAAATTATCCTTCAAACACTCGTTGTGAAGCTAAGCAGTGATTTCAAAACCCGATTGGTTAGAGTCATAATCGATACTAGATCACAACGATCATATTATTATATTGTAAGACATGTTGCGATTGAAATGGGGTATGAAGCTTTGGGTTCAGAACAATTAATTCATGTTCTATTTGGAGGAACCAATTCGGAAACTAGCCATCATAATCGATATCAAATTACTCTGAAAAATTTGAACGAAAAGTATATTTGTAACTTTGATGCTCTTGATCAACCTTTGATTTGTAGTCACGTGGCTTCTCTATCAGAAGGTCCGTGGATGAACGAACTTCATCCATTAGGTGCAGGAAAACTTTTTACCGGGAAACGATATTCTCTGCAATGTGGATTGGTAGAAATGGTGCTTTGTACGCTACACATGATGTATTTTGGACAATTTTTCAATACCGATTGATTTACACTTTGTTCGCAGTAAATGCAGTGATCATCATCTTTACATTCGAGATGTTCGGGGTCGTTATGAAGTAGACCGCATTTTTTACGCTAATGGCTGTGCTTTTACATTATATTGCGGTATGTCCATACCGTCGGCATTTGAAACACTGTACTACAGGATATATATGTTACAGTCAATATATGAAATTGGGCATTATATATACTGTGCAGCCGGTATATATTGTGATGATATTTTTAATTTCAATATCTTACATTGGGAAGCCACTTGTGTTGTCCAATTTATTCTTAATTAATTAGTTATTTATTCTCAGGGTATATGTGAATTCGGTTGTAAAACTCGTCAATGACAGAACGATAAGGTAGACTGATCTGAAGGGAACAAAAGGAACCACATGAAACAAGTTATTATTCAATTCCAATTATGGATAACCGTGACGTCACTGTTACTAAAGAATCAATTCCAAGAATTAACCGGACTATAACCTAGATAAATAGACCTTAACCAACGCTTGTTGGTAGAGTCCAAGTTCAATTTGGATAACGATCTGCCTGTCTCCAGCAACGGCAAGTCTGTGTGGATTAATGAGGTCCCGGTGATGCCGTTATGACAAGATGTGCTCATATGCTTATTGGATGAACTACTTGAATGATGCAAATGCAATGATCCATATTCTGATGAAGGGTTTTTTAAACGAACTTTCTCACCCAAACGTCATATAAAAATTATTGTCACTCCCTAATCATCTCCCATGCCATCTTTCTACACTTAAAATTAAGTAATGATAAACATGTCAATCTACTTTGAAATCTCATTCATAAAATTATATTTTCTTATATTAATAAATAAAATGATTTTATAATCTTATCTAATTTGAAGTAACTTTGAATTTTGATATTTCTATTAAATAACAATTCAATTATTGACCATTATTATTATTACTACTATCAAATACACAATTCTGAACTGATAGTTATGTTTATCAATGCATTTTACAATATTTATTCGATCTTTTATATAGATCATGAATATTTTTAATTTTCTTTTTCATAGATTGTGGTATTTATTTCTATTATTTGATAATACTATTAGTTTATTGATTATTCGTCTCAGCATTCCCTAAAGTTCTTCTAAACTATTCTTCGCTCGACAAGAATATTTTGTAGAAATTTACCATAACGTATAAAATTCTACAATTATTATTATTAACTCTCTATTTCTAACTAATTATTAATATTTCAATATTTTAATTATGTATGGTTTGTGTTAAATTGGTGCAACTGGTTTATATGAAATATTCCGCGTTCTCTATTGGTACATCATTGATACATCAGCTTATAGCTGTTTATGCCATGGCTGTTTTCTACCACGTATGGACCTTCATATGGTAATTGTAACTTTAAACACGATCCCTTTTTATGTTTTGGTACTCTTAATGCCTTTATTATTACCAGATCTCCTTTTTTGAAAGTTTTCTTATTTTTAAGGGTTTCCAGTTTCCTCTTAATGTACTTATTAGAGTGCCTGAGTTGTCTTTCTCGAGCTGTTTCGATTAGCTCCTTATAGTCTATCCTACTACTTGACCATGGTCTATCAGGTTCTACACCCTTGAAAAGTGTGATAGGTGGTATTCCCGTTATGATATTCGGAATGTTGTTGTTGATAAATTTTGTAGTTTCTGCCAATCGTTCTTCCCATGTACGGTTCTCATAATATGTAAGTATTCTCAAATGTTTAATTATTTCTTTAATTCCTCGTTCTGCCGGGCTAGCACATGGATGTCTGATACTTGTAAAGACTTGTCTTATTCCTAAATCCTTCAACCATTTTACAATTTTTTTTTCTTTAAAGTAAGTGGCATTATCCATGATGCATTGTTTTGGTTTTCCATAAGTCTCAAAATATTTTCCTAAAGATTCCATAATAGTATTCTTGTTGGTTTTATCACATGAATAGGTGTTAGTGAATTTAGAAAATACATCTATAATCAGTTATAATATCACAAGAGCATAGACAATATTCGATTATTCACCGAGTCACGAGACGTATTTGGCGAAACATCACGAGAGCGCAGCTCGAGTGGTGTTTCGCGAAATACGTCGAGTGAAGAGGTAAATAATCGAAAAATATTGTCTATGCTCGAGTTGGTATTCGTTACGATTATATAACGAATAATATTCTAATTTTTTTTATTGATTAATATTAATATTGAAGGTACAATTATTATAATACATATTTGATGTGTAAGGAGGGAAAACTTGACTTGAGGAGAATGAGTGATTTGTAAAGATTGATATATTTAATTAGAATTTAACTTTTAATTACTTACTGTGTACTTACATTATATTGTTTATAATATAGATAATAAAACAAATCTAAATGTTGAAATTAACTATTTACAAGACACTGGACGTGATGCCTGGATTTAATTGAACAGTCCATGTGGACATGGTCCAAGTAGGTTGAACAACCGAGATGACGTATCTGGAATTAGATAGAAAAACACGCTGAGTATTCAATTTGCCATAAATAATGATCAATTATTTAACTAACGATTAGTATAGTTGAAATCCCCAAAATTAATGAAAGTATTAATAATATACAAGGTGCATCTTATGTGTTTGAACTGTGATTATGCATATCAGTACTAAAGTAAAGTTAAAACTTCACTTGATCAAAAATAAATGCCTAATAGTAAATATTTAGGGTTATTAGGAAAGGTGCAAGGGGCGCAAACTCTCCCCAATGCATGTAAGGAATATGTGGCACAAACTCTCCACAAACAATATTATAACTACTGCAAGTGGCACAAACTCTCCACAGTACAGCAAAATAATAATACACTGCAAGTGGCACAAACTCTCCACAGTACAGCAAAATAATAATACACTCCAAGTGGCACAAACTCTCCACAGTACAGCAAAATAATAATACACTGCAAGTGGCACAAACTCTCCACAGTACAGCTAAATAAGGTTACACTGCAAGTGGCTCAAGCTCTCCACAATACAGGGGGTTGGAAGGAGATATAGGTGACGTGAGAAGTCACCCTGTATCAGGAATGGACAAACCGCAAGTGGCGCAAACTCTCCACAGTACAGTATAGGTATGTGAGTTAAACTGCAAGTGGCACAAACTCTCCACAGTACAGCTAAATAAGGTTACACTGCAAGTGGCTCAAGCTCTCCACAATACAGGGGGGTGGAAGGAGATATAGGTGACGTGAGAAGTCACCCTGTATCAGGAATGGACAAACCGCAAGTGGCGCAAACTCTCCACAATACAGTATAGGTATGTGAGTTAAACTGCAAGTGGCACAAACTCTCCACAGTGCAGTAGGATTGGATGAATAGGAAATGCAACAACAAATTAATGTTCTTAATAACGTTGAATATTAAAGAACTTTAAACAAAGTAATTATTAAAAATAATTAGCAAATATACTATACTCTATGTGATAAAATATCTTTTAAAATCAAATATCAAATAACAGGCAAAACTGAATTACTCTGTGAGATAGACTCACCTATTTAACTCTTGACATGCACCACAATACACACTATATTTTATATATTTAAATTTATCTGGCTCAAGTGAACACTTTAGTTATCTTCTAGCAACTAAAACCCAAATCGTTCTTAAAACCTTTCTTTCCCCTTTCGTGGCCTCGAAGGCTACGTGACATTATGATATTTTACTTATCTATTTCAGACAATTGTCGAGAAATGCATTTCTGAAATATTAGGGTGTACCCATGATTTAATTTATTTTACTTGAAACGAAAACTATTTTAAGAATAACAGGGTGAGAAAAAAAATTGTCTTACAGATGTATTGTTGTTTTCGGAATTTGTAGTAGAATTAACTGACATTTCATTGAGCTTGCCCGTTACTATGGAAATGATCACAATATGGCAGGAGGCGAAACACCAAAACGATTATATCACGTCGTCAAGGGGTATATTCACTTATCAATACGTCGTAACTAAGGGAAATTCAAGGATTGTATTGGTTCATCAGAACATGAGTTATATAATCAATAAAATATGTTTCTTGCCACTATAACTTGGTATGAGGTTTGATATGAAATCAATTGCTATGATATCTAGAGGATTTTCTGCTATAATAGACTTTGGTACATTTTCATAATACATATTCTTTTCTTTCGATAACTGACATAATTCGCAGTATTTTATAACGTCTTTTATGATAGTAATATCATTCCTTGCTATAAAATTTTTCGAAAAATCATGTGTGTTCTTCTGATTCCCAAATGGTTGAACTTTAGATGTAGCTTTTCTGCAATTAATTTCGTGAGCTCTTTTGATATTACGTATAGTTCCTTATTATTCACAGATTTATACAATAATCCATCCTTCTCTAGACATCGTTGTTTTCTTTTCCCATTCAATGATCGTTGATCTAGTTTTATTTGTTTAAGTGAAAACAAACCACTATCATATTTCATAATGATGATTCCTACTTGGAATTCTCTTGTATCTTTTCTTTTTTCTCCATCCATCCTGCTGATTAAATCTGGTACTACGTTTTGTACACCTGGTATATATTTTATTTCGAAGTCGTACTCTTGAAGGAGTAATGCCCATCGATGAATTCTTGCGTTATTCATTTTATTAACCAATATTGTCGTTAAAGCTTGGTTGTCAGTTTCGATTGTAAATTTTCCCCCCAATAGAAAATATCTAAGCTTTTAGTGATCCTGGACACAAATGATATTGGTACATACATGTTATCGTAATCTTGTATTAATACTTCAGCTAGTCTGTTTTTTGATGCATCTGTTTTTAGGATAAATTGTTTGTCGTAATTCGGATGAAACAGTTTGATGTTATTAATAAATTCGTCCTTAATTTCATTGAAAGCTTCTTCTTGTCTGCTGGTCCAATTCCATCTTATATTCTTCTTCAATAATTCCATTAGTGGTATTTCTAAATCCGTTAAATTTCCCAACATTATTTTAAAATAGTTTAGCATCCCAAGGAAACCTCGAAGAGTTTTTAAATTTTTCGGCCTCTTATATTCTTTTATGATCTTTACTCTTTCTGGATCCATTTCGATTCCAACTTCGGTTATTTTATATCCCAGATATACCAATTCCTTTTTTAAAAATTGGTATTTTTGTATGTTAAGTTTCAGACCGTTTTCATCGAGTTCTCTCAGGATTGTCTTGAGATGTTTCATATGTTCCTCTATGCTATTAGAAAAAATCAGTATATCGTCTACATAATGTATTGTGAATTGATCATATTTGTTCAAAATTTTGTTTAATGCTTTCAATAATGCTGATGTGGCACTTTGTATCCCAAATGGTGTGACTCGAAATTGATATACTTCCCCATTAATTTTAAAACCCACATACCTCCTGCTGTCTGGATGTAATGGTATTAACCAGAAACTGTGTTTCAAGTCCAACTTAGAGAAAACTTTAACTTTACTAATTCTTCCTAAAATTGCTTCAATGGTTAGAGGTGATTCATATTCTGGTATCGTACATTTATTCAAATTTCTTGCATCAAGACATATCCTTATATCTCCATCCTTCTTTCTTACTATTACAACTGGATTGATGTATGAGGTGGTGCTATGTTCTATCATTTTATCTTTTATTAACGTATTTATAGTCTTCACCATGTCTTCTTGATATTTATAGGGTATTGGGTAACTTCTTTGTTGGAATTGTTGATCTTGTTTCTATTGGATTTTATGTACGTAGTTTTTCGCAATTCGAGATTCTTCACTGATCAAACTTTTATGTTCTTTCAACATTTCTGCTACCTTATTTATCCATTCTATTTTTCCATCTATATCCAAATTCCACTCTGGCAGATTATTATTATTTAAATTTATTTCTTCATTGCCATCCAACTTCTTATTTCTGCTCATGTCTATAACAATCTATCTCCTCCATATCATCTTCAATTCCCATATTAAAATTAACATTTTTATTCTCCTCTTCAAATTCTCCACATGTTCTCGAAGCATTATTCTTTTCTTCATAATTAAAATTAATTCTTTCTTTATTGAAAATTACGTACTTTTCTTCGTTACTGATGACAACTTCCTTTTCATGTAAAATATCAGACCCCAATAATATGTCACATTCTATATCTTCCACCATCAACAGTTGTATGAAAGTAATATTGTTCTTTAATTTCAGTTCTACTGTTATAGTAGTATCTGAGAAAGATAGTTTCTTTTGGTTTATGCCAATTAAATATATTTTTTGAACTTTGATGAGGTGTTTGTTTGACGTTTTTAATTTATTTGCAAAGTTTTTATTAATTAAAGATATTTCCGACCCAGTATCGATCAATATTTTTACTGTTGTATCCTCTACTGAACCATATATGTAAATTAATGTTTCATTATTTTGTTCTAGTTGATTTTGTACCTTGAGAAATTCGCGCGGGTGAATATAGCTGCACCAACTTAACCTACCATACTCACCCTCTAGTGGAAAAACTGCTGTTCCGCACCAGAAGATGACGTATTCGCAGCATCATTGTTATTGTTAACCCTATTATAATTATTGTCTCCGTTATCCGTGTCATTATTATTCCTGTCCATACTATTAGTTCTATTGTCCCTATTATCTCTTCTTATAGTGTTAGTTCGTCTTACATCTCCGTCTGAATTTATTGTTTGTCTTTGTTGATAGTTATTGTCAGGTTATTATTGTTACTCAGTTCATTGATTCTATCATATCTCCTGGTATTATTGTCATTTCTTTTGTTGTAGTTATTGTTAGGATAATTGTTATTATTATTCCAGTTTTTGTGTTTTCTTTGTCTGTAATAATTGTTATATGCTTCGCGTTCGCTTACAGCCTCTGAAAGCAATTATAGTCAACTTGACAGAGAAGCTCTTGCAATCATTTTTGGTGTTAATCACTTTTATAATTATTTATTTGGAAAGCATTTCTTACTTATTACCGACAATGAGCCAATTTCAAGAATTTTTCATCATCATAAAGCACTTCCACAAATGACGTCTTCGCGTTTACTTCGTTATGCATCATTTCTCTCAGGTTTCAATTATTCCGTCCAGTTCAAGAGAGGCAAAGAAAATCAAAATGTTGATTGTTTGTCTAGAGCTCCAATTAAAAATTCGAATATTTCAACTGATAATCGTATTGGTGATGAAGTGAATCAAATATATGATCAAGTAATTTTTCAAATCTCAAGCGAAAAAGTTACATATACGATAATTGAAAATGAAACGAAAAACGATCAAGATCTCAGCAAAATTGTTCAGATGTTGAAAAATCAATCAATGGACTCTGAATACACATTGATTGACGATATACTTTTTAGAATGGATAGAATTGTAATTCCAGGAAGTTTAAGATCGAGTATACTTGAGGAACTACACGAAACACATCTGGGAATTACAAAAATGAAGCAATTGGCACGCCGCTATGTGTATTGGCCTAGCATTGACCGGGACATCGGAAAACTGGTCAAAAGTTGTGAAAACTGTGCACTAACAAGATCACCACCTAAGGTACCTGTTCATCCATGGGATTTACCTACAAGTAATTGGGAGAGAATCCACGTTGATTATGCAGGTCCTTTTGAGTCATGCTATTTCTTAGTATGCATCGATGCGAAATCAAAATGGGCAGAAGTTAAAATATTAAAGGATGCACCAAATAGTTTAACGACGATTCGATTATTGGAAAATATTTTTGCAGTACATGGGTATCCATTGGAAATAGTTTCGGACAATGCATCCATTTTCAAAAGTGAAGAATTTTAAAAATATTGCGAATTCAATGGAATATTCCAAAAATTTATAGCTCCAGGACATCCGGCGACAAATGGAGTCGCAGAAAGAAACGTGCAGACTTTGAAGCATAGATTGAAAGCTAGAATGCTTGACAGTACGCCTATTCAAGACAAAGTTCAAAACATTTTGTTTCGGTATCGCGCGACACCACTAGCTTGTAGTGAATCTCCTGCAGAGTTGTATTTACACCGGAAGATGCGAATCCGTTTGGATGCAATTTTTCCTTATCGACCCCAAGTCTCACAGACTCCATACAAACCGGTACGTTCATTTCAAGTGGGGGAGAGGATCCAGGCTAGAGTTTTCATAAATAACAAACATATATGGCAGCTCGGAAATGTCGAGAAGAAACTTGGGAAACTTCATTATCTGGTAGTTTTAGACACAGGAAGAACATTAAAAAGACATGTTAACCAATTGAAATCAACGCTAGTCCGGAAAAAGTCAGTAACGTTTGAACCCAGTCAGTCATTCGATGTTCCAATGCTTCCAGCAGTACCTCAAATTAATCCAGATTCATTGAATCATCGTCATTTAGTTGAACCAACACCTGATGCGTCATTATTACGACCTCAAAGAGAAAGACGTCCACCTGCTTGGTCCAAAGACTACGTAATGGCATAAAATACGAATTCAAGAGTATGTTATATATGTATATAGGAATGTTAAATGTTTATATATTTTAAAATTTGTCTATTTATATTGTGAAATAGTTTCGTAATAAGGAGGGGAGAATTGTTGTGACCTTTATTAGACTTGTTGATAATAATCATAAAATAAGTAATGTCACCGAGTTCTGTCAAAGTTTATATTGAATAAAAAATGTCTATTTCTAAAAGATGGAAATAATTCAGTTTCAATCATTAGTTTAGACCCTTCTCAGAATTATAATAAACTTGTTATTATTTAACTTAAGAAGTAATATAAACCTGTAATTTTTCTTAGATTGAGATAGTATTTTATTATATCATTAGAATATAACATTGACGTGAAAAAATTATTACTAAAAGTCAAAACTACTGTCAAATTATAACAAAGTTTTTAAAACAAAACAAAACTAAATAGATATCGCGATAGTCCGAGTTTAACCAGACTAGGTCCGCTACAAGCGCACTGCTATTTTGACAAAAGTCTTTGAGGCGTTAACATACCCCCCAACTCTCTAGGCTTCAACCTAAAACAACACTAAATAATCAAGTTCACTGTTCATTCTAACGGTAATGGGCATAGCTTTTGAAAACCGCGTTTTATTATCCCAGAATCAGTCTTAATGGTTACTCGCGTTATGTCATCCTTTCCACGATGAATGTCTAGGACTCTTCCAAGTTTCCATCGACCAGGCGGCAGATTTTCTTCTTTTATGATAACAAGGGCATTTTCCTTCATTGAACTTTGGTCAGTTTTCCATTTCAAACGTTTCTGAAGTTCCGAAACGAATTCTTTACTCCATCTTTTCCAAAGATGAAACTTCATTTGCTGTATGTGTTGAAATACGGAGAGGCGATTTACAGGAATTATACTAACGTCGTGTTCTGGTATTGAGTTTAGCGGCTTGCCGACTAAGAAGTGAGCTGGCGTCAAAGGTCATTGGGCTCAGTAGATAAGGGAGATAGGGGTCTTGAATTGAGCACAGCCTCGATCTGTACCAAAAGTGTATACAAGCATGCAAATGTTAAAGGTGTTTCACCGATTACCCGTTTCAAGTGATGTTTGGTACAGCGTACAACCGACTCCCACAGCCCACCGAATTGTGGTGAGTACGGAGGAATAAATTTCCAAGTGATACCATCATTTGACATTTTATTTACAATAAATTCTTGATTTAACTTGATAAAATTACCAAATTCACGCAGCTCTGAACTAGCTACTACAAAGTTTTTTCCGTTATCAGAAAATACTACGGAAGGCTTTCCACGACGTCCACAAAACCTGCGAAATGACATTAAAAAGGATTCTTTAGAGAGGTCTGACACCAACTCCAAATGGATCGCTTTAGTAACAAAACAGACGAACAAACAAATGTAAGATTTTAAAAACCGAGAAGAACGACCAATTTTATTTTTTATTAACACTGGACCCGCATAGTCCACCCCAATAACCTCAAATGGTTGCCTGATTTTAACCGCTCACGAGGAGGTTCGCCCATTATAGGTGCAGAAGGTTTTGCATTATACCTAAAACATCTAATACACTCATGCACAATTCTTCGAGCCAATGATCTGCCATTTACTGGCCAGAACTTATTTTTTTCTTTTTTTTTATTCGGTTATTTAACGTCGGTCTATTTCTGCACAACTTAGGCTAATCACCGACGCCGGGAGCACTCTACCCCGAACCGGAAATTTTGCCAAATCCACTAGTGTTCCAACCAGTGGTAGGGATCTTTATCGAGCCCAACATCCATGGACTCGGGATCTTTATCGAGCCCAACATCCATGGACTCGGGACCTCGGTTTTACGTCTCATCCGAAAGGCGGCATATCTCCATTATATCTCGTGCTCATTGGTATGCCTGCGAGCTGTGATATGCTACTGATCCTAGTAATCTAAAGTGATTCGTTACAGGCTGTACGGGCTCTACGACGGTGTTTCCTCAGTGGTCACCCATCCAAGTAATAACATCGCTCGACCTTGCTTGGTTGTCATTATCGCATCAGAAACATTCCACTACAAAGCTGGTCCGACGCCCATAGGTACTTATTTCGAACATTTGCTAGCAACTGCAAAGTAATGACAATATGTGTTCATTTTTCAAAATTAATTTTGTTAAATGATGCTTTTCTGATAAAATAATAGGATGCTTCTTTTCATACTTGAAATTGGAAAATCTAAGACGACCTCCAACCCTCAAAATACCGATTTCATCCAAAAAAGGATTCAAGGAAAGAACTTTACTATCATGAGGGGCAAACTTTTTATTTTTAAATTTCCTAATTTCCTTAAAAAAGGTTTCATTTAGAGAAATTTTTATTATGACATTGAAGGAGTTATTTAATTCAAAAACAGTAAGGGGGCCTTTCTTTCGACTGTTTATAGTTATTTTTCCATCTTAACATATAGGCAACCACTCTTTTTAATTTAAGTAATGAAGAGAAATTATTTATGAAAGTACATTCAGTTATTTGTTGAAATGAAAAAGTATTAGACTTGCGCATATCCGGAAAATTTTTTGATTTAACAGTATTGCTGGGCCAGGATGATCTTTCGTGCATTAAGAACTTTGGGCCGAACCACCATAAACTTAGACTTTTGATTTCACTTGGTTTGATCCCACGTGTCAAAATATCTGCAGGATGAATGTCGCCAGAAATATGGTTCCAAGAATAGGCCGAAGTATTATCTTGTATTTCTGCAATGCGATGCTCATAAAAGGTTTTAACATACTTGGCTCTGTCTTTAACCAGTGCTACCGTCGAATCTGACCACAAATATTTTGCGATAAATGATAATGTAATGTTTTTATTATTTATTTAAACAGTTTTTACCGGTGGGATAAAATTTATACACACTATGGCTAATTACTATCTATTTATTTAAAGAAACACGTACACTGTATTAAACTTAATTTATATACACACTATACTCAATGTCTACTATTTTATTTACACTCGGTATATTAGTTCTAATTTATTTTCACCACTTGGATGTTACCCTATTTATCTGCACTATTTAATTCACTAATTCTTCCGAACTAACTGTTTGTCTTCGTTTCACTAATTGTTTCGCACTAGCTAACTAACTGTCCTTCGCACTCAAAAACCCGCTTATATATAGTCCGCATCAGTTTCTGGAAAGTTCTAGTACATTACGCGATCGCGCTATGCACAAACAAAACCGTTGTACTCGAATTTTCGAGAGAACACGCTGGCGGAGAACCCCGGCGTAGCCACCAAAATTTACAATCGATGGACAGGGCCGGCTTTGAGTTGGTGACCTCGCAACATTGCCCCCTCCTTAATAGGAAGCTCCTCCTGGGACTTCTGTGTAGCCGGGACTGGATGTTTAAATCGGCAACTGGACCCATTCCTACACCTTCCGTTCGTATGGAAATAACAGGGCACTGACTTCATTGTACACTGATAACCGGGGGTATAGCTGCAGATTAATATGTGGACACCCGTATCTTCGCAGATCACTTCCATCATTTTCCTGATGACTCGCCAATCCAACTGGTTGCTCTCTATCTTAGGCATAGCTAGTTTCTTCATGTTGGATTCCAGCACATGGTTTCGAAGGCTACGTAGCTCTTCCCACACATTCCGGTAGGTGGATCGATCTTGAATTTCGTTCTTTGTTACCAGATAGAAGATGTACCGTGAATTGTATTTGAGTCTCAGTGTCTTGCCAGGGGTTGGAATCTGTTCTTCAAGTTTTTCTAGTTGCCCAAACTTCTTTCGGAAGACGGTTGCCAGGCCTTGTGCGTTTTTGATACTGGGTTGGATGTTGTGTGCCAGTGAATAGTCTTCCGGGAGCGTGAGCAAGTCTTGTCGTTGCTCTGTAGTGACTCCAAATCTAGCCTTACCGGTACCTCCATATGCGCCCATAAACTCTTCGAAGGCAGGGTCAGAATCTTCCTGGACATGGTTCACTCCTCCTCCTATGTCATGCGGTCTCCTTCGAATGGCGCTAGTCGATTTTGGTGAAGTACTTTCGGTTTTCCATTGGGGATCTTGCTTTTACGATAGATGTCGTCATTGATCCTCTTCTTGATCAAGTACGGACCCTCCCAAGATTTTTGTAATTTTGGAGAAAAGCCTTTTCTCCTCGTCGGGTTGTGTAACCATACTTTGTCCCCTTCTTGGAAACTGCCTTCTGTGGCCTGCGTGTCGTACCGTTTTTTCATTCTGTCGCTGGCAACTTGAAGATTCGTTCGGACCAATTCGTGTACATCGTCCATCCTTTTTCTCAACTGGATTACGTAATCTTCTCCAGCTAGATCCTCTCCAGATCGACAACCAAATTCTAGGTCACAAGGAAACCTCATTTCGCGTCCAAATAGGATTTTCGCAGGTGTTTGACCTATGGACTCATTGATGGCGGATCGATAAGCCAATGCAAACAGGGAAAGATATTGGTCCCAATCTCTCTGGTGGCTGGAGACTACTTTGGACAGGTATTTTCCAATAGTCCTGTTCATTCTCTCGACCATTCCGTCTGACTGTGGATGCAGCGCCATTGTCCTGGTCTTCTTCATTCCCAGCTTGTCACAAATTTCCTGGAATACACAGCTTTCGAAATTCCTTCCTTGATCGCTGTGAACTTCCAAGGGCACTCCATATCGGCAGATGAATTCCTTCACCAATACATCCGCGACAGTTGTGGCTTCTTGATTCGGGATCGCGTAAACTTCTACCCACTTTGTGAAATAATCCATCACAACCAGGATGTATTTACCACCATTTTCTGTCGACGGAAATGGTCCAGCGATGTCTAAAGCAATCCTTTCGAATGGGCTTCCAACATTATACTGCTTCATGGGTGCCTTTCTCTTGCGATGTGGTCCATTACTCGTAGCACAAGTCCGAACACTTCTTACACCAGTCCTTCACATCGTCGTAGCTGTTCATCATACGGACTCGCTGAAGGGTTTTCTTCACTCCCAGATGACCTCCTGATGGACTGTCGTGTAACTTCCTCGGTACCTCAGCTACTCTTGATCTTGGGATAACTAACTGCCTCCTATTCTCAGAACCATCATCGTTTTCAAGAATTCGTTTCAACAGACCTTCTTCCAATACAAGGGAGTCCCACTGAGCCCAATATGTCTTGAGTGTCGGTGAAAATCTTGACACTTCTTGACAAGTGGGTCGCCAATTTTCTTCCTTCCATTGCCGGATCATCTTCAGGTGAGGATCATTCTCCTGATCTTCACTGATCCTGGTGGGTGACCATTCTTCATTAACAACTGTAGTTCTTGAAACTGCAGCTTCCTTAGATTCTGCCTGGTTGCAGTGGCAACAGTCTGCTGAGCACGGCCGTCTAGACAGAGAGTCGGCATTTCGGTGACCGTATCAAGAATTTCCTTCCATACAGATACTGATAAAACAATATCTCCAAACTTCCTTATGAACCTTCGATAGTATGTGCAAAGTCCAAGGAAGCTCCTAACTTGATGTTTGTCGGTAGGTAGCGGCCATTGCTTGATGGAAGCAATTTTCTTTGGATCCACCGCCACTCCTTCATTGCTCACAAAATGACCCAGATAGTTGACTCGGTTTTGGAATAACTGACATTTCTTCGGGTTTAACATGAGCTGGGCAGCTTGAAGTCGTTTAAATACGTCTTCCAGATTCTTCAGGTGTTCCTCAAATGTCTTCCCCAATACTACGATGTCGTCCAAATAGACCAGGCATGTTTTCCAAGACAACCCTCTCAAGAGACATTTTCCATGAGTCTTTCGAATGTCGCGGGCGCACTACATAGCCCGAATGGCATGACGTTGAACTGCCATAATCCGGATCCGGTGGTAAAAGCAGTTTTCTCTTTGTCTTCTGGGTCCATTTCTACTTGCCAATAACCGGACTTCAGGTCCAAGGTGGAAAACAGTTTGCTGCCGGCCAAAGTGTCTAGCGTATCGTCGATTCGAGGCAGAGGATAGCTGTCTTTCTTCGTCACGTTATTTAGCTGACGATAGTCTACGCAGAATCTGGTAGTTCCATCCTTTTTCTTGACGAGCACTACTGGAGATACCCAAGGGCTAGTGGATGGTTCTATTACCTTCTCTTCCTTCATCTCTTCAATAATTCTTTCAGCTTCCTCTCTCTTCGCTCGTGGTACTCTTCGAGCTGATTGTCTAATTGGCTTGGCATCACCAGTATCGATTTTATGTTTGACGGCTGATGTCCTTCCAGTCTTCCCTCCTTTTGGTACGAAAAGGTCTCGATACTGCAAGAGAAATTCTCTAATTTTCCTTTTCTCAGCTCGATTCAAGGATTGGCCAGCTATTGACAACATCTGTTCAAATCTGTCATTAGAATTGTCAGTTGTCGTTGTTTGACGAACTATGGATGTTACTGGTACGCAGGATCCAATTCTGGTTGACTTCTTGATGGTAATTGGGAAATCGTTCACGTTTATGACACGTACTGGGATCTCCGTAACGTAACGTAACCAATCCTTTTCCAATCAGTACTCCTCTACCAACTTCTTCGTCGTGGTTCCATGGCTCCATCATAACCGGTGTACCTTCCTCCATGATTCCCTGTAGCCGCGCTACTATCATGGTTTCGCTTCGTGCAGGTAGAACAGTATCTTCCTGTACAGCTGTCAACACCGTGCTGCCTTCATATGGATGGAGGAATACCTCTTCGGAACCCACTTTAATGGTTCTGTTTCTGAAGTCTAACTGGAAACCATGTAGATTCATTACGTCCATTCCCAGAATCACGTCTTCTTCTATGTCAGCTACGATTACCGTATGCGTGAACTTTTCTCCACCAATTCCCAATTGGATTTGAGTCTCTACGTGAACATTTGCACTCTCGCCTGTTGCGGTCCGGAGTCGCAGCCTCGTTGGCAGAAGCTTCTTCTTGGATTTTATTATCTCCGGCCACATAATGGTTCTAGTTGCTCCAGTGTCTACCAGCAGAGTATATTTCTTGCCATTCACTTCGCCATCCACATAGACACTGTCGTTACGGCATCTGAGAGAGACTATCAGTATTAGGGGGTCTTTGGAACGATCCTGGGTCGGTGCTGCTCCCTCATGGCCGACCCGTTCTAGTTTTCCTGGTTCTGGGGTTCTTGGTTTGGTGGGGCCCTAGGGCGCTTACACGAACTGCGTGCATGCCCTAGCTCGCCACAATTCCAGCATCTAATCTTCTTCGGCCTTTTGTCTACCATGCCCTTCATCAAGTTGACGATCTGGTCGAGTCTATCTTCGTCGCCTTCTTCTTGGATGGTCCTGACTTTGCTGTACCCCGAAGCCTTCGTGGCTGCTTCATATTCAAGAGCAGCAGTTAATGCATCGACCAATGTTTTGGGATGCCCCAGACGAAGCGTCCTCTGCATATCAGGGTCACGCAGGCCATCAATAAAGGCCTGGATGCCCAGACATTCCATCATGTTCTCCGGTGCTGATGGATAAGCAAATCGAACTAGTCGGGCGATATCCACTTCATACTCTTGAAGAGTTTCGTCCCGTTTCTGCCTTCGGTTCTTCATCTGAGATTGGTAAGTGCTCTAGATGTTTGTGACCATATCGCATGTCCAACCTCTTCTTCAGCTGCTCGAAGTCATCCGTTTCTTCAAGGGGTAACGTCTGAAGCACATCCAAGGCATCTCCCCGAAGCGCGATGGTTAAATTCACTGCCTTCTCCTTATCGGAGGGGCCTTGACTCGGGCAAAACTGCCAATATCTTCTGTTCTGGGGTGTGCTTCTGGCTGGCATGGTTTTATTTGTTTGATCTCTTTTTCTTCTGTTGGTGTGCCTTGTGTTCTTAAATCTGCCATTTTTCTCTCTAACTCCTGGATTTTCTCGTCGATTGTTGTTATCGTATTCTCCATTTTCTCGTCCATAATTGTGATCTTATTCTCAATCTTCTCGTCCATTGTTGTTATTTTATTCTCTATTTTCTCAATATCTGCTTTTAGAGGCGAAATTTTATTTTCGACTTCAGCGGCAATATCTTGATAAGATGTCAGCAGATATTTCGGTCTTCATAGTAGAAATCTCGTCCTTCATATTAGCACAAATCTTCTCGTCCATAGCTGAAATGTTAGCAGAATTATCGTTCTTCATAGTAAAAATCTTCTCGTCCATATTAGCAGAAATGTTAGCGGAAATTGACGAGATTAAGGTGGAAGCCTCGTCGTTGAATAAAAATGTTTCCGGATCCAGTCCGTCATCTTCCAGCGCTATTTTCAACCTTTCAACTAATTCACACTTTTTTCCGGACGTTTCCAACTCGCGATTTTCCAATTCTGCTTTTAGTTCAGTCACTTTCAGGTCACTTAGTCTCTTAGCCATTTTTACGTAGGTAATTATTTATTTATATTACCCCACACCTGACACCAATGTAATGTTTTTATTATTTATTTAAATAGTTTTTACCGGTGTGATAAAATTATACACACTATGGCTAATTACTATCTATTTATTTAAAGAAACACACACTGTATTGAACTTAATTTATATACACGCTCTACTTAATGTCTATTAATTTATTTACACTGGGTATATTAGTTCTAATTTATTTTCACCACTTAAAATGTACACTATTTATTTGCACTATTTTATTCACTCACGTCCAACCTATCGTTACTAAATGTATATGCACCGACGGAAACTGCGAACAGAGAAGAAAAAGACAGATGGTATGAAGATATAGAGGAAGAAATAGAAAATATCCCTAAGGAAGACACGATCATGGTAATAGGGGATTTCAATGCACAAATAGGGAAAGAACAATATATCGAACTCGTCGCAGGAAAATATACAATACATGAGAGGACCAATGACAACGGACAGCGATTATGTAACTTAGCAACACGATCGGATATGACCATAAGCAGCACAAAGTTTCCACATCCCGACAAGCACAAAATAACATGGATATCACCAGATCAGCAAACACAATCTCAAATAGACCACATTCTAATAAACAAAAGAAGGCAATCCTCAATTAAAGATGTAAGATCTTATAGAGGAGCCTGCGCAGACTCAGACCACTTCATGGTAATGGCAAAAATAAAACTTAAATCAAGAAGACACAACCTCAAGAGTGAACAAAAAAATGGGACATTGAAAAATTAAAGGATAATCTAGTAAAAAAGAAATACGTAGAACAACTTGAAAATTATTTAACAGAAGATGGGCGGCAAGAACGCAATGATATGAAAGAAGAATGGTGCAGTATAAAAAACGGAATACAAGTAGTAGCGGAAAAAGTGATAGGTAAAAAGAAGAAGGAGAGCAAAAAAGAATGGTACAATACCGAATGCCAAAAAATATCTGAAGCAAAAGCAGAAGCTAGGCTAAAATGGATAAGGACAAATAAACCAGAAGATAGAGAAAAATATCAAACACTAAGGAAAAGCAAGAAAATAATCAGGAAAAGAAAAAGGCAATGGGTGGACTTAAGGATACAGGAAATAGAGAACGAGAAATGGAACAGAAATTCAAAAAATTTTTATAAAAAAATAAAATAAAATAATAGGACTTTCAAAAACAAATTAAAAGGAATAAAGAACAAACAAGGAAAAATTGTGGAAGAGGAAAAAGAATACAAAGAAATATGGACAACGTACTTTGAGGAATTACTAAATGAACCAGATAGAAGATGGAATAGGAGAAGAAACAGAAGAAGAAATTATTACACAAGAACCAACATTAGAGGAAGTAAGAGATATTATCAAGAGAGGAAGTAATGGAAAAGCACCTGGGAAGGATGGAATTAATTTAGAACTGATAAAACACGGAGGAGACATGTTACATGAAAGAATATATAGATTGGTTAAGAAAATATGGGAAGAGGAAAAAATGCCGAACGAATGGGAAACTGGACAAATCATAACGATACACAAAAAAGGAGACCAGCAAGAATGTAAGAATTATAGAGGCATTACACTATTAAACGTAGCCTATAAAATATTATCATCACTAATACAAAGACGTCGAATAACTGAAACTCAAAATATTATAGGACAATATCAATGTGGATTCATAAGAGGCAGATCAACAACAGATGCAATACACACTATTAAACAAATTATGGAAAAAGCATACGAACATAAATATGAAATAGAAATGTTATTTTTAGACTTTGAACAAGCCTTTGACTCTCTAAAGAGGAACGAAATTATGAAAGCTTTAAAAGAACAAGGGGTAAGTAAAAAACTAAGAAACCTAATAGAGATGACAATGAGACATTCAAAGATTAGTATCCTGACACAAAAAGGAGAAACGGAAGAATTCGAAATACACAAAGGTGTAAGACAAGGAGACTCACTGTCAGCTACGCTGTTCAATCTGTCTCTAGAATTTGTTTTGAGAAAGTTACAAAAGGGAAATCTTAGAACAACAGGAAGTCAATTTATAGCCTATGCTGATGACATAGTACTAGTGACAAAAAAAAAGGAAAATCATGGAAAAATTGCTAAGGCAGATTGAGGAGGAAGGGATGAAGTTGGGACTGAAAATTAATGTGAGGAAAACGAAGATAATGAGATTTGGAAAAACAGGACAAAATGGGGAAATACGAATAGGAAATAAAAAATTCGAAGAAGTACAAAAATTTAAATACCTAGGTGTAATGATAGACAATAAAGGGGAAAGAAGAACGGAGGTCGAAGAAAAAATAATGGCAACAAATCGAGCGTACCAAGCTAACAAAAATTTGTTAAAAAGTAAAATATTGACTAGGCAAACAAAGTTGAACATATACAAAACAATAATAAGGTCCATAACAATGTACGCAGCAGAAACTATAACTATGACGACAACAGAAGAAGAAAAACTAAGGATAAACGAACGCAACATATTAAGATCAATTCTGGGTCCAGTGAAGATAGGAGAACAAGAATATAGAAGGAGAACGAACCAAGAAATATTAGAAGAACTGAATGGAGAAGACATAATAAAGAAAATTAAAACTCATGGAGGCAAGGGAAAGAAGCAGTAACAGAGGCTATGCTACAATGGCAGCCGGGAGGGAAGAGAAGGCGTGGAAGACCCAGATCTAAATGGTTGGCAGAGGTGGAGGACGACTTGATCAGGGCAGGTGTGACAAGATGGAAGCAAGAAACAAGAGACCGGAAGAAATGACTCACTTTACACGTAAGTTTTTAAAAATTATTTTACAAAAGATATACCTACCAAAAAAATGTTCATATTTCAGCCTTGAAAAAGAAAATAAAAACGTTGGGTAGTAAATAAGAGTTTAATTCAGCCCTCCTTACGACGGAATCCCTAAGATATATAAAACCTATTAAATATATATATATATGTTACCGGCAATCTGTATAATCCGGTATTCTATACAATACCTAGGCAATGTATAGAATACCTAAACCGTTTAGGTAATGTATGAAATATAATTTATTTTATACATTACCTAGGTATTCTATACAATACTGAATGCGCAGCAGGTAATGTGTGTAAAAGACGAAGTGAATTTACTTTTCGTCAGTTAGTGTACGGCGAGGGCAAGGAAAATCATTGAAGAAGCCATTTTTACAATACTGTATAGCTTCTTCAATGATTTTCCTTGCCCTTCTCGATAAAAACTACAACTAAAAAATCTCCTGGTGGTTAAAAACAATGAACAAAATATTACTTACTTTTTTTATAAAGATTATCTTTAATGGGTATCCTAATTGTTGATTTCAATAAAGTTTGAACAAACATAAGATGTTTTATTTGTCCTTCTTTTTCTCTACGAAAACTAGTTGTTTTTTTTTATGTGAAATCGATTATGAAAAATCGATTACATACATTACCTATGCTTCAACCGGCATTCTATACAGTGCCTAGGTATTGTATACATTTCCTAGGTAAAGTTTAAAATAGTTGAACTATTGAATATCATTTCATACATTGCCTGAACGACTCCGGCATTCTATACATTTCCTAGGTATTGTATAGAATGCCTGCAATATACACATTGCCTATAACATATATATATATATATATAAATAGTGATAAATGTAACTCCACTGTTATAATGTTGAAAGAAAACTATGTTGAACTATCTTCAGAAATTCTGAATAATTCTTCTTACATCAGATTAAACAAAGATCCTACAACAACAATCAAAATAAATGCAATATTATATATATATATATATATATATATATATCCCTCTAATGTAGTTTAGTGGAGCTAAATAACACAAGTATTTGTGGGGTCCAGAGGGTCGTTCATCTAGCATTCACTCAATAATACGTCGAAGAACAATAACAACTCTTTATTTCCACTTTATAATTCGTGATCATTTTATACATGTGTCAACTCCACGATGCTTCTTCGCTCACTGGCGAAAACAGTGTTGCCAGCTCTCAGAAATCAGAGAGAGCGAGAGAGAGAAAAGGAGTGAGATAGATAACAGCTCCCACACACTCCCCTCCTAGTGTTAACTACATAATAAACTTAAGCAGTAAAAAAAAATCAAACAATATTCTGTTAAACAACTAAGACATGAACATATATGTCAATAGTAACAAAAATAGAACATAAAATATTGATTACATAGTATACAAAATATATTGTGTCATACGAATGCCGAATCACAACAACTATCGGCCATAGTCTGCAGAACGTCTAGTTATTTTGTGGTGGGTGAAAATGTCACCTTTTTATTTTTGCGCGAATACGTTTTTAGTGCTGGTTGGTTGGTTGATGCAGGTTCACTTGTGCAATCTAGGAGATCGGGCACGTGAAAGGCGGGTTTCAGCAGTTCCACAGTGACTGCCTTAACTTTACCGTTTACATCGATTTCGAAGACGCGATCGGAAACGCGGCGAACAACCTTGTGAGGGCCTAAGTAAGTGCGTTCAAGGGCCTTCTTGGCTACGTTGCGTAAAAATACGTGTGAGCATTCGTGTAACTCTTTGAAGCAGAAAATTCTATTTTTGTTTTTATGCGCGGTAGGGATTGGTCGAACTTGGCGCATATATTCTCTAAATTCCTCTATGAAAAAGTTGGGGTCTGGTGTTATATCTTCCGGAAGGAAGAATTCACCTGGAAGTCGCAAAGTGGTTCCAAATAGAAATTCTGCTGGAGAAGCATTGGTGTCAGCTCGGATATGGGCTCGCAGACCTAGCAATACTGTTGGGAGTGTGCGTACCCAGTTTTGTTCAGTGTGGCACATAATAGCCGCTTTGAAAACGCGATGCCATCGTTCGATTAAGCCGTTCGACTGAGGGTGATACGGGGTAGTTCGGATTCGTTGCGTGCCGATCAGATTTAATAACGCGTGAAATAATCTCGATTCAAATTGCGTACCTTGGTCTGTCGTTATGCATTTAGGCGAACCGTATCTGGATACCCATGTGTTGAAAAATGTTCGTGCGATTGTTTCTGCCGACATATCTTTAATTGGAGTTGCTTCCACCCATCGCGAAAACCTATCCACCATAGTCAGGCAGTACATATATCCGTCATGTTGTGGCAGTGGGCCAACGATGTCTATGTGTACCTGGTCAAAACGACCATCCGGAGCAACAAATTGATCCGGAAGGGTTTTCACGTGTCTAGTTACTTTTGACGCTTGACAATCTGTGCACGATTTGCACCACAATCTAGCGTCTCGTTGCATGTTTGGCCAGACGTATCTCTGGCGAATAAGACGATCTGTTACTTTAGCACTGGGATGTGCTGGGTGATGGACCATGCGGAAGACTCTTTTCCTAAGAGGTTCAGGCACGTATGGTCGAATCGTTTCACCTGAGATCTCGCATTCGAGCGTAACATTGTCAGGTCCCCATTGAATCTGTTTAAGTTTCAATGGGTGATCCTGGGAAGTTTTGATTACTTTTAGTTGTTCGTCGACAGCTTGGTGCTCTGCGAGTTCGTTTAAATTGAATTCTAAAGGCAATCGAAGGGCCTCGATCCGGGAAAGCGAATCGGCGACTACGTTCTCAGATCCAGCCACGTGGACAATTTCCGTGGTGAATTCGGCGATAAAGGACAGCTGTCGGAGTTGACGAGGTGATGCTTTATCGCTGCGTTGTTTAAATGCGAATGTCAATGGTTTGTGATCAGAGTGGATTCTAAATTGGCGGCCTTCCACGAGATGCCTAAAATGTTTGATTGCGGAATAGATAGCAGTGAGTTCCCTATCATAAGCACTGTATTTAGATTGGGCAGACGAAAATTTCTGGGAAAAGAAAGCTAGAGGTTCCCAGTCGTCACCAGTGGATTGTTCTAAGGCTGCTCCCATGCCGAAGTCCGATGCGTCAGTCACTATTCTGATATTCGCATCGATACGAGGATGAACCAGTAGGGTCGCATTTGCCAAATCATTTTTCGATTTTTCGAATGGTTCCGTGGCCTCAGGGGTCCACCTGATTTCCCGTTGGTCGTTTTTCTTAGCACCTGCTAGGTACGAATTAAGCGGGGCGAGAGTTGTAGCGGCGTTGCGTAAGCATCGACGGTAGAAATTTAACATTCCGAGAAACCGACGTAATGATGCAACCGTTTTTGGCTTCTCGAACCTATGTATTGCCTCAATTTTTTCGGCTGTAGGTCGAGTGCCCTTAGAGTTAATCATATACCCTAAAAATTTTAATTCCGGAACGCCAAAAACACATTTATCCACGTTCAAGCGGAGGTGGAAATCCTTAAGCCTTCGGAAAATTACCTCTAAATGCTGTGAGTGTTCCTCGGGTGACGATGAGGCGACTAAAATGTCGTCAATGTAAACGAATACGTAATCTAGATCTCCTAGAGCTCGATTAACGTATCTTTGAAACGACTGGCCTGCATTGCGTAGGCCAAATGTCATGAACATGTATTCGAATAGCCCGAATGGGGTTATGATGGCGGTTTTTTCGATGTCCTCGGGTGCCATCGGAATTTGATGGTATGCTTTTTGTAGGTCCAAGGACGAGAATACCGTCTTACCGCTTAGATTTGCGGAGCAGTCGTGTAGATGGGGAGACGGATACCTGTCGGGGATTGTGACAGCGTTCAGCCGTCGGTAATCACCGCATAGGCGCCATGTACCGTCTTTTTTAATGGCCATGTGTGCAGGGCTGGCCCATGGGCTACTCGATGGGCGGCAAATGCCCGCCTCGACTAGAGCTTTAATTTCCGCCTTGGCACACTTCAACTTCTCCGGGGTAAGCCTACGTGCACGCTCGGCGACCGGAGGGCCATTAGTTATGATATGGTGAAGTACACTTCGGTTTTCCGGGGGTGACAGAGTTTGCGCACCGGTAATTTCCGGAAATTTTTTTAACAAGTGTGAAATTGAACTATTTGGATTGAAGCTATTAATTGATTGTGTTGACGCGGAACTGAAGTTTCCGAGCGCGAAACTACCGGTTGTTGAATCAATAACCCGGCGCTTTTTTAAATCGACAATCATCCCGTAGTGGTTTAAAAGATCTGCTCCGATTATAGCACAAGGAACGGCCGCGATGCAGAAATTCCACTTGATGGGTCGGCGTAGTCCAAAGTCTAGTTCGCGGTACGATTCGCCATAGGTATCTATGCGTGTGTCGTTTGCCGCAAAAAGTTTAAGTTTGGCGGGTGCGAGCTTAATTTTTGTATCAGCGGGGACTAACGAAATGTCAGCCCCTGTATCGACTAAGAAATATTGCCCGGTTTTCCTATCACGATTATGGAGACGATGAGATACATTTGTAACCTCCGCCACTGTCTCCGCGTGGGGGGGTACTACTAGTTTTTTTCTATGTAGTTCGCGTATTTCTCGCACCAACTTCGACACGACGTAGGGTTATCGGGAAATTTCAGGTGTGCGTAACACAGCCTAGACTTTTCCTTGTCCCTAGACTTACTTCGCGTTTGAGAATTGTTTCTGGAGTTAGGTCGCGAGCGCGTTTTCCGTTCTATCGCGTCCACTTTTACAGTGAGTTCTTTAACAGACTCTATTAGTGACTGAATTTGTGCCTGTGAAGCAGACAGCTCAGTATTGACGACGTTAATTTGAGAATTACCGGAAGACGCGTTAGAAATATCCGCCAGTTGG
The DNA here is from genome assembly GCA_947563755.1 of Lochmaea crataegi. Classification (NCBI taxonomy): domain Eukaryota; kingdom Metazoa; phylum Arthropoda; class Insecta; order Coleoptera; family Chrysomelidae; genus Lochmaea; species Lochmaea crataegi. The sequence goes on along the minus strand of OX387427.1, from coordinate 33,194,337 downwards.
TCGGCCAGATCGGCCATGGTGTCTAAATGTTCCGTATTGGACATCACTATGCCTCGGTGTTGCTCGGGCAACTGCTCAAGGAACAATGATTTGAGAATCGAGTCGTCGACCGCGTTATTTACATTAAGATTACGGAGGCGACTTAAAATTAACGATGGCTTACCGTCGGTTAATACCTGTCCTTTCAATAGTTGCCTCAGTTTGGCCTCGTTTGACACCGCAAATGTTTTAATGATCCTCTCCTTCAGTTTTTGAAAGATATCAGGAGGAGGTGGTGACGCGGCGATGATATCTTTGACGCTACAGAGAACCTCTACGTCGAGCGCAGCCAGCATAATATCGGCCTTAGTAGTCTCACTTGTAATCCGCGCATTCCGCAATGAAATCTCTACCTGCATAAACCACAGCGCAGGATCCGCGCGAAAGAATGTAGGGATTTTAGGAGTTCGGTAGCTGTGCACTTGTGTGGCCATGTTTACCGTTAATAATTGCTCTAGTTGTTGGACACGACCTTGGGCTGCCCTTGACTCGTCGATAATTGTTCTGATTTGATCCTCGGTAAATGACATATTGTCTAATAATCTACAGAATAAGAACCGTGTACTTTATATTATGTACAATTTGTATTAAATACCAATAACTGTGTGATAAATAGTTATCAAAGATAAATGGAATAAAATGTTTCAAACAGTTTTTTAGAACGCTCATATGATTTGGCTACACCTAAAAAAAATGTTATATACTAAATACAGTACGATAAAAATGTGAAACTTCAACAGTATACACTTAACGCAATGGCAAGATTCGCTAAAAAGGGTACAGAAAATGTAAAAATGATTACAGTACTCCGGAATTGTCAATTGCTAAAACGTACTTGTTATTAAAAACAGGAACAGTTGAAAAAATTAAATTTTTGGTGGATGCTCCATAGGCAACCAACGTTACACGTGTATGATGGGTTGCTTATGTTAAAAATCAATACCTTGTAGACTTCTCGGTAGGCAACCAGAATTACATCAATGTTGCTGTGCTGCCGTCGACGACAATGGGAGGGATTATGGAGCACAGCACGAGGCAATGGGCGAAATTGGGGTTATGAAAAACTCACGTGTTTGAAAATGTGAAGTTGTATTTTCTTTCATAGTCCTTACTGCCCTGCTGCTAGGAATCGGTGCCTTCGGCCAGGTCTGCGATGAACTCACGGCACTGGTATCTGCTACTTAAGCCGGAGTGGCGAATATTGAAATGCGAAGCACTTAACATGTTTGAAAAACACTAGATCACGTCGGGGTCACCAATGTGGGGTCCAGAGGGTCGTTCATCTAGCATTCACTCAATAATACGTCGAAGAACAATAACAACTCTTTATTTCCACTTTATAATTCGTGATCATTTTATACATGTGTCAACTCCACGATGCTTCTTCGCTCACTGGCGAAAACAGTGTTGCCAGCTCTCAGAAATCAGAGAGAGCGAGAGAGAGAAAAGGAGTGAGATAGATAACAGCTCCCACATATTGGATTATAGTAGCACCCTCTGGATGTTAGTGATGCTACGGCTGGATAATAGTGGTGCCGAACTATATTTGACTTAATATTCGGTAGGCGTGTATTAACAATATCAAAAATTTAATGGGTGGAGTTTATGGTAATATTTCGATCAGTACTGCTACTGGCCGCTAGGTTTGGCTAATTAGACTAGTTCTGCCTTTGACCGCTAGAATCACTTAGTAAACAGACTGTAGTTATCGTATATATTCTTAGTTTAATTTATCAAAGAATCATCGGGGCGAAACAAAAATATTGTGCCAATTTGTCAAATGATCCATTTTTACCTATACAATTGCTTTTTTTTATAACGTGTCGTGAGTTAAGGTTGGGTGATATTATTGTTTTGATTAAAATATCAGCTGTTCTAGTCCATTCAATTCTGAAATTATGCCAGGTTTTTGGAATATGTGTAATATGTTTGATATGCAAAATAATCAAATATTAATTATTATTGTTAGGTATTACTATGGTAAACTTTTATGATAAATAATAAGTGAATAGCGAGAACAGCTCTGATAGGGGGGCACAATAAACCTTTTGGTTGCAGTGCATAGTAACCCTGTAATTAATCTTAATCTTATGATCAACTTTTATTTTAAATAATATAATATACAGAGTGTTTAATTATTAACCAGAAATATTTTTACTGGTGAATCTTGAGCTCAAAATATTGAGATTTGACCTAAATTACTTAAATAAAATGTGGCTCCTTACTGAGTTACGCGGTGTAGTTGGCTTTGGTTTGAATAAATTAATCGTTTCTATCTAGTAGGATCCTGTCATTGCTGTTGGTATGGACTAGGCGAATAAGGTTTAAAAAAAATAAAAGTAAATAAAATAAAACCAATGTAGTAACGATGGTTGCCTATTGAATAGCTTATATATGTTTTAACAGCCAACATATCCGGTAGGTACTTGCATGGCGACTCCAGTGGCGTATACATTTTATACAGTGTGCCTATTTAAGTTTGAAGTATATGGAAAACTTAATAATTAAAATGCTATCTATCAGCTATATTGTAATCGCTAGAACTCGCCCTGTGACGGCCGGTCTCGGCCTCACCCTGTAGATGCAGATAAGCCCAAACCTCAGCAATTGTCCTTCACCCTTGAAATGTAGAGCGATGAGTTGTTATCGCAAAATCGCTTGACGAAGGGATGTTAGGGATGACGCATTTATATTTTGTTTTCCATAAAGTAATACCTGTACTGATTTGAGTTACCTACATTTAATTACTTATATTATTGTAATGTTTTTTTTGTTATTTATTTAAATAGTTTTTACCGGTGCAGGGATAAAATTATATATACTATGGCTAATTACTATCTATTTATTCAAAGAAACACACACACTGTATTGAACTTAATTTATATACACGCTCTACTTAATGTCTACTAATTTATTTACACTCGGTATATTAGTTTTAATTTATTTTTACCACTTGGATTTTTACACTATTTATCTGCACTATTTAATTCACTGTAACTAACTCTTTACTGTCCGTTCACTAATTTCGAACTAACTAACTAACTATTTACGCACTCGAAAACCCGCGTATATATAGTCCTTATCGATTCTGGAAAGTTCTAGTATTTTATGACGCTCCTCATATGCGTAAATACTGCAATAGACCAGAAGGTTCTGGAAAGCGCATTCACCAAAATTTATAATCGAGGGACAGGACCGGCTTTGAGTTGGTGACCTAGCAACATTGCCCCCTCCTTAATAGGAAGTTCCTCCTGGAACTTCTGTGTGGCCGGGACTGCTTGTTTAAATCGGCAACTGGACCCATTTCTACACTTTCCGGTCGTATGGAAATAACAGGGCACTGTCTTCATTGTACAATGATAACGGGGGGTACAGCTGCAGATTTATATGTGGACACCGGTACCTTCGAAGATCACTTCCATCATATTCCTGATGACTCGCCAATCCAACTGGTTGCTCTCTATCTTAGACATAGCTAGTTTCTTCACGTTGGATTCCAGCACATGGCCTCGAAGGCTACGTAGCGCTTCCCACACATTCCGGTAGGTGGATTGATCTTGAAATTAGTTCTTTGTTACCAGGTAGAAGATGTACCGTAAATTGTGTTTGAGTCTCAGTGTCTTGCCAGGGGTTGGAATCTGTTCTTCTAGTTTTTCTAGTTGCCCAAACTTCTTTCGGAAGACGGTTGCCAGGCCTCGTGCGTTTTTAATACTGACTGGGATGTTGTGTGCCAGTGAATAGTCTTCCGGGAGCGTGAACAAGTCTTATCGCTGCTCTGTAGTGAATCCAAATCTAGCCTTACCGGTACCTCCATATGCGCCCATAAACTCTTCGAAGGCAGGGTCAGAATCTTACTGGACATGGTTCACTCTTTCTTCTATGTCATGGTCTCCTTCGAATGGCGCTAGTCGATTTTGGTGAACTACTTTCGGTTTTTCATTGGGGATCTTGCTTATGCGATAGATGACGTCATTGATCCTCTTCTTGATCAAGAACGGACCCTCCCAAGATCTTTGTAATTTTAGAGAAACGCCTTTTCTCCTCGTCGGGTTGTGTAACCATACTTTGTCCCCTTCTTGGAAACTGCCTTCTGTGGCCTGCGTGTCGTACCGTTTTTTCATTCTGTCGCTGGCAACTTGAAGATTCGTTCGGACCAATTCGTGTACGTCGTCCATCCTTCTTCTCAACTGGATTACGTAATCTTCTCCAGCTAGATCCGTTCCAGGTCGACAACCAAATTCTAGGTCACAAGGATGCCTCATTTCGCGTCCAAATAAAATTTTCGCAGGTGTTTTACCTGTGGACTCATTGATGGCGGATCGATAAGCCAGTGCAAACAGGGAAAGATATTGGTCCCAATCTCTCTGGTGGCTGGAGACTACCTTGGACAGGTATTTTCCAATAGTCCTGTTCATTCTCTCGACCATTCCGTCTGACTGGATGCAACGCCGTTGTCCTGGTCTTCTTCATTCCCAGCTTGTTACAAATTTTCTGGAATACATGGCTTTCGAAATTCCTTCCCTGATCGATGTGGACTTCCAAGGGCACTCCATATCGGCAGAAGAATTCCTTCACCAATATATCCGCGACAGTTGTGGCTTCTTGATTCGGGATCGCGTAAACTTCTACCCACTTTGTGAAATAATCCATCACGACCAGGATGTATTTACCACCATTTTCTGTCGTCGGGAATGGTCCAGCGATGTCTAAAGCAATCCTTTCGAATGGGCTTTCAACATTATACTGCTTCATGGGTGCCTTCCTCTTGCGATGTGGTCCATTACTCGTAGCACAAGTCGTACACTTCTTACACCAGTCCTTCACATCGTCGGAGCTATTCATCCAATAAACCTTTCACGGACTCGCTGAAGGGTTTTCTTCACTCCCAGATGACCTCCTGATGGACTGTCGTGTAACTTCCTCAGTACCTCAGCTACTCTCGTTCTCGGGATGACTAACTGTCTTCTATTCTCAGAGCCATCATCATTTTCAAGAATACGTTCCAACAGGCCTTCTTCCAATACAAGGGAGTCCCACTGAGCCCAATATGTCTTGAGTGTCGGTGAAAATCTTGACACTTCTTGCCAGGTGGGTCGCCGATTTTCTTCCTTCCATTGCCGGATCATCTTCAGGTGAGGATCATTCTCCTGATCTTCACTGATCCTGGTGGGTGACCATTCTTCATTAACAACTGTAGTTCTTGAAACTGCAGCTTCCTTAGATTCTGCCTGGTTGCAGTGGGAACAGTCTGCTGGGCACGGTCGTCTAGACAGAGAGTCGGCATTTCGGTGGCTCACACCAGCCCGATGTTCGATGTTGAAATCGTACTCTTGAAGTCGTTCAATCCATCTTGCGATCTGGCCCTCGGGATTCTTGAACTGCATCAACCACTTGAGTGCTGCATGATCAGTCCGTATCAAGAAATTCCTCCCATAGAGATACTGGTGAAAGTGTTCCACAGACTTCACTACCGCCAAAAGTTCTCTTCACGTGACACAGTCGTTTCGTTCTGGTTTGGAGAGGACTTTACTGAAATATCCCAGCACTCTTTCCTGTCCTCCTTGGATCTGTGAGAGCACTCCTCCAATCCCTACGTTGCTCGCATCAGTGTCAAGAATGAAGTCTCCCTCTGGTAGCGGATATCCTAGTATCGGCGCCGTGGTTAAACGTCTCTTCAGGGTTTCAAAAGCATTTTGACATTCTTCATCCCAATGAAAGGTCTGGTTTCTTCTGTGAGTCGAGTTAGTGGCTTGGCAATGTCTCCAAACTTCCTTATGAACCTTCGATAGTATGTGCAAAGTCCAAGGAAGCTCCTAACTTGATGGAAGCAATTTTTTCTGGATCCACGGATCCACCGCCACTCCTTCATTGCTCACAATATGACCCAGATAGTTAACTCGGTTTTGGAATATTTGACATTTCTTCGGGTTCAACATGAGCTGGACAACATTATTATACTAATTTTTCGGAAAAACTTTCGTTTAGCTGGAATGAGTTACGTAAGAAATATTCATTTATTCACTATTTGGAACCTTTTCTAAACAGAAAGAGTCGAATTTTTTTTTGCGGCAATGCATAATTTCCATTTTTTCGACTTAAGAATAGATGAAACCAGTTACAAGAAAAAACGTTTCTGTTTTATATTTCAGATAATTCTCTAAACATAAACACGCAAAAAACTTCTTGCGGAATATACCATTTTCATTTATTGATAAAATATCGTAGAATTCAGAATGATTCGAACTATACTCGGAAATGGGACTCCGTAAACAGGCGTGTACAAAAACGTTTGTCTTTTGAGATTTTTGAAGCGATATAAGCTGATAAGAATAGATATTATTCATTGATCTGTGTTAAAGGTCGGGAAGAGGATTAAACTCAATTTGCCGTACTCAATTCATACGAAATTTCATGCAAATATGTCCAAGGAATAAAAAGTTTCATCCAAACTTTTATCGCCTATTTCACCCCCTTGGGGGTTGAATTTTGAAAAATCCTTCTTTTGTGGATGCCTACGTCATATGAGGAATACGTGTGCGGAATTTAAATTTTCTAGCCTCAAGGGTTTGGCATGTGCGTTGAAACCTCAGTCAATCACTTTTGCCTTTTATATATATATAGAAGATAGATAGATAAATAAGGAGTGACGAAGCGCCCACTACAATATTTTAGATTACTTAGGAAACACCCTGTATATAGATCACTAATCAGCTGTAGCAAAACCATTTGTTTTTATTTTTAAATGAAATGATTTTATTTCATATATTATATTCTATTTTTTTGAAGTTTAAACGCGGGCACATATTTTGTTTATTGCTAGTTGGATGATTCCAAAAATAGAATGTTTGTTGTAACACGAGATCTTTATTGCTTTCTTTGCATAACATAAATGAATTTATTTCTGTTAATTCGTTGGATATACTACTAATATGTGAATCTTGGTTGAGTGACTGTATAATAGTTCATGATTTATTAAATATTGTTGGGCTAACGATATCCGGGGGACCCACGAACCAGTAAAAAAATACAAATCAAAAATATTTGCCATTTTCCTCTAGTGAAATCCCCGTATGAGACGACTATGGCTCCTCCGCCCAAACTTCGAGAAACATCCAGAACACCCGGGTGCGTCCGCCAGAATATCGGGAATATCCAATGCGCCCGCGAGAACGCCGAGATACTTCTAGAATTACGGCGCACGAGTATAAATAGGCCACAAGCATCGCTGCAGGGAATTAGTCAATCAGTCAGTGTTGATACCGAAGGAAAGTAATCTCGCATCGATAAAGTGTTTATTAAGTGACTCTCATATAAATTATAATTAGTGTGCTAAGTGTATTAGATAAATTATTAAATAAGGACCGTATTACATATAAATCTGTAAATATAAATTAATTGTAAATATAAATTAGAATAAACGTTACATTGGTGTCAGGTGTGGGGTTAAAAAAAAAAATAAATAAATATACAGGAAGATGGCGAAGAAACTTTGTGAATTAAAAGTTTCAGAGCTTCGAAGAGAGTTGGAGGATTACGAACTGGACACAAGTGGGGTCAAGTCAGTGTTAGTGGAACGACTAAAAAAAGCTATGATCAACAATGGACTGGACCCGGAAACGTTTGAATTCACCGACGAAGCGTCCGCCTTTATAACCTCTTCCATAAAAAACGAATTGTTTTCGATGGAAAACAAAATGTCGGACATGGTAAACAAAATGTCGGACATGGAAAATAAAATTTCGACGGACATGAAAAATGAAATGACATTTTTCACTGTGGCAAGGCTACAAGGAACCGTCGAAGAAGGAACACCGGTCATGATGGAACCATGGAATCACGATGAAGAGGTTGGTCGAGGAATCCTGGTTGGAAAAGGGTTAGTCATGGCTGCCGAAGAAATACCTGTACGCATTATAAATGTAAATGACCATCCAATAACTATGAAGAAGGATACCAAATTTGGAACTTGCGTACCAGTGGCGTCGATAATTCATCAAACAACAACCTCCAATGATGCCAACAATAAATTTGAACAAATGATAGCAGTGGCTGGACAATCCCTTAGCCTGCAAGAGAAGAAAAAGATCAGAGAACTCTTGCTACAATACCGATCTCTTTTTGTACCAAAAGGAGGAAAGTCAGGAAGAACATCTGCTGTCAAACACAAAATTAACACCGGCGACGCTAAACCGATAAGACAATCGGCTCGAAGGCTACCACAGGCCAAAAGAGAGGAAGCGGAGGGAATTGTTCGCGAGATGGAAAAGGACAAGGTAATAGAACCTACCAGCCCTTGGGTCTCTCCGGTAGTTCTGGTAAAGAAGAAGGATGGAACCACGAGGTTTTGCGTGGACTACCGGCAGTTGAACAATGTTACAAAGAAAGATAGCTATCCTCTGCCGAGAATCGACGACACTCTGGATACGCTGGCCGGTAGCAAATTGTTTTCTACCTTGGACCTGAAGTCTGGATATTGGCAGGTAGAAATGGATCCAGCCGATAAAGAAAAGACAGCGTTTACCACCGGATCTGGACTATGGCATTTGACCGTTATGCCATTTGGGCTGTGCAATTCCCCCGCAACGTTCGAAAGACTGATGGAAAACGTATTGCGAGGGTTGTCCTGGAAGACATGCTTAGTGTACCTTGATGACATCATAGTCTTGGGAAGGACATTCGACGAACATCAAAAGAATTTGGAAGGTGTCTTCAAAAGGTTGCAAGCTGCCCAACTGATGCTCAACCCCAAGAAATGTCAACTATTTCAAAACAAAGTCAATTTCCTAGGCCATGTAGTCAGCAAGGATGGTGTAGCTGTAGACGAAGAAAAAGCTGCTGCCGTACGAAAGTGGCCAAGACCCACCGACAAGCACCAAGTTAGAAGCTTCCTTGGACTCTGTACATACTACAGGCGATTTATAAAGAAGTTTGCAGATATCGCTAAGCCCTTTACACGACTTACAGAGGAAGCAAGGGAGTTTCGCTGGGACGAAGATTGCCAAACTTCGTTCGAAACCTTGAAGAAGCACTTGACTACTGCACCTATACTCGGCTATCCACTACCAGAGGGAGAATTCATACTAGATACTGATGATGCTAGCAATGTTGGAATTGGAGGAGTGCTATCACAGGTTCAAGGAGGACAAGAGAAAGTTCTGGGATATTTTAGTAAAGTCCTTTCCAAACCAGAACAAAACTACTGCGTCACAAGAAGAGAGCTCCTAGCAGTAGTGAAGTCCGTGGAGCACTTCTATCAGTATCTGTATGGGAAGAAATTTGTGATCAGAACCGATCATGCAGCACTCAAGTGGCTTATGCAATTCAAGAACCCTGAAGGTCAAATCGCTAGATGGATCGAGCGGCTCCTGGAATATAATTTCACTATTGAGTATAGAGCCGGAATAAGCCACAGAAATGCAGACTCCCTCTCTAGAAGACCATGCCCTGCAGAGTGCTCTCACTGCAGCAAAACAGAAGCTAAGGAAGCTGCGATTCGAAGAACCACGGTGAGCACCGACGAATGGACACCAGAAAAGTTGGAAGAGGAACAAGAGAACGATCCCGACTTGAAGAAAATCCGACATTGGAAAAAGGAGAACTGTCGACCTACTTGGCAGGAGATTTCAAGGTACTCGCCAACGATGAAATCGTATTGGGCCCAGTGGGACTCGCTGGTTTTAGAAAACGGTTTGCTACAGCGAGTAATCGAGAACGATGAGGGTTCCGAAAGTAGAAGACAGTTGGTGATTCCAAGAACAAGGATAGCAGCAGTACTGCGGAAATTACACGACAGTCCGTCAGGAGGACATCTAGGTGTGAAGAAGACCCTCCAGAAAGTGCGAGAACGGTTTTATTGGATGCACAGTTCCGAAGATGTGAAGGACTGGTGTAAGAAGTGCACTACCTGTGCTACGACCAATGGACCGCACGGGAGAAGAAAGGCTCCTATGAAACAGTACAATGTCGGAAGCCCTTTTGAACGCATTGCCCTGGACATTGCCGGACCGTTTCCACCGACAGCAAATAGCAGCAGGTACATTTTGGTGGTGATGGATTACTTCACAAAATGGGTAGAAGCGTATGCCATTCCAAACCAAGAAGCCGCAACGGTTGCCGACGTGCTCGTGAATGAGTTCATTTGCCGATATGGAGTGCCCCTGGAAATACACAGCGACCAGGGCAGAAACTTCGAAAGCCAGCTGTTCCAGGAAGTTTGTGAAAAGCTCGGCATGGAGAAAACGAGAACTACGGCTTTGCACCCACAGTCGGACGGGATGGTAGAGCGAATGAACAGAACTCTTGGCAAATACCTGTCTAAAGTAGTATCTAACCATCAGCGAGATTGGGACCAATATCTCTCGCTATTCGCGATGGCCTACAGATCCACCATCAATGAGTCTACCGGCCAAACACCAGCAAGAGTTCTGTTCGGACGCGAAATGAGATTACCCTGCGACTTTGAATTTGGATGCCGACCCGGAGAAGACATAGCTGGTGAAGATTACGTGACCCAGCTCAGAAAAAGAATGGACGACGTACACGAGCTGGTTCGATCGAATCTCCAGATCGCTAGCGATAGGATGAAGAAAAGGTACGATACGCAAGCTACGGAAGGAGGTTTCCACGAAGGAGACAAAGTCTGGCTGCATAACCCAAGAAGACAAAAGGGTTTTTCTCCAAAGTTGCAGAGAGCTTGGGACGGTCCGTACCTCGTAAAGAAAAGAATCAACGATGTCATCTATCGTATCAGCAAGATCCCAAATGGAAAGCCAAAGGTGGTACACCGTAACCGATTAGCGCCATTCGAGGGTGACCACGATGAGGAAGTAAACCAGCTTCAGGAAGTAGCCGATCCTGCTTTTGTAGAGTTCATGGGTGCTTATGGTGGTACCGGAAAAGCAAGATTCGGCGTCACCACTGAGAGACGACAAGACCTGCTTACCGTTCCGGAGGAATACTCACTGGCAATAAACATCCCTGCCAGCGTAACCGATGCGCGCGGACTGGCATCTCTGTTTATTAAGAAGAGTGGCGCACGACCTTTGGTAAACCAGTTACCAGTACCAGGTAAAGCTCTGAAGCTGCAAAATGGCTCCCGCTACAATTTCCACCTAGTGACGAGGAACACCTTCGACGAAAGACCAACGTACGAGGATGACTGGGAAGCATTACGAAGCCTGAGAGAGCATGTGCTTGAATTGAACGTGTACAGGCTAGCCATGCCCAAGATTGAATGTAGGTATTTAGATTGGCAAATAATCCGTAACATGGTAGAAGTAATCTTCCGAGACACCGAAGTGCAGGTACTGGTTTGCGGCCATGCTCGGGAGACACAGCCAACAGAGAAGACGGTCGCATGTTACTTCCATACAACTGGAAAATGCAACAAGGGGACCAGTTGCCGATACAGTCATCTCGTTCCAGTTTCCTAGCTAGTTCCAGGAGGAACTGTCTCTTAAGGAGGGGGCAATGTTACGCGAGCTACTGCAATAATATTCTCACTTAGTGCCCCCAGTGAAATCCCCGTATGAGACGACTATGGCTCCTCCGCCCAAACTTCGAGAAACATCCAGAACACCCGGGTGCGTCCGCCAGAATATCGAGAATATCCAATGCGCCCGCAAGAACGCCGAGATACTTCTAGAATTACGGCGCACGAGTATAAATAGGCCACAAGCATCGCTGCAGGGAATTAGTCAATCAGTCAGTGTTGATACCGAAGGAAAGTAATCTCGCATCGATAAAGTGTTTATTAAGTGACTCTCATATAAATTATAATTAGTGTGCTAAGTGTATTAGATAAATTATTAAATAAGGACCGTATTACATATAAATCTGTAAATATGAATTAATTGTAAATATAAATTAGAATAAACGTTACATTATTATATTTAAATTGCAGTATTTGAAGAAAAAAATACAAGTACACAAGTTTTCTTTCATGCATTTGATAGGTAGGTTATCAGAAATAAAATTAGTCCGTTAACATACCTTCAATGCAAGATGCTCTTCATTTTTACTGTTCTCCAATGTTTCATTTACCATTTACTTGTTGATGATTCGCAGTTTACATGTACTCAAATTCAGGTAACTATCTTGTACTTCATTCCCACCGCTTCTTGTCACAATTTTGACCTATAAATGCATTAGAACTATTATTTTTTACTATAAAAAGACCAAAAATATTCTTACTTTTTATCATTGGAAAGAAAATAATGCATTTTCTCAACCTCTTCTTCACTATTTCCACAAAGCGAACAAAGTTTTTGTGACATCTTAACTTCTAAGCACTTCAAACTGGTCGGAATTTTAATACAATCAAATAACTAGCAAAACAAAGAGTAACAAATAACGAGAAAAATAAAAATCAGATACGAAGAGCAGCACAAATATAAACCAAATATGGCGACAGGCGACACAGCAAATGTCAGATGTCAGCGAATATCCGATCACGATACAAGAAATGTACGGAATGAGAATAGCAGCGCTACTACCGCCACCTGCCTACACCTTGTGAGCTTTTGAACAAAGACATATTTATGCAGTTCCAATGTATCAGACAAAGAATTCTTCTCATGTTCTCACCGAACCAATTTTCCTATGCACTTGTGCGTCTCAGGGTTGTCTCTGGTCCTACTAAAAAAAAGTTGTAGAATTTCATTTCCCATGCTCCAGAGTGTCCACTGCAAAATTATATAGGTTCCATTTGTTATACTTCCGAATCACTCAAACTCATAATTTCACTGTGATTTTACTCCACTATTTACCCAATATACTAATATGTTGAGTTTCAAAATTCCGCCGGTATGCAAGTTAGTCCGCACGAAAACTCACTAAATAAACGAACCAGGTTTTTTGCATTTTGGTTTGTATCAGTTCCAATTATTAATAAATATCAATACAGTATTACTAAATTAATATATTTCTCTACTACCGTTCTTAAAGTACTATCTTTTCGCACATTTCAGAGTTCGTGAAACTTTATTTTACGCACTTAGTGAGTGAATAAATAAGTTCTAATTTAAACTTATTGAAAGTTCTTATAAAAATAATGATGGATATTAAATCTTTAATTTTTTTGAGTTTAATCATACATTAAAACTTATTTGAATTCAGTATAAATACCTGCATATTAAATGATGAAATAAAACAATTTAATTTGTTTAAATCTCCATTTTATTTTGAACTGACGTTCAATTTATAATTGAATGAATTCAAATAATTGAATAAATTCAAATAATTGAATAAATTCAAATAATTGGATAAATTCAAATAAAATTGAATAAATTCAAATAAAATTGGACGTCAGTTCAAAATAAAATGGAGATTTAAACAAATTAAATTGTTTTGTTTCATCATTTAGTATGGATCTTCATCAAGTAAAAGCCTCATATATTCAATACCTGCATATTAGTGAATATGAAATTAAATTAAATAATAACAAAACAAAAATTGTAAATTGAAAATTTCTATTTATCTAATTGGCTATGATTGACTGACGGTTCCACAAAACACGTACAAATAGTTTTTTATTTTTGAACTTTCGATGTCTAACCTGACATCGTTTTCAAAAATTACAATTTTGACTCTATAAAATATGACATTCCAAAACCTTAGTTAAACACCAAAAATTCTTTTTAATTTTAATAAGGCCACAAGAAGGAACATACAGGGTGTATCATGAGGAACTGTACATACTCCTACCTCGTATGAAGACCCCTATGGGGAATGTCAAATGGCCATTAAAAAGTGTCTGCTCCCATATTTTAATAATATACAGGTGGAATTGTGAATTTTGACTGATATTTCTTTTGATCATAACTTTTGAACGGTAGGTAATTTCGATGTGTTTCATATTTTGGTAAAACGTTACACTACTATCACCTAATTAACTGATTTACTCAAACTAGCAAAAAATCAGGGCCGGTTTTGGAAAATTAGTTTGTTTTGTTATATAGAAAATTTCACCCTGTATATGGATTTTCAAAACTCTAATAAGGATCATACAAAGTACACAAATAGACAACAAAAATGGTGTATTTATTTTTCTCCCCACACGATTGCTCAACTTTTAACAAGAAAATCAAATTTAACTATAAATTAAAAGTTTAGCAACATGAGCCATGAATTTCAAAAAATATAATTTTCTTGCAAAAATATAATTTTGGCAGATGAAAATCCTTATGCGATTCGCGAATCTCGTTCACAGTATATATTTTCAGTGAATCTTTGGATAGGAGTAATAGACAGACAACTAATAGGCCACTTCTTTAATGGATCACTGACAGGTGCTGTGTACTTAGATTTTTTGCAAAATATTTTGCCGAATCTACTAGCCAATGTAGCCATCCGAGGTATTAACTTTATGCACGACAGGGCATCACCACATTTCTCAGTTGCTGTTCGCCAACATCTTCATGCCACTTACGGAAATAGGTGGATAGGACGCGGAAGTCCCCATCCATGGCCACCTAGATCCCCTGACTTCAACCCCGTCGACTATTCCATATGGGGTCGATTGAAAGAAATAGTTTATGGAGAAAATATACATACACGACAAGAATTAATTGACAGAAGTATTGATTCTTGTAATACAATTAGAAATGATCCCTTAACACTCAGGAAGTCAATAAGACATCTGAAAGTTTGACAAAGAAGTTGTTTAGAAGCACGTGGACTTCATTTCGAAAAATTATATTTTTTGAAATTTATGGCTCATGTTGCTAAACTTTTAACTTATAGTTAAATTTGATTTTCTTGTTAAAAATTGAGCAATCGTGTGGGGAGAAAAATAAATACGCCATTTTTGTTGTCTATTTGTGAACTTTGTAAGATCCTTATTAGAGTTTTGAAAATCCATATACAGAGTGAACTTTTTTATATTAACAAAACAAACTAATTTTCCAAGACCGGCCCTGATTTTTTTCTAGTTTGAATGAAACAGTTAATTAGGTGATAGTAGTGTAAAGTTTTACCAAAATATGAGACAAATCGAAATTACCGTTCAAAAGTTATGATCAAGAGAAATATCGTTCAATACTATTAAACGCTTTACAAAATCAGAAAAATTAATTTCCACAGAGCAGACCGTCCACTAAAAAGCAACAACTACTTCTCGGGCTATATGCCCCGACAGACATTGAATTACACTACTAAAGTAAACGGGGTTGGTATATCTGGATAGAACCAACCATTCTGGTTTGCGATTAGAAGGAATAACATCACTTGTAGAGCTTCTGGACGAATAGCATCTACCTTGTGCTGATGAGGCGCAAAAACGCCAAAACCAGTCTACAAGTGATGTTATTCCTTCTAATCGCAAACCAGAATGGTTGGTTCTATCTTAACAGATATACCAACCCCGTTTACTTTAGAAGTGTAATTCAATGTCTGTCGGGGCATATAGTCCGAGAAGAAGTTGTTGCTTGTTAGTGGACGGTCTGCTCTGTGGAAATTAATTTTTCTGATTTTGTAAAGCGTTTAATGGTATTGAACTATTATTTTTTGACGTATATAGATCATGCTTTACTAATATGACAATTATTCACAGGTAACTGTAAGTAAAGAGAAATATCAATCAAAATTCACGATTCCCCCTATATTAGTAAAATATGGGAGCAGACCCATTTTAATTGCCATTTAACATTCCCCATAGGGGTCTCCATACGAGGTAGGAGTATGTACAGTTCCTCATGATACACCCTGTATAGATCATATAAAAATACAACTTTAACATCGATTAAACAATTAATTGAAGTGAAATTAAGCGGTTTTACAATAGCAAAAGTGAAAATTAAATATTTTAGTTCACCTACTAAAACTGTAAAAACAATATAAAAACGAATAAAATTTAAAACCATACTAAAAATTGGAATTTGAATCTTAAAAACTTCTATCTATAACTTTCAAAATATTTACTTCTTGATATAACTGTCATTATAATACTATTATCCCTAAATTTCAGTAAAATGTTATATCAGTTTATTTTACATTACAATGACGACAGTATTCTATTTGGATAAAAAATATTTTCAGTTATTGGTTTAGCTCGCCATCTAGGAACGACTAGTCGATGCATAAATCATTAACCAAAAGGAAAGGCCATAGCTCCGCCTACTTTTCCACCACTACCTATACTGTCGGTACCATTATCATCCGGCTGTCGGCCGCACTATCATCCGGTACCACTAACCTACAGTAGAGGAATATATATATATTTTTATTCACTATTTTATGCACTGTCCGTTTCACTAATTCTCTCGAACTAACTAGCTGACTAATTAACTGTTTACGCACTCAAGAACCCGCGTATATATAGTCATTATCGATTCTAGAAGACTCCAGCGCCTTCGACGCTCGGGCCGTGCACGAACAAAGCGTCTTCCCGAGAATGTTCTCGAAGTGTATTCACCAAAATTTATAATTGGGGGACACGACCGGCTTTGAGTTGGTGACCTCGCAACAGTATGTTTTAGGCTATCAATTAGGTTAAGTAGTGTTATCCTAATTGTTCTAGTTCAATATTTGTCTAATTTCGTTTTCCTGTTTGAGTTAAATACAAAAATAAACAATTGTACTACCATTTGTATTGTGCCCCCTTTTTCTACTTAGTTCCTGAGGAAAGTCTCAGAAACTACTATTTCCTGGAGGAACTTTAGGATATCCGCAGGATTCAGCTTAGCTAATTGTCCCTCGTCTTTGGTATCGTTTAACACTCTCTGTCTGTAATTAACGCAATATTTGGTTACATTCATTCACTCTATCTTGCCACAAAATTAAAATAATCTATAAGCATAAGGAAAAAACCAAGAATCTATATGCAAAATTGAATTCAATCCTTATAAATAGGAACAAAAAGGCAATGAAAGAAACAAAATAAACATCGTGATCACTCAACCATTTTTAAAGACAAAATAAACGTATGCATCAAACCAGTAAAATTATAAGCCGAAAGAGTAGATTATTAATGTTACACTTTTTAATTACAACATAATAAAAATTGTTCTAACCCCGAGTCCGTAAGATTTACAATGTAATTGAAACGATTTTAATATTTATATTAAAATGACCTTCAAGATTCAAAATTACAGAGTAATTGTTATTGAATTTAGTAAAGCGTTGTCTGCAGGTATTGTTTTGTTTAAGTTTGTAACATTCACTTGTATTTTCATGTTGTCAAATAAGACAGTTATATAGTTGACATTTTTACATTAAAAGATCATTCCAGTACCAGTTTTTCATTTTCATATAATCACAATAATCCAAAAGGTTATGGGCCCAGATTACGTGAAATTGTAAAGGAAGATTAACTGCAGTAAATATCGTTATTTATTTTGTGCAAGAATTATTTGTGAACTCAAAAAAAAGAAAATTGGAAAGCAATTTATTTTTGAAGTTTTGAAGCCGATAATTATTAAAAGACAAAATAAATGGAAGGCGATCGCGTTAATATTGAAAAGCTGGAAAGCGGCAGCAACTGGCTAACATGGAAGTTTCAAATGCGTCAGATTTTAGAAGCTAACGATCTTTTTGACTACGTCGATGGAACAAACGTCAAACCGACATCTGAATGTACAAATTATGCGAAGGAAATTGTGACTTGGAAGAAGGCGGATGCTATGGCCAGACGAGCAATTTCCACGACTTGTATGAAACAGGCATTACTGCAGATTATGAATTGTGAAACAGCTCAAGAGATGTGGGAGACGCTCAAAAGTACGTATGAGCAAACATCAAAGGCAAATATTTTATTTTTACAACAAAAATATTATGGCTACACAAAACAACCGGAAGATGACATTGCGACATTTTTATCAAAATTAATGGAAATAGTGCAGCAATTACGTGATCAAAAAGAAATTATTTCTGAGTCCATGGTAATTTCGAAGATTTTAATGTCACTACCGTCCGAGTTTAATCATTACCATAGTGCATGGGAATCTGCAAACGCAGATAGTCAAACTTTGGCAAATTTGATGGCAGAAGAACTTCGTTTGAAGTCGCAGGGTCAAGTTCAAGAAGTAGAGGCGCTAATGGCTAAGAGAATCTTCTCGAAGAAACAAATCAATAATTACAAGAAAGGAAATTCATCGAATAATAACAAAGCGACAGATAAAAATGACAAACCGAAAGGCAAATGCTTCAAATGTGGAAAAAAGGGCCACTGGAAAAGGGAATGCTCGGAAAAGAAGACTAACTTCAACGGGAGAAAAGAAGAAAATTCAAATGATGCTTTTATTTGTTACAAAACAACAAATAGAGACCAAGATACTTGGATTTTGGACTCAGGTGCAACTGATCACATGAGTCATCGCCGAGAATGGTTCGAAAACTATACGGAAATAGCTGAACCAATTACAGTTGGTAATGGTGACAAGATAATGGCTCTGGGCAAAGGCGATATCAACATTTTTGCTTTTAATGGAGATGAATGGATTCGCAAACGAGTCATGGGAGTCTTGTTCGTGCCGGAACTTAAGAAAAATTTGTTTTCATTGGGAAAGGTGTTAGATCGCGGGCATCAATTGAACATGAACAACGAAGGTTGCAAATTGCTGAAAGATGGAAACATTGTTGCAGTGGGAATTCGCAGAAAAGGTTTGTTTCAAATGTTGTTCAGAACAATACAACCATCAAAGATTGAAACTACAACGAGTGTAGCAATCAGAAACGCTACACTTCGTTCATGGCACGAACGTTTAGGACATCAGAATTCGACACACGTGAAAAAGTTCCTACTAAGTCGGGGTATAGATTTCATTGATGAGGAATTTGCATGTGAAGCTTGTGTCTATGGAAAGCATCATCGAAGCAGTTTCAAGAGACGCGAAGAAAAGTCAAAGATGTGTGGCGAAATCATTCATACTGACGTGTGTGGTCCGTTTCAGACGAATTCAATTGGTGGATCCAGATATTTTTTGTTGCTCAAAGATGATTATTCTCATTTTCGTTTCGTATATTTCATGAAACAAAAATCAGAAGTAGCGAGTATTATCGAAAAATGTGTTAAACTGATTCAGAAGAAGCATGGTCACAGTGTTCGCAATATCAGATCTGACAACGGCACAGAGTTTCTCAATGAAAAGCTGAAAGTTTTCTTTGAAGCAGCTGGAATTCATCATCAACGAACTGTGCCATATACACCAGAGCAGAATGGTTGTGCAGAAAGGGAAATACGAACTATCGTTGAATCAGCAAGGACAATGCTTGAGGCAAAGAAGATTGATAGGAAATTCTGGGCGGAAGCAGTAAATACAGCAGTTCATGTGCTAAATCAAACTGGAACAAGCAAAGTTGACAACAAATCACCGTATGAATTATGGCATAACAAGGAGGCGAAGCTAGACCATTTACGGATTTTTGGTTCGGAAGTATTTATTCACATTCCAAAAGAAAAACGTCAGAAGCTCGACGCGAAGGCAGAAAAATGTATGTTTGTTGGTTATGACAATAATTCAAAGGGATATCGAGTTTGGAATTCGAAATTTAGTAAAATCGAGATCTCACGAGACGTCGTTTTTTTGTTAGAAAATTCAATGGGAACACTCGATATTTGTGTTGAAGAAAATGCTAGTGTAGTCAGTAAGAATGAAAATAACGAAAACGAAGACAATTATGGTATTGACAAAGGTGCAGAAAATGAAAATGACGAAGATAAGGACACAAATGAATGTGCGTCACTAGATCAACAGAAAAATCGTGGTATGACCTGCGATCTTGATAGCAGAAATATTGTCAATAGGCGTCTACGTGATCGTAAAACATTAACACATCTGGTAACTGGTGAACATTCTGCAATGTTGGCAGTCAGTGATGAGCCAAGAACGTATGAGCAGGCAATTCAGTCGATTGATTACAAGCAGTGGGAGCGAGCAATGGATGAAGAGTACGATTCACTTATGAAAAATCATACTTGGATTTTGGTCGATGCGCCAGTTGATCAAAAAGTGATTGACAATCGCTGGGTCTACAAGGTCAAAGAAAATCCGGATGGGAGTGTTAATCGGTATAAGGCACGATTGGTAGTACGAGGCTTTACACAAGAGTACGGAATCGATTACCAGGAAACATTTAGTCCAGTGGTGAAGTTTACATCAATCAGAGCGATCCTAGCATTGGCTGCGGCAAAGCGTATGACACTAAAACAGTTTGATGTGAAAACGGCTTTTCTAAATGGCGATTTAGAAGAAAATGTTTATATGAGCCAGCCAATTGGATATAATGACAACAGTGGCCGAGTGTGTAAACTATACAAAAGTTTATATGGTTTGAAGCAGGCTTCGCGCTGTTGGAATAAGAAGCTTACTTCTTTCCTTAACAGTTTTGGTTTCAAAGAGAGTGGATCCGATCCATGCGTTTTTGTTAGCAACGGAAAATATGGAATGTTAATTTTGGCAATTTACGTTGACGATGGATTGATTGCAGCAGAAAAACAAGAAGCCATTAAGCCGGTCATTAGACACTTACAGAGAGAATTTGAGATCAAAATTTTTGAGCTGAAATGTTTTTTGGGACTCGAAATTGATCAGCTTTTGGATGGATCGATTCATGTTCATCAACAAGGATATGCAAGAAAGGTTCTTGATCGTTTTGATATGACATATTGTAAGACAGTGACAACTCCATTAGCTAGTTCACAAAACCTCGGAGATTTTGAAGCTGATAAAAAAATCGATTTTCCTTATCGAGAGGCAGTCGGGAGCTTGATGTATCTGGCCGTTGCAACCAGACCAGATATTAGTTGGAAGTGTCAGTCGATATTTGGAAAAACCAGCTACTGCACATGTGAATGCAGTAAAACACATTATGAAATATATCAAAGGTACAATGAACAAAGGAATACGTTGACTTGTAACAAAAAGTGGGAGTATTGAATTTAGTAAAGCGTTGTCTGCAGGTATTGTTTTGTTTAAGTTTGTAACATATTTGACATAAATTGTGTGCAATATATGTCAAATATGACAGAATCTAACCTAAATGCGTTAGACAAAATTAATTTTATAAGAGGAACCTCTTAACCCTCAATAAGCTTCGTCAAAAGTTTTCCGCCATCTTTAATGGTACCGGGTACCTTTGTCGCGCTAATGGGCCTCCCTGTATATCAAATATGAGAAAGGTAGATTCAGATAGTAGCAAAACAATAAGATATACGATATATTTTATTTGAAATACCCCGTCGATGTAATAAAAGCTGGGAAGTTTAAGAAGTTTTGCATCGCATTATATTTATTTTGTTCCTAAAAACCCAAGTGTGGTGAGGTATCAGTGACTCATTTATTATTATTCAAGTTCGTACTATTTTCTCTCTTGAACAAACATGGCAAAAAACCATAGTATTTATGTAAATTTTTATTAGAGAAAACCATTTAAACCCTTTGTTGCTCATTTGGGGCGCATTATAGCAAGGCACCGATACCAGATGTGCCGATACCAGATGTTTTATTCGATAAAATAATAATACATATAGCGATTTTCTTACTATCGTTTCCTCATTTATGATTTGTACCTTATATCGCCCGGCTAGTTATTTGCGAAGATTTGAAAATGAAAAGAACACGCCAAACTTTGTTAAAATTTACTAAACAATTAAGTGACCAAAGCGGTAGCGGTAGTGAAATTGAAATGGACGATAGTGACAAAGATAAAGACTACACACCTCTACAAGAAGTGGAAAGTGACAGTGACATGTACGAAAGTAATCGACCCTCAACCTCAACTTATAAATCAAAATTAAAACGTTCCATAATTGTTGAAACAACGGAGAACAAACAGAGCAGTATAATAGACAGTGCATCATCAGGTCTATCAAAATATTCGCAACACTTTACTATTACTTTATTGTCAAATAACACTAAAGTGGCTTCATGTAATTTATGCAAAAAAATCAATACTGACAGCGACAATATAAAAATGAGCCAATCAAATACTTCTGGACTAAGATGGCACTTAAAAGCAAAACATCCACAAGAATTTGCTTCACTTTTCCCGTCGAAGATAAAAGTTTCGTCTGTTCAACCGCAACCGACATTGAATGACATATTCAAATCCAAAGCTAAAATGGTAAGTACCTCCAGTTAATTATTTTTATTGTTTTCTTCATATATGGATTTACGCACAAAAGTTCTTCTATGATGGTAAAACGTAAAACACACACACATAAGGGGCCTTAGTGGAAGTTTCAATTTATTACAAAATATATATGGTGCCCCGTTATTAAAATGGAATAAATCTAATTCAAACTTTCCGAAATTTGGAAATAAAATTGGAGCACCCTGTATAAAATAATCTTGTAAACTCTTTATGAATACTACTCATATAACCCAGATGCAACTATTTGCAAAAAATATTAACTATTTTGCGACCGTGGAAAAGCAAAAAAATTTGGAAAATAATTAATATCTTCGAAACCGCTACAGATTTAAACGAAAATTTTATAACATAA
This sequence comes from Lochmaea crataegi, assembly GCA_947563755.1. Taxonomy (NCBI): domain Eukaryota; kingdom Metazoa; phylum Arthropoda; class Insecta; order Coleoptera; family Chrysomelidae; genus Lochmaea; species Lochmaea crataegi. The sequence continues at coordinate 33,171,857 of OX387427.1, read as the reverse complement.
ATAATAAAGAGATACCCTTGACATATTTTTAAAATATGCACTTTAATAGTTCTTTGGATTCACGTGTTGAGCTTCATCGAGTAAACATCGTTAAAGCAAACAACAAATTTTTGCTAATTCGTCTACGAGTTTTATCACCAAAATGTGATAAGTAAACGAGTTTTTTGTTGCAATATTTTTACAATTATATTGGATTCTTATTATCCTAGTAATTATTAGTGAATTCCAGTGGTGTATCGCTATAAAATTCTACTAGACTAAGGTGAGTTCCTTCTCAACCTCTTCCGCTCTGGAAGAGAGTCTGTACTATCCCCCCCTTTTGTATTCATTTTTATTTTTCAATTTTCTTTTCTCATTCTGTGTAGTGATCTTGGTAACCAGGATCACACACACATAAACAATGAGTACCCACAATAACTTACATTCATCAAACAACAATCCTATCACCAAACCAAAATCATATGTCGCTGCCGCACTCACCAAACCTCCTCCTCCTTCATTTCCCAAAAGGGACCAAGCTATTGTTATGCACTCAATACCAAACACTGTACTAAGTGAATATATTAAATCCATTGGTGAAATAGTTACTCCAAAAAATATCACATATGCTTCTCGTATTTCCAATAACAGAATTTGCATTTTCCTCTCTTCCACTCAAATTGTAGATCAACTTCTGAACAGTACACCATACATCACGATTAACTCCACTGTCGTTCCCATCCGGAGACTAATCTCACCTTCTAAGAGAATTCTGATCTCAAACGTATGTCCTTCCATCCCACATACTCTAATTGAGCAATCTCTAAAAGATCTTGGTTTGCAGCTTGCAACTCCAGTCACTTTTGTGAAATGTGGACCAATTGACGATCATTATGATCATGTCATGAGTTTTCGTAGGGTAACCTTCATCATCCCCGATAAGGATGACTTTGAGTTACAAACCTCCTTACTAATTAATCACGAAAATACATCCTTTAGAATATTCATATCCACCGACAGACTTGAATGTTTTCTCTGTAAACTCACCGGGCATACCACAGACTCCTGCCCTAAAGTCCCTAGTGGCCCTGATACCAATTTACTCTCAACTAATCCTCCCCATTCCTCTTCCTCCCCTGTTTACTCCTCAACTACACTGATTAGCCCTACACCTATAGAACCTGAGTCCTCCCTAGATGATTCCACTCTACCTCTTACAAAGAATCCTGAACTTCCAACTACCTCTCCTGCTACTTTCCCTCCAATAGCCACAGGCCAAAAAAGAGGCCACTCTTCTACCGACAGCCCTCTTAACACTCCTCCAATACTGTCTCCCTCCATTACTTTATCAGCCTCAACCTCCACATTACCTCCTTCTTTCACTGCACCACCCAAACCAATAAAGAAAAAGTCCAAAACCAAAGCTAATAATCGCTCAGATCATTCATTAGGACTTAACTGTGTTTCTGTTATCCAAAATCTCTACAAAGACAACCCATCTAACTTTACTCTAACCTCAACTCAACTAATCGCTTTTCTCGAAAATTCTTTTGGATGTCCTCACCCGCTACAGGAAGCACAAAAATTCTCCTCTGATGTAGATGGCATACAAAAGGACTTAGCTCAGCTTTACACTGCTACAAGGGAAAGAGCACTAAAAAATCGTCTCACCAGACTTTTAAACAAATTAAAACATCAGCTTAACCCAATTGATTTCCCCGACAACGTAAGCATCTCTTCGGATAACCTTACAGATACAGAATCGAACCACAGCTCACAGAACGAACATTAACTCTTTTAATCCTTTTATCTTTTATAACCTTCTATTTTCAAATTATTACAATGGAACTGTGATGGATTCTTTCCCCGATTGGAGAGAATCCAACATTTAATATCAGAATCTACACCAGACATTGTATGCCTTCAGGAAACCAATGCGAAAAGTTCCAAACTTCCCCTATTGAAAAATTTTGAGGGATATCATAATATTAGAACCAATTGCCTAAGAGCTAGTGGTGGTACCTCAATATTTGTCTCCTCTGACTTTTTTTCTGTTCACCTTCCGCTTTCCTCTGAATTAGAAGCCATAGCCATAACCTGTTGGTGTCCCGATAAACTCACTATTTGTAGTCTGTACGTTCCACCAAATCACCCTCTTAAAGAGGAAGAGCTTGCGAATCTCATATTTGAACTTCCGCAACCCTACGTTCTCGTAGGAGATTTCAATGCTCACAATACAATATGGGGTTCCAATCATACATTTGGTAAAGGAAAGATTGTTGAAAACGTTATAGATTGCACAGGTATCTGTATCTTGAACACCGGTTCCAATACCCACTTCAACATTTCATCTGGCTCCTTTTCTAAAATCGATCTTAGTTTTAGTGACCCTAAACTAGCTCCTTCATTAACATGGTATACTGATGATGACCTTCACGACAGTAATCATTTTCCCATCTTCATAACTAACACCGATAATTCAAATGACCGAGCTCTAACAAAAAGTTACTGGCGTTTAAAATATGCTAATTGGCCTGAATATATTACTAAAACTGAACAATCCATACCCAATCTCTCTCTTACCAACAACATTGATGAGTCTGTTACCTTGTTCGCAAATACTATTCGACTTGCTGCGGAGGCTCACATTGGGAAATCAGTCATCTCTCCTTCACAAAAAACTGTTCCATGGTGGAACTCATCATGCAAACATGTAGTTCAGCAGCAAAAAACTGCACTAAAATTATTCCGCCGTGATAAAACTCAAGAAAACCTCATCAATCTCAAAAGAGCAAGAGCAAAAGCCAGATACATTATAAAACAAAGTAAAAAATCTTCCTGGAGAAATTTCGTCTCTTCCGTAAATGAAAACACTAACCCCAATCAAGTGTGGAAAAAAATTGGACAAATCCAGGGCAAGAAAAGTAATATAAAAATTACCAGTCTATTTCACAACCAAACCAATGTCACTGATAATCAAGATATTGCCAAGGTCCTAGCTGAAAGCTATGCAGCGAAGTTTCGCAGTAAACGCAGTCCTATTTTATCGAAGTCGCTTCTCCAACCACCTTTGCCTTGCTCATCCTCTTCCATTGAAGATATTGATATGCTCAACTCTCCTCTCACGTTTCCAGAATTAAAATCTGCACTAAAATCCTGTAAAAACACTGCTTCTGGCCCAGATGATCTCCCCTATATATTTTTCAAAAAACTTTCCTTCCCAAGTCTCCAAAAACTTCTCGAATTGTATAATAATATCTGGCTATCCCAAAAATTTCCAAATGAATGGCGGTCTTCCATAATAATACCAATAAAAAAACCTGATCAACCTGCTACTTCTCCTAATTCTTACAGACCTATATCACTCACATGTACCTTGTGTAAAATACTAGAGAAAATAATTAACAAACGCCTCGTTTGGTTCCTTGACAAATACAACATTATACCAAAAGAACAATCAGGCTTTCGACGACATAGATCTACCCGCGATAATCTTGTTCTGCTACAAAATGATATTGCCAACTCAATAAATAACAAATATGAAGTTATCGCCGCTATCTTTGATATCGAAGGAGCTTTTGACAGAATAAGTCGTCAAGCCATAATCTCTAAACTAAATCAATACCATATTAACGGAAATATATTTTATTTTATACAAAATTTTCTAACTCAAAGGTCCTTTAGGGTTTCTGTAAACGGCCATTTTTCATCTTTGTACACCCAGACCGATGGTGCTCCTCAAGGATCAGTCTTAAGCCCAACTCTATTCAACTTAGCAATAAGTGATATGTGCCATAACTTTCCTTCTCCTACCAAATATGTAGCTTACGCTGACGATTTAATACTATACTGTCATGGTCGTTCAGCAACCACTAGCTCCAAAATTCTACAAACCGCGGTGAATCTTTTACTCGCGCGGACACGTTCTATAGGATTAACCTTATCTTCAACAAAATCAAAAACCATTAAATTTGGCAGGCGACCTCAATCTCCTATCTCCCACATATTTATTAATGATTCTCCCCTTCCTATGGTTAATCACTGCAAAATTCTAGGTATGACATTTGATTCTCGTCTCTCTTGGAAACAGCATATTCTTGAAACAAAAGGTATCTGTTACAAACGATTAAATATAATTAAAACACTGTCTCATTATCACTGGGGTGCAGACGAGAAATCCTTGATGAAAATTTATGAAGCACTAATTCGCTCCAAATTAGATTATGGCTGCATCGTTTACATGTCAGCATCTAAAACAGACCTAGGATCCCTTAATTCTATTCATAACACGGCCCTGCGACTTTGCTTAGGCGCTTTCCGTAGCAGCCCATCTGAAAGCCTCTACTGCGAAGCTGATGAACCCCCACTATGGATTAGACGACAATATCTGCTTCTATCCTACGCAGCCTCAGTCTCCTCAAACCCTCTCAATCCTGTCTATTCTCTGTTCACATCAACTGCCAGCCCTCTTAATAATCCTTCACCAATAATTAAACCTATCGCTCTTATATTAGCTTCATTAACAAATAACATTAACCTCTCACTCACAAACCCCATTCCTTTTTCTACATCTCCTTCCTGGATTATGCACCCTCCTCAGGTCAATACTTATTTATCCAAATTTAATAAACACGAAACACCTAAAAAGCTCATGATTAAATCATTTTTTGAAATCATTCATAACAATCATTACGACTTTGTATTATACTCCGACGCTTCCAAAAGTGATACTGGCGTTGGCTGCTCAGTAACCACAGCAAACAAACTCATCAGCACTTCCCTAATCCCTCCTTTGTGCAGTGTGCATACTGGAGAATTGTACAGTATTCTACAAGCTTTTAAGCACATCAACCATTCCAATAAAAAAGTTGCCATTTGTACAGACTCTCTAGCGTCTATCCTATCTATCCAAGAATTATTTACTGAACATCCCATTGTCCAAGAAATCCATCACTCTTATCACCATATTTATTCCCTAAACACCACAGTCACCATTATATGGATACCCTCACACATTGGTATACCTGGAAATGAACTGGCCGATCAGCATGCCAAAACAGCGTCAACTACTGCCACAATTACTTCTCACATCCAAATTTGCAAGGATGTTAAGGCAGAAGCAAAAAGGAACGTTAGATATATGTGGCAAACTCACTGGAGCTCCACCAAGACTTCCCTACTATCTATCCAGCCTATTCTCAACACACCTCTGTATACTGACCCCACTGGACTCTCTAGACAAGATGTATCAATACTACATAGACTTCGAATAGGTCACACCAAACTCACACACAGCTACTTAATGACCTCAAGCAACAGACCTTCCTGTCAAAGTTGCCAGTGCCCACTTACTGTTAAACACATCCTGGTTGATTGTCGCCAATTTAGCACAAGAAGACGACAACATAATCTCAAATGCCAGCTGCAAGACATCCTAGGGGACCCAAACCAAATCGAGGCAACACTGAAATTCTTAAAAGATATGTCACTCTATCATAAACTTTAAGCTATGTTTTTACCTATTCTGTAATAACTACTGTTTTTCTGTAATCGCTCCGTGCAAGTGGCCATAGTTGCCGAGCACGTCAATTGAATAAAAAAAAAAAAAAAAATAGTTCTTTGATTTTTGTGTAAAAAGTTTTTTCTTATCTGTAAAATAGTATATGAGATATGGAAGAATTTCACACTACATGGATACCCTGTATATTTACAACAAAACCGAGGTTCAGTACGGTACAATTAGTTGTTGGTATTCCAGATTTGTAATGTTTTTTTCCGGATTCTTTGGGTTTGATTGGCGCCGTGTGAGTTGCAGTTTGCAAAAAAGGTACTTTGCTTATTTCATATTATTCATCTTGCCTTGTTGAAGTTTTCGCTACTGTCGTTTAGTCCTAACTAAGCACACACCGTAAGTAAATTTTTCAAATTAACTTTCCTTTTTATTTCAGGTTTCTTCTGTAAAAGACGAAGATATCGTCGAGTGGGTGTCTTTGAAGTACCTACCATTTAGCTTTTTTGACGATGAACATACTCAAACTTTCTTCAAAAAATTAAACCCCAAGGCAGTGCTCCCAAAACGAACAGCCCTTAGAGAAGAAGTAATGAAAACATTTACTTTGTTTCAGAAACGGATATTAGAAATTTTAAAAGAGAATCGATCGAAAATATCTTTCACAATCGATGGATGGACGATAAGCTATAAGTCCTATTATGGAATAACAGCACATTTTATTGATGAATTTTGGAATCTGAATTCAGTAGTCAGTACCTCAACTCAATTCTATCTAAAGCAAAAATTAAAATAATATTTAAAAACCATAAGCGTACCTACTGAGAATATTTCAAAAAATTTCCTGATAGTGTATAATTTGTATCGTACAGGGTTTTTCCTTATAATTTGCCACCCCTTTACAGACTTTATTTCACGAGATGCAGCAAAAAAGTTTATATAAAAATTTTTCGGGCCTTACACAAACAACAAACATTTTTATTGTGCTAATTTCAAAACTGTATGTCTGTCGAATAATCAGCAAATTTAAAAAATATTTTATAGTCAATAACTCGAAAACCGCTGGTCCAAATATACACATTATATATATTTTTGAAAAGAGGAATTTAAGAAGATTTTAAGAATCCCAAAAAAGTAAAATTTTTTGCTCGAGAGAGATCGAGAGATACGAGAATTTCTCGCCGAGAGAGGGTACTTCTCTCGTCTCGTCTCGGAGCTTGATTCGAGAGAAAATATCTCTCTCGTCTCGTCGAGAGAGGGCGAGACGAGACGAGAGACGAGAATCTCTCGTCTCGGCGGCAACACTAGTGGTATAGGTATCTCATTCCTAAATAGACTATTCTGCTCATAGCATTCATTTTCTTGAAGAATACTCTATCTGTGATGAGAAATTACCGATGCTGTAATTCTTTATCTATCTATTTAATATATTACTAGAAGGAGCTTACTCTGACCGCTACAGTGATAGGGTGGTGATATCCGAACTGCGTACCAAATTTTGCCAGGTATAACGGTAATTACTGAAGATTATGTAGGTGACCGAATTGCGTACCGGAAGATATCAAGGGGGCTTAAACTTGGCAGGTAGGTAAATTGCGGGAGGTCGCTTGCAAAGGATTAGCAGCATACGACACTTGGAATTACACAATTATCTTAGCTTTGATTTTCATCCACCAATAGCAATTATTGCAAAAAGGATGTTTAAGACGTTCATTCGAATAAAATGTCAGTCTCTCCAGAAGCTTCTTGAAGCTTGAAAATTGAAATGGAGTTCAAACAAATGTTAAGTGAGCGAGGAAATCCATTAATAATCTACGAACATTTTAAGTTTCGAAAGCATCGCGAACTGAAAAAGTTTGGTGAAACAGTGTGGTTGTATACAAAAAAAGTGCAATGTGAAGGTGTATACGCTAAATTCAGTTTTCTCGAGGAAAACCAAACCTAACTTAACCTGATTCCTAAGGATGTTTTAAATAAACAAGAGTTTATTAATTCAAAAATTGTGTTTTTTTATAATAAAGGCTCACATTTTCAAAACGCTCTTTAAATGAACTATTACCTCCCCTGTGCTGCTGTTTGTGGTTTGTGGCGGTGTTCCCGGATTCCGGCGATGGTGAAGCTGTACCCCCCCGCTGGGAAAAGTGATTAAATGGTACGCAGTTCGAACGCTCCGATAATCATAAGGTAGGTAGATTGAAATTTGGTACGCAATTCGGTCAGTGGGATTAAACGGTACGCAGTTCGGACACACCGGATAGGGTACTCAACTGCGGTGATGCCAAAGTTATCGGACCCTACTTTGACCTAGAAATATAACATGAAATGTATATCAAGTTTTTAACTTATCGCCATCTATAAATATACACGCGCACTACAAAATTATACAAATTCACGAAAACGGCAAAAACTAGCTCCTTCTAAAACCTATGCCAAATCAATCTATATATAAATATAAGGTAGTTGATGCTTTTTTTAGGACTTGGTTAATTCTACTCTAAATATATATATATATATATATATATATATATATATATATGTGTGTGTCCAATTAAGTCGGCATCATATGGGAAACTTTTTCATTATTAGTTTTATAACAAAAAGTTAATCTTTATAAAAAGTTCTGCATGGTCTAAAACTTAAAACCCAACCAGCAGATATCAATTTTTTTAAGCCGTATACGAGGTTTGTCAAGAAATATGAATTTTACTCAAGAGTAAAGTACCTTTATTATTTTAAAAGTTGATTATAATTGGAAACTATTCTCAGATATCCAACATGAAATACGATCTTCAAATTTTGTAAATTACACATCAGTTATTTTGTTGAAAAACATGATATAATATCCTTTCGGTTTATTAATAAGTTCGTAACAATATAAAAAGATAAACAAATTAGGTAACTAATACGTGATAAGTAATTGGAAATAAAATAATTTGTATTTTGCTTCAATTCAGTAAATTCTCAATATATCCACCATCTCCTTCTAGACATTTAGTGGTTCGTTTACCAAATTCCCTTAATACATTCTTGATCATATCTTCAGTAATTTCCCGTCAAGCTTCTGTAATTATCCTTTCCAAATGAACAATATCTTGAAAATGCCCTTGCTGATAAACCCTATATTTTAAGTATCCCCATGAAAAATAATCCAGAGGACTTAAGTCTGGAGATCTAGAAGTCCAAAAAATCTCGGAATATCTATGTATTACTTTGTCATTGAAAATAGTTTCAAGGTATTCCCTAACAGCGACTGTAGTAAGGCATGTAGCACCGTCTTTTTGATACCATATACGTTGACGGTCTATTAAAGATAATAAAATCGTATAATTCGTTTTGTAAAAAATTTATTCATGCATGGACTGTCGAAAAAAATATGGTTCTATTATTTTATTCTTATAAATACCGCACCATACGTTGGTTTTGAATGAATATTGGTCACGAGTTTTGATAGTAAAGATATGATTACTGTCACACCACCAGCGACAATTTTGTGAAATGACAGTTCCATTTGATGTGAAAGTTGCCTCAGCGGAAAATATTATATTTCTTAATAAAAATGGATACTCTTCTCACTTTCCTTTTGTCTAGTCTATACGCTTAAAATGGTGTTAATTTTACATACTGTTATTAAAATTACTGGGTTTAGCTCATTCGATCCGGAATAATGTCTAGATCATTGTGCCAAATAATCAAATTAGCCCATAAAAAATTCCTAAAGTTATAGACTAGACTACTTGTATTAAAGAGCAAAATTCGAACCGTCTGTCATATTCTCTTTCTTTCAATGAATGAACAAACTGCGGTTTGTATGGATGATATTTGCTACTTTTAAAAATTTTTGCCATTGTGCCTCTACTTAAGTTAGACATTCTTTTTCGCAATGACATTTTAGGATGTTGTACTACAGATAGCATCACTTGTAATTCCGTGTCTTCATTGGCAACCCGCTTTTGGTGTTTTTTATTAAAACTATTATTAACACTTCCAGAAGTTTTTAATTTATTTTCAATCTTAGTAACTGTCGATTGCTGAATATTTCTATTGGGATGTCTGTTGTTAAAAATAGCTGCTGCTTCTAGATGAGTTTTAAAATAATCTCGAAAATAATCTCCCACAATCAAAACTTTATATAAAATCTAACTAGCGATTTGACGTTTGCCGCCAGTGCATTCTAGATTAAATATCTATACACAAATTACTAGGTAGGTACCTCGGTAGGTACTGTACAGAATTTTTAAAGATATCCTAGGTTAAATGTTTATCTGCAGACGTAAATTGTCAATGCTAACAAGAAGTTTATAAAAGTAACAAAATCTGTTTTCTCATAGCAAATGGATAATACTGGATATCTGACAATAGTTTTCAATCATGATCAACCTTTCTTGATAACAATTTCTTGTAACAATTGTTAAAATTCATTCATTTTGACAAACCTCGTATACGGCTTGGAAAAAATTGATATCTGATGGTTGTGTTTTGAGTTTTAGACCATACAGAAATTTTTATAAAGAATAACTTTTTTTCATAAAACTGATAATAAAAAAGTTTACCCTATGATGCCGACTTAATTGGACACACTGTATTATATATATATTTGTGCTTATATATGGAACATTCTTAAGCTCCGTTCATTTATCTTAAATGAGTAACTAAGGTATTTATATGATGTTTGGTAAATGTAATAAACATTATTTCTATGTATACATACAAAAATGTTAATTTCAGAAAATGTAAATATTTCTCGCTTGTATTCATATAAACCCTGTTTTGGAAGCAATAAACATTATTATTATTAAATAATTTTCATGTAATTAATTTCATGTAATTTTCATATCATAAAAAATATTTGTCCCGAAGCGGTACTATAAACGGTTCCTGAGATATTGCCAAGAGCCATTAAAAGAATAGCTATTCCGTTTCTTCGACATGGTAATCTGTACATCAGGGTCTCCAAAGTGGATGGCCGTAGCCGAAGAAGTGTGCATATGGTAGTACAAGAAGTAAAGTACGACCAGAAATCTAAGAAGGTCATAAATCACCATGCACTTGAGTTATCAGCTGGCGGTCGATTCTATGCAGAGTTGTACCTGCCCTAACCATTAAATTTTGTTTTATATGGATACTCCATTCCAAGATATTTCGATTTAACTTAACACCAGCATGATTGATTCAAGAGAAAAACCCTCAGCAGGTAGTCGTTAATCCGATAACAATAGCACAGTATCATATCGTACTCGTTTCTTCGAAAAGACAATGCCTAAAACTTAGTATGATTGTTTTACAACTGAAATGTTTGGCTGGTAAAATAATATTTAGTTTTAGTATCTAAATTTTACCGACTACGGATCTGTTACTGTTTACTGTACAATGAGGGATTTATAAACTTTTCTTATTAAATCCTTAAGACCAAATACTGAGCCAACGAAATATTGTGAAATATACTTTAGGTATAATGATATTGGGATAAGATAATTATTAAGAAAAATCGCTTGAATATAATTGAGAATTGTTTCATATATAACACAAAAACATTTATAAACATCACGATAATGAATGCGATTATAGTTCAGAAAGTTTAAAATATTTAAGTTGTTTGGAATTAAATTTAATATATATTATACACACTTGTGAAGGTGCTGTTTTTTGCATATAATGCATATAAGTATATTATGTATACGCCGAATTTGCGTAATTGCCGATTTCGTGTATTGGGCACCTATTACGTGAAATAAGCAACTATGGCTTCTTCAATGATTTTCCTTGCCCTTCTCGATAAAAACTACAACTATAAAATCTCCTGGCGGTTAAAAACAATGAACAATGTAATTCAGCTTGTCATGCTGGTTAAAGCAGATCATTGATTAATTTATCGAGAAGGGCAAGGAAAATCATTGAAGAAGCTATAAATAATTGCCTATTACATAAAATAAGCAACTCTGCTGCTTATTTAGCGAATTCGGCAAACATCTGCCCAATACACGAAATCAGCAATTACGCAAATTCAGCGTAACATATATAAGTTAAAGGTATTTAAAAACAAAATTACTCACGAAGATCAGTTTGACTTTCACTGTCGTCATCCAAATTGATAAACTTTTCTTTGGGAATTTTAGAAGTTTATTAATTTCGGAAATATTTTCATAAAATTCAAGAAATGAATCAACATATGAGCTACCTCCGTGGGGCGTCCTCAGGCGGAGGATAGAGGAACGGCCATGGACTCTCGACTTTGTGGAAGGGGAAGAAATGGTTAGTAGATGAATAAAACGGGGTAAGGAACGTGAAACTTCCGAGAATCCTGTGAAATAGTCTCCCGCCGACCAGCTTATGGCAAAAAACGTAAATTGCTTGGTGTTACAACGACCTGGAGCAAAAGTGCAGGGTAACAGAGTTCGCTCTGAAACCAGCACTTCCTCTCCGGTTAACCAGGGTGAGAGGAAAAAGGAGGAGCCTGCGAAGGTGCTAACATCTAGGACAGCCTTTGGAGCAACGTACGAGCAGACTGTTTCCTCCATCAAAATGGGTATCATCTTGGGGAGCTATCCTGAGGTGGAACTTCTGTTTAGGGTCCAAATAAACTGCTCGGAAATTATTATAGCCTCAGTATATATGCCATTTGAATCACCAACCCCACCTCCGTCCTATGGACTGGAGCAGCTGGTGAACTACTGCAGGGCTGAAAAACTGCAGACTCTAATTGGGATGGATGCCAATTCGCACCACAATGCGTGGAGTAGCAGCAGTGACATTCACTCAAGAGGTGAGTACCTATTATATTCCATTATTTCTAATGACTTAGTCATAGTGAATCGGGGAGAAAAACTAACTTTTGTGTCAAAAACTCGTGAGGAGATAATTGACATAACCTTAGCGTCTACTGATATAAGCTGACATGTGTCTGAGCAACCGTCACTTCCGGACCATCGGTTCATCTGTATGGAAATCTCCAAAAAGGAGAAACCTTCAGTGAGGAACCGAGCACGAGCTGGGAGAAATACAGGAATTACCTTGAACACCTACTAAGGAATGTCAAAAATAAAATAAAAAACAGTGTTGATATAGAGCTTGCTTCCGAACAGCTTCGCAAGGCCCTCGAAATCTCTTATCACAACAACTGCTCCGAGGTAACCCATTCCTCTAGGAATAAATTAACCTGGTGGAACAAGGAGCTTACCAAACTAAAATCGAGAACTCGCAAACTGTTTAACAGTGCGAAAAGGACAGGAGAATTGGAAAAATATTATTCCACTCTGACTGCTTACAACAAACAGATCAGGAAGGCAAAAAGGGAGTCCTGGAGGAAATTCAGTGGTGAGGTGGAAAGAACCTCAGAAACGGCTCCTTGCCAAAGATCCTATCAATGCCATAGGCAACATTTTAAATCCTAATGGATCATACACGAAAACTGGTAGCGAGGCCCTGCAGATTCTACTGCAGGCACATCTACCAGATTCTGTAGAGATAGAAACGGAACTATCCATCAGACCTCCAACTTCCCTGCTTGCTCGTGCGAGGAAAGATCATTGTAGTGTGGCTAATAAAGTAATAACCTAATGCGAATTGAACTGGGCTATTAACTCGGTTGAGCCATACAAAGATCCTGGAATAGATGGTATAATCCTAGCGCATCTGCAGCAGGGGAAAATACATCTATCTCTAGTAATTTAAAAACTCTTCAGAGCATAATTAGCAGCTGGATACATTCCAACTGCTTGGAAAAGAGCCCGAATCGTCTTTATTCCTAAACTAGGTGAGGATTAGTCCCAGGCAAAGTTATTCAGGCCAATAACACTATTTTCTTTCATGTTGAAGATAATGGAGAAACTTATTGATAGGCATGTTAGGGAAAACTTTCCCATGGAAAGGCCACTACATTATAACCAACATGGAGGAGTAGATAGACTAAGAGAGTTCAGCGACAAGTATAGGGAAAACAGTGTGTTAGAGAGAAAGAGTCATGGAGGCAATGTGTGTGAGAGAGAGCGCCGTCATGCGCATCGTCCGCCATTTTTAGTCCGCCGTGCGCATCGTTCGCCATTTTTAGTCTGCTTCGCGCATCAGGAGGCGAATTTAATTTTAAAAAAATATTGACTTGAGTGCGGATCGAACCGCCAACCTACGCGTCAATAGCAATTGATTTAACACAGTAGACCATGAGCTCTCATGTTTATCCTATGCGAAGAAAGGTATTACATGCTGCAATACGGTCGCGCGCGCACCGTACGCTAGGCGCCGTAAGTTGTGACGTAATCGAGACTGATCCGTTGCGATGATAACAGGCGCGCGCTAATATACCGGGGGGCTTAAAAGTAACTTATCTTGAAATATTACTAACGAATTTCGTAATATACCGGGGGGCTTAAAAGTAATATACTATATAATATTTGAACTGAAGTGGCACGTCGCGTGCTACGTCAAACGCAACGTGTCACGTGTGAACGTTACGTACTACGCCAAACGTCACATGCTACGTCAAACGCCACGTGTCACGTCAAACGTCACGTGTCACGTCAAACGTCACGTGTCACGTCAAACGTCACGTGTCACGTCAAACGTCACGTGTCACGTCAAACGTCACGTGTCACGTCAAACGTCACGTGTCACGTCAAACGTCACGTGTCACGTCAAACGTCACGTGTCACGTCAAACGTCACGTGTCACGTCAAACGTCACGTGTCACGTCACGTGTAGCGGCGAACGTTAAATACTACGCCAAACGTCACGTGTCACAAGCTACGTCAAACGTGTGGGCTCATTTGTAATATGGCTTCAGAAGAGTACAGTCATCGAATTGCTTTTTATGAGGATAAAAGTGAGGTTATAAGGCAAATAGAGAATCTCAGTTTATCTGGTGGGGAAGAAGAAGTACGACAGGCGTGGAGCAGTCTTAGTATAAACTGGTTACCTAAAGAGCTAGCATGCAGACAATTACCACAAATTACTTATCCGTTAAGACGTATTCAACCATGTTCAATAGAACAGAAGAAGATATAAAAAATGAAATCAATAATGTTTTTGCTATGTCATGTGTAATATTAGTATTTGTCTTTGTTTTAATTTTAAAAATTATTTTAAAAATTGTGAAACGAAAATTTGGATCTTCATGTAATATAAAAGTTGATGAATATACAGAGTGTTTCAATAAAAAACCCATGTTACTTTAAAAACTTTATTTATAATGGTAATGCAGTATTTGAAAACCAGTGACTGAGGCGTTGTACATTTCTTTCGGTACACGAATATAGTCCAGAGGCGTGGCAGGGATTTGGATCATGAACAAAGTTTCCTGTTGCACACGGCGTGCCATCAAATTTGCAAACGTCAATAATGTGTGGAAAAACACCAAATACGTGACATTTCTTCAACAGAAATTCCGCTTTTTGTTGCCCTCGAATGTAAATATAGTCTGCGGCATACAATAGCTTGCTTTCCAATATTTCGTTTACTTTGGAATATTCTACATCTCCTGAAGAATATCGAATGCCATGTATCTTCCTTTCCAAGTATGATGTAGTCTTTTTATCATCGTTACTTAATGTGGAGCGTCACGCCAAACGCCACGTGCTACGTCAAACGCCACGTGTAACGGTGAACGTTACGTACTACGCCAAACGTCACGTGCTACGTCAAACGCCACGTGTCACGTCAAACGTCACGTGTCACGTCACGTGTAACGGCGAACGTTACGTACGACGTCAAACGTCACGTGTAACGGCGAAGGTTACGTACTACGCCAAACGTCACGTGCTACGTCACGTGTCACAAGCTACGTCAAACGTGTTGGCTCATTTTTAATGTGGCTTCAGAAGAGTACAGTCATCGAATTGAAGAGTTTATTAAGAAAATTGGTAAATTAAATGAAGAAATTGCTTTTTATGAGGATAAAAGTGAGGTTATAAGGTCAGTCTACCTGGAGTGTCTTTATACCTACCATTTATATATTATTTATGAAAATTCCCTATGGAAAATTGATTTAAACTCGAAACTTATTCCCTCGCAACCTGAAATACTCGATGATTATTTACCTGAAGAAGTGGGCCCCGTAATTCAGATTTTTCAAAGTTCTTCAGATAATTTAATAGCAGTCAATGACCGTAAATACTATGTAGCAGATTTTCCCGCTCTACAAATACTTGAGGAAAATAATTTAATTATACCTAAAAATTCCCAAATAAACACAATGTTTCAAAGCAATCATGGGAAAATATATGTATTTTATAATAACAGTAATTATATTGAATTTGACAAGAACTTGAAAACTGTCCAGAATAGAGGACAAATAAAAGATATTTTCCATGGACTACCCACAGATGTTACAGGAGCATTCCAGTACATTGACGGACACATGTACTTTTTCAAAAACACCACATACTACAAATATAATGAGTTTACCAAAAAACTTGTTGCAGCCGGACCCTTTAATTGGAACCTATTTGATATCCCATGTCCTAATGGAGACCTTTTAAATCATCTCAAGACTTTATTTAACAAAAATAATTTCTTTTTATCAATAATGTATATTTTTTAAAAAATAAACTTTGCAAATAAATTGTTTTTCTGAAATTCCTACGAACGTTGCAGATAAGAAATTTTTATCTACAATACCCATTGTAACAGGAAGTTACAATCTAACATGCCATGTGTAATATTAGTATTTGTCTTTGTTTTAATTTTAAAAATTATTTTAAAAAATTGTGAAACGAAAATTTGAATCTTCATGTAATATAAAAGTTGATGAATATACAGAGTGTTTCAATAAAAAACCCATGTTACTTTAAAAACTTTATTTATAATGGTAATACAGTATTTGAAAACCAGTGACTGAGGCGTTGTACATTTCTTTCGGTACACGAATATAGTCCAGAGGCGTGGCAGGGATTTGAATCATGAACAAAGTTTCCTGTTGCACACGGCGTGCCATCAAATTTGCAAACGTCAATAATGTGTGGAAAAACACCAAATACGTGACATTTCTTCAGCAGAAATTCCGCTTTTTGTTGTCCTCGAATGTAAATATAGTCTGCGGCATACAATAGCTTGCTTTCCAATATTTCGTTTACTTTGGAATATTCTACATCTCCTGAAGAGTATCGAATGCCATGTACCTTCCTTTCCAAGTATGATGTAGTCTTTTTATCATCGTTACTTAATGTGGAGAACGGTTGCGGCGGCAAAAATATGTAATGCGAACTTTTGAAGCCGATTTCTATGGTGAGTTCTTTGGCAACGAAAATCCCATCTACGACAAAGCCTTGAATATCTACAAATGCTACTCTCATGTTGACGTCTGCTCGAATACTATCTCTGATCAGCATCTAGTTTAGGCTTTTAACAATTTCGGTGAGGGGGAAGTATTCCATGACGCAATCGTGAATTATGATGCAATAGACTTTGGTATTTTCGGGAAAGGCTATGTTTGCTTCAATTTGATTTTTAACCTGCGCGTGCCGGAGTGGTCTCCGTCTCCAGTTTGAGATATTTTTGTATATGTACGAGGTATGTCGCATATTAAGATGTCAAAAGGACCTTAACGAATGTTGACATGTGACCCATCAAACGATTCAGCGTTACGCAAAGTACGTCACGTTAAACGTCGCATGTCACGTTGTCACGTTATACGCGACACGTTAAACATGACGTGCCACGTCAAACGTTTTATGTCACAATAAAAGGATGAAGAAACGAGTAAAGTCAATTTTCATAATTTTATTTCAGTTATTAAAAAAATTAAAATAAACTTTTATTCATACAAAGAAATAACTTTTGACAGCATTGTTTTCAATTGCTTCAGAAGACCCTCTTCAGGACATGTTATACCAAATAAACTCCAACTAAATGGACCTGCTTCTGCTACTCTATTGGTGTATTCACTGTACTTATAATAAGAATTTTTGTAGAAGAAGTAAATATGACCATCCGTATAACGAAAGGCTGAAGTTATTTTATCAGGTAGTCCGGGGAAGAAATAACTGATTGGGCCACGATTTAAGATGTTACCAGTTTCAGTAAATTCAACGCACAAATTATCGTTGTACATGAGGTACATTCGGCCGCTATTCGTTTGGAATAGAGCATTTATTTTAGCATGTTGAGGTAGAGAAAAGAGTGGAAAATGGTTGTGAATATTAAGATCGGGGAAAGATGCTGAATAGAACGTATTATTAATGATGGTTGCTAAATTTCCCTGCGAGTTCTGAAAGACGTGTGAAACATGTTCGGATCTTAGTTCTTGAGGGAGATAATCGACAATTAATTCAGGATTCTTCGGAATATGCACAACATTTAAATCAAACTTCCACAAAAATATATCATAACCAACATACATGCGGTAGTTTGGAAAATTTGAAGCTTTAGCAAGAAACATAAAATCAGGGGCTTGAATTTCACAAATTCTTGGCGTAGATGGTGATGGTGGTGGTGGCGGTGGTGGTGGCGGTGGTGGTGGCGGTGGTGGTGGCGGTGGTGGTGGCGGCGGTGGTGTCATAGGTTTCTCAGTAGTTACATCATTCTTAGCAGTAGTTTGGAGAACTTTTTTATCTTTCAATTTTACTCCATATAAACTTTGTATTGCCATTTTATCATCTTCACCGAAATGTATCATATCTTCTTGATAATATGGATTCATAATAGCCGTTTGAACAGTACTATGCTCTAGTCCAAGCACATGTCCAATTTCATGTAGTAAAACTGCCAAAAAACTTGTTCCATCGTGATCTGAAGTTTCATTACCAAAATACCAATGTTCTGCAGCATCAGTAGATATTAAATGGGGTTGTAACGAAGTCACGTACTGACCTACTTCCGCCATCTATTAATGGGGATTCACGGAAGTCAAGTAACTGACCTACTTTCACAATCTATGTGAATGGGGAACCAAAGAAGTAAGGTACGAATGACCGCAACTGACCTCTCTAATATGCAGTGACGGAAAATAAAAATTATACAGGGTGCACCGAAAGTAACTACATTTAATAGGAGGGGGTATACAGAGCAGTAGTCAATTACACTATATGTAGTGAAGAGTAGTGAGTGAATTATTATTAATTTGAGTAGAAATGGAAGCTAGTAGGTGTGTTACACCAGAGCTTATTTTTAATTCAGAACGTGTATACTATAGTGCTCCAAGATTAGCAAGTATCGCTGCAAATGCGGTATATTGGTTTATTAAAGATGTAAATAATAAGAACATTGGAATCGGCTATAGATATTTCAAACATGATACTATCTACGAATTTGTAATTCCATGTGATTTGTATAGCCTGTTAAATGTGAACTGTATCCACGAATTAAAAGTGCAAATCGTAATAAATAGTGATGTACAAGAGGATGACTCTGGTGAATTGGTAGGAGAGGGGTTGATTGATACAACAATATTTAATCCATGCTATTATCAATCACTGCCCGACTAAAAAAGGGTTCCACCAATAATAATAGAAATGAAATACACAAAAATGTGAAACGTCCAAAAATCATATATAAAAGATTGGATATAATAACATTTATTTAGTATTAGTCGATATGCAGGCCCCAACGTTTATAATATTGCAAGCTATTATTGGTAACTACCTTTTAATACAGCATCCATATAATATAAGAGAAGTGTATGTATGTTTTGATAGTAATGGTACAAAAAATGATAGTTGGCCTGAAAAATGGACACGAATGGAATCGTATACACCAAATAATGCAGTAACCCTAAAAGCTGAAATACCTACCAATAGTACAACATATAAAGTGCGTCTTTTCAAAGGTAATGGAAACTACCAAGAATCCGAATGGTTGCAGTTGTATGCAGTTCACCAGGTCGCAAGCACACACATAAATACGCATACTTATATATTATATTATATAGCTACATGTTCTACTATTGTGACTGGTACAATATTTTATAAAATTGTCCTTCGTTTGTTGAAATAAAAGAAATAAGTATATAAATAACATTTATTTTTTGTTAAACATCTAAAAAATCAAAATCTGTAGAATCTAAGTATTCTTCTATATTCACATCACTGAAAAAATTCTCCACTGCTTCTTCTTCTTCTAATGCTTGGAGAAGATCATCTAATGTGCCTGAATTGGAGGATGGATTTAGGAGAAAATGCCCCCATGCTAGAGTATTTGTGTCATGTGGTATTACATACCTCTTATCATCCTTTGAAGAAAGAGCCACCTTGTTTTTTAATTCTGTGTGGATAATATGCATATTGGAAAGAAAAACATACATTTTTCTATATACAATACCGCCAGTTTCAACGATTTGTTTATAGTCATTAAGATGGAGTTGAGTTTCAATTATATGTTTAGAAATACCTTTAGCCTTCTTTAAAATATCAGACTTGTTGAATCGTTCCGATAATTTAACACAATATGCTTTAGCACCAGTTCCATAGAAAGACTCAACAACTACACCAGCAAACTTATCTTTCATTTTACCGACAATAGATATTGTTTTAGGAATGTCATGGATATTATTTGTCTGATAATTGGATGTATCGAAATATTCAATATTTTCCTTCATGTCTTTGTAGAAATCTTCAGTAAATACTTCCAACACTAATGAATCAGTATCCGTATAACACAACTTAACAGAATCACCATACTGTTGTTTAACATAATCATAATAAAACTCATATATTATAGTCTTTGAAATATCCAAAACTGAAAATCCTACATATAACGGTTTATCATACACTACTTTAATTTTATTCAGTTGAACCGCCACCAAATTATCGTTAAACACAGAACAAGATTTGAATTCTGGTTTCGCAATTAAAATTTTCGCTCCCAGGGATCCTCTGGTGTTTTCCCAATGACTTGATATAATTATACGTTTTCTTTTTTCAACATTTTCCATCGTTTTTCCAAAGATTGCATTGATTAAAAGTTTAAACAAATCTTTTTCAAAGGCATTTGTAGCTTTGTTGCGTAGACTGGTGTTAAGTTCAATGTATGTCTTTAGCCACGCAGACTGTGAAAAGTCGATAACTCTGTGAATCTTTTTCAATTTTAAACCATTTTTCAAACACTGTTTAAGGTTACGATAGTGTATTATGTATTTGGTTTTATCGTTCAAGTTCGGTATCAGCTTTGAATATTTGGATTTTGGAGGGATGATACTTTCCGGGCAGAAAGGAAGATCGTTATGTGCATCATGCAGGTTGGTAGGATACTCCAAGTCCACTTCCAAAACATATCCTTTAGGCGAATCATCTTCAATAGTATCGACATCGAATAATTCAATTTCAGATTCAGTTAACCACCTAAAATCACCAAATGGTAGATATTCCTTCATTGCAGCCCCGTAAAGGTTTGTAGCATCTAAAAACATTATGTAGCTCTCTGGTTTGTTCACATCAAAGGTTTCCAAGTATCTATTGTTTGCTACAGCTTTCCTCTTGCTGCATTGAGCTACTCCGCCTCGAATTCCTTTTTTGAAGAAGTGAAGCATATCCACATCGGTTAAAAGTTGTAGTTCAATCTGAGTACATCTCAACATGGCATCCCAACTCAGGGAAGGAGCGGTAAGGTAGTGAGCTGGATCCAACTTATATTCCTTAAGACAAACTTTGCGAAAATTCTCAAAGACGTCGGCAAGAAGCAACACATCAGTTTTTAAATATAACTTTGCATAATCACTAATAGTTGTGCAGTTGAAAGTATTCCATACTAGTTGAGCTCGTGCATATTCCTCATCAGAGATATCAACACCTTTTAAGGTATCAAAAAAATGTTCCTTAGATGGTAATTGTCGCTCGCGTAGTTTATCAAAAGATGTCACATATGAATACGGAAACACGCCTTTTTGTCTCATTAAATTAAAATGTTTTGGGAAAAACTTTCGTACCTCATTACACTGTTCAGGATTCAACGTAGAAGCCAGTTTTTCTAATGAACTAGCTAGAAAACTAAAGGAATCAACAAATTTTAATGTCATATACACATCTCGTATCTTGGGATCACTAAACTTTTCCACCAAAATAGATTTTGAGAAGCATATATACTTCTCCTTTGTTTGGGGTAAGGCACTGATTTTTTCACCTTTGGTGGTCAGTTCTTTGATAAATAAATGACAATCATAATTTTTTAAATTATGTAGAAAGACTGGAATATATTTCGGAAGTTTATAATTTAAATTGCAAGAGTTATGGGCTGCATTATTAAATTTTCCGGTAACATGGCAATGATCCATAACCTTTTTATCAAAAACATCAAATGGTCTTTCACAAATATGACAAACGGTAGCAGTGTCATATCTATCTTGTTCCTCAGGTGTTAATGATCGCATCGGTATAACATGTTTAAGATGGTTATTGTACAAATCTTGAACTATTGAATCCAATTTTTGTATGAAGACTTGGGCTGCATCGGCACCTTCATAAATTTCAAATTTGGATAAACTATCGTCATATGTACACTTTACATAAAAAGCAAACAAGTAAGGCTCATGTTCACACACTTTATCTGTGAAGGATTTACCAGCATGGGGTTCAGTATGATCTATCGGTTTTAATAAACTTTCAAAGTCCGCGTATATAACGAATGGAACTTGCAGCTGTTTTTCAAAGTTGATGAATTTTAATGTATTTTCTGGTAACCACTCCCCACACTTGTTTATTTTAATTTCAGAAGTTGGTAGCTTAGTGTATATGTGAGTACAATCATTTTCTTGGTGGTGTTGTAATTTGGATTCTGTTGAAAAACTTTGTAGACATCCATCACAAAAGAAAGTTCTCTCTTTGTGCGTTGTCTTTTGACTTCTCAATAATTTAGATAAATCCTCGATGAGAGTATAATGAGTGTTTCCATCTCTATCAGTTATCAATAAGAGATTAATATGGGTCGGTTTCCGCTCTGACGTAAAATGAAGGGGGCCAACAACTTCATATATTTTTTTTCCATCTTTAAATTCTGATTCCAACCCATAAACATTTACAGATATATTATTCAATTTCTCGAATTTTATAATGTCTTTCAGGGTTACCGGAAACTCTACTCCTGTGAAATCTAGCAAGGTATCAAAATGGGGGTAAGATTCTGGCTTCGTGGGATCTCCTTCGGGTTGAAATATTGCTGCATTCACACACCAAGCGAAACATGCATTATCATTATTCCGGATATTCAAAACAGTGTGTTTTCTAATTATCGCCCTTGGCAACTTGACATAAGAAGAAGCGGAAATTGCATTAAAACGGTTTATGTTCACATCTAAAAACATTATTTCTTGAAGTGCCCACCCACTATCTTTTTCTTGAAACTCTGAAGCCTGGTTCATAATTTCATCTTTAAATTCTTCATATACATGTTTCAAATCGGTTGATGTAGTCACAACTTTGTTGGCTGTATTCATAGACTTTATATCTGAAATCTCCTTCTCTGGTATTATGTATATACTGAATATTTCAAAATTTATTTTTAATGAATAATGTTGCTGAAGGTATTCTTGAATTTTATTTAATACTTTTGGTTGAACCTCATTGAGAAAATCCATATAATTTGTCTTTTTATCTGGAATGGAGAACCGATAGGAAGCTATTCTGGTTTTGAATGCGTGATGTAACTTGGTAACACCGGGTTCCAACACTTCCATACCCATAGGTCTAAGTCTTTTCTTGGGAATAAAAGATGGACCATCGCAACTCTTACGTTGATGATTTTTAAGATTATTAAACCTCGAAAACTGTTTTCCACAACTGTCACAAGTAGTTGAACGTTGACCGCAACATAACTGATGTCGACGAAGATGGTAAGCTCTAGAAAATTGCTTACCGCACTTGATACAATGCATGATGAAACTAAACAGAATCAATTCTGTAATTACATTTATATACAAGAAAACGCATGCGCAATAGGTCTGAAGGTGAATTGAATGTCATTATATTATTTTATTCTTTCATTATAAAGTTTTCATATAAAAAAAATACATTCGATAGCGCACAAATACAATTAATATTACTATGGTAAAAACATTTCGGTTCAGATGAAATAACTGGAGGGTGTTCTTCAAATTCGTAAACTGGAGCCATTGAATATTTTTTGATATAGTCAGCCTTCTCCTTTCCTTTAACGTAAACCACGTCAGCATCATTTGTTAAATTAGCAACTATATTACCAAACAAATGTATTGGTGTGAAACCAACATTCCAGTCAATAGAGTGATGCTTTTTCATGAGCCAAACAGCCTGTCTATGCAAATCGGGGGACAGCATTCGTAAAGGAAATGGTGGTTTAAACACATAATGACAAACCTGATTTCCGTTGTATGCCGCAAATTCCTTCACTATAAATTTATTGTTTTCAATCCTAAAACCCTGAACATCCATCACTAATCTCATATTTGTAAATTTTTAAAGTGTTCAACTAGTTGCTTTTTCTTTTTATACCACTGAATATCAGCTTTGAGTTTAGCCAAGTTAGTAATATACTGCTCGAGTCGTTGACGAAATCCCATAGTGTACTGAAAGAAACTTCATGCTGTTGCAGACTTTTAACACATAAACGCATGCGCATTACACTTGTCTAACAATTTTTGTCATGGGATTGTAATAAAATTCTTTTTCATGTATAATCAAACAATATGCTGATACATCATTACCCACATTTTTACTGGTTTCAAATTCTATTCGAAGAACAATAGAACCACTCTGTAAAACCTCTTTTTGACGAGAACAGTCGATGTGGGCGATGGGGGCTTTGGTCTTAAATTCTTCTGGATTAAATATAGGTTGATTAGTTTGGATGTGGTAATAACTTTCTTGAAAATTGGCAAACATCTCATACAAAGTGGCAAAACGATTACTATCAAAATCTAGATGTAAATCATGATAAGGATAACGCTCAGAATTCAAAAACACACGTAAATTAGTCAATTTACAGTGATCAAATTTACTCATATCTTTCAAAAGTTTGCCCTTTCTACCCTTTTGGAATGCTACCACAATATGTCGGGGTGTTTCAATTTTGGTCGTCGTTTTGACGGGCCAGGTGTGACGAGTAGTATCTGTAAGAGCAGGATATTCAATCAGTTCCCAGCTCCTAGATTTAATTGGTAGATCAATATTGCTATGAATAATTTTATTTAGTCTCAGCTGTTCTTTAATGCTTGGAGTTATGTGAGGTACATTCCAATAAACTTTCAATAGCTCAATTTTTGGTTTCTCAGACTCATCAGAAGCAACTACAACATCGATGTCGTCTTTGTCTCGAATTATAATCAACTCTTGTCTCATATTAATTATAATTTTCTTGAAATCCTCAAAAAAACCCATGAGTAGTTTTAAAGGAATACATATATTAAAATTACCCTTGGAATCTGTTAGAATTTTTCCATTGTTTGGATACCACCCCCCATTATTCATCAGCTTACTCTCATTTTCGTTTAAAGATAGATAATTTTTTATTGTCGTAGCTATACCAACTTGTCGGACAGCGTCAATAATTACACCATTTAACTCATACCTGATTTCTCTAAATAAAAACGCAATAGCGTTATTAATAAAGTTAAATTTTGTTGGAACAGTATTTTTATCAGTCAGCAATTTCCCTTCTATGTACAGAACTGAATTACTGGGGAGAGTATGAGCTTCTAGATCTTGAATTGGAATTCTTATTTCATCATTATAGTTGAGGTTAGCAGAAGAATACGGTTGGTATGTATGGAATTGATAGTCTTCAATGGTAGTGTCGCTAAAAGGTTCGCCCGTAACATGTAAAACTTCCATTATACCAACACTTTGAAACCCAAAGACTGCAAAAATTTCCGATTTGTAGACGTTAACAATGCTGTGGTTTTCCCTCTACTGATAGTTTTGTGAATAAATGTGCTTTTATATGGGTGTATACGATTAAACTGCCAAACCATTTCAATTAGTTTTTCGAAGATGTAAGCGAACAGTAATAGTTTCTTTTTGAAAATCAATTAAATCACCGCTTTGATCGAGAGCCCTAACGGTAATGTTGTTTATGGTTTTAATGCTTACAGGGTAATAGAGTATGGTTAAAGGTTGCTCCACTATTTTATACCCACTGGGAACTTGGGGAAAAAACTGATGTATAATGTGTACTGGTTCTCCATTCAAAAATGATCCGACTGCAATGTTGCAGTCAATACATATAGTATTAACTTTTAAAATATTTATCATTTTTGTTGAGGTATTTACCTTATTCGGTTCAAGAAAGACTTTTGAGAAACCCAACAGATCCCCTATTGAATTATCAACTGTAAAATTTATAGTTTCAGTGCTTTTCATTGATACAGACCCTGTTCGACTATCTGGCACAATGTGGGTTGTAGTACCCGCTATATTAAACATTTCTTTTTCAATTAATTTTATAATATCATCCAGTTCATAGGAGCCTATAGGGATGATATAGTTGTATTGACTTTTCTGACCCCACACTAATACGTTATTGGTTTGAGTTACGTTTGGAATACTATTGAATGTATCAAAATTAGCTAATCCTATCTCATACTCGGAATTTTCATCTAAGTAAATGGGTGGGTTAAAGTCACCACTTAGAATTGATGACTCCCCACTTAACGTAAAAGTATACGACATCTTGGAGAGTTGGTTATGAAATGAGTTGCCTACTCAGTTATACTGACTATATAAAAATCTAAGACAATACTGTCCACATTGGTAACCTAATCTTTGTACTGTTTCGTAATTGAAGTGGATGTCTACTTTTCCATTACTTGTAAAATACTTTACGACTTCTATTGGTGGTGGTAAATTACCATAACTATCAAAATATGTAACATTTTTACTCTTCTTTGTATAAGCTGTCCAGTGCGTTCCAACACCTTGCAGTGTATCCAAGTTGATAATACCAGACTCGTATTTGTTAATTTTTGTAGGTAAGGAGTTACGCATGTAAATGCCACGAAAATAAGGAATTTGCAATAACGTTATATATTTTTCAAGTTCAAAGTCTGTCATTATGTGCTGAGGTAATTTTATCGGGAGTTTCTTGAATATGGTTTTAAATAAAAACCCCGCCCCTTTTTACATATTTTTTGTTTTTTTTGCCTCATTCCATATCCTTTATATGGTCTTAAATATAACCCTTTACCACCTTTAGCAGCTTGCTCCATTTCAAGATTATGTCGTTGCTGCTCGGCTAATTGATCTCTATTAGCTTTAGCATCGTTCACGGCTTTTGCGATACCAGCAGCACCGCCACCGGCAGCAGCTAAAGCCCCAATCAATGGGATTAAAAATGGTAAAAATCCTCCAATTTTTGGTGGTTTAATAACACGCTTCTTAGTTTTACGTTTTCGTCGGAGACCCATTCCAAGTTTGCGTTTTCCTTTCATAACTGTTGTTGTCAACCAGGCAGCTACTTTTTCACCTAATTTGGCCTCCTTGGATTTGACACGATCCCAAGCTCTGTTCTCTAAAATTTTATCAGCCACGTGGCGTTCACTTAGATCGTTGCTCTGAGAATATGCTATATCGTGTTGTAGCGCTGCTTCGTCCAAAGGATTTATTGGTTTATCCCCTCGAGCTAATCTCTTTGCTAGCTTCGTTCCAGGACCTAAATACCGATACCCCCCAGGGGCGTGTAGTTCAAAGGGGAGCTTATTTATTAATGTATTAACAAGTCCTCTACCTCTAGTCCTACGACGTTCAAGTGGCACCGCTTTATTTTTCATACTAACACCTATATATGTGTGATTCTCTTTATATACTAACAGTCTTCAACATGAAGCTTGTAAAACAACAAGTTTCCTTACCAGTTAAAAACTATGACATTACAAATAATGAAAATAATCACGGTGTATTATTTGGAGGTAATTCTAAACGAACACTTATAGTAGGGCCTAGTGGAAGTGGTAAAACCAACGTAATGTTATCTTTGTTGGAACATCCTAATGGTATGAAATATGAAAATGTTTATTTATATTCGAAATCACTGCAGCAACCAAAATATCAATATCTGCGATTATTACTACAACCCATACGAGAGATCGGTTACCAAGAATTTAGTAAAAGTGAAGATTTTCCGCTCCCCGAAAATATTAAACATAATTCCATAGTTATATTTGACGATGTGGCGTCTTGTGACCAAAATATCATCAAAAATTATTTTTGTTTTGGTCGACATAAAGAGACCGATTGTTTTTATTTATGTCAAACATATTCAGCGATTCCAAAACAACTAATTCGGGATAATGCTAATCTGTTAATTGTATTCCCCCAAGATGTTACTAATCTGAAACATATTTTTGATGACCATGCAAATATCGACATGAGTTTTCAACAATTTAAAGACATGGGATCGTTTTGTTGGAAAGATAAGTTTGGATTTTTAGTTATTGATAAGGACTGTGCATTATCCTCTGGAAAATATCGAAAAGGGTTTGATGTATATATAAGACCTTAAAAAATGTGAAATCTATTAGTCACAATGAATGAACGATTAGGGAAACAGCTCATAAAATCACGTCAAGATATTAAAAAGAAATATAAACTTCTCAAACAGCAGAGGCATGAGTCTCAAAGTAAATTGGAAAAATCATACCAGCCTCTTAAAGAATTTGTTTCAACTTTGGGGAAACCTATTAAACAAGAAATATCACCGACAAAAGGGGACATTACCATTAAAAAGTCACCCACAACTCGTTACGATCAACTAGCATTTTTTGAGTCCGATAACGATCCAGATTTTCACAGTACTTTCCAGGACAACACGAGATTTTTAACAGATGAAACAACTTATGAATCTCGAAATGATTCGGGAGATATTCCAGATAGAACCAGACAAGACCAATTTATCGATGACAGCATAAGTGATTTTTATCGTACAATCACCGACCCAAACGTTTTGAGAGAGTATTTTGAACAGTTTGACACACCTCTTCCTAGAGAATTTATCGAGGGGATGATACGAGATACGGAAGGGGTATATGATCATATTTTGGGCGTTTTTCATAATCCCAACGAAGAAAAGTTTTACATTGGTGATTCTGAACTTGACTTTAAGGGTAAAAATATTATCGTAAAGCATATAACATATTTGGGTACACCTGGGTTGTACGAGTTGCTTTTTAAAAAAAACCCTATTGTATATACTAAACGAGATGTGGATAATTATGTAGATATTATTAAACGAACAAATGCTATTCGTCGAGAACATAACCCCGATTTACCCATCAGAACATTCCCCAATGATATTAAAGATAAATATACATTCATCATTAAGCCTGAACTAAAACCAAATCCGATTAGACCGAGGGCTGGTACGGCCCCTCGGTCTCTATTAACTGGTGTACTGACACGTAAAATGTCAAAACTTGGGGGGAAGTTGACTATGATGGATTACAATAACAAACCCATTGATTATAAATATTTTGATGATTTTAATGAAATAGTTGATAGGTTACGATTACTTGTAGCTTCTCAAGCAGCAGGGAATACAGGTCATCGCAATGAAATTATATCCATTATTGAAGAATTACGAGAGGGTGGTATAATCGAATAAATACTTTGATTACTTTATAAATTGTTTAGTCGTGAACATGCCGTTAAATCATTTCAACCAACATTACCTCTCCACCTCAGAATGTGTAGACGTTCCTTCTACCGCTGAACCGATACTTAAAACACCCTTTTACATTTGCACACCAAAAGAATATTTTAGTACATGCATCATTCGATTAATAGGGGTAAAAAAGACAAAAAATCCCTTGTATGTTTTAGAGAATGGAGGGACTGCTTTCGTTTTTCCTGTTGAAGGTTCTATCGAAAGCTGTAAGCACTACTCGAGTGACGGTGATGTTTTGATAAATGACAAGGTTTATAAATATCATGAGTTATCCACCATGAAAATAAAAAAGGGCGATAAAATTGAATTTAAAGTAGGTTCTGTAAATAATATGTGTGCTGATTTTACCCTACTTTGCCCGTTGCAACAGTTGAATAAATAGCACCCCCTTGATAAAAATGGCCCATTCAATCTTAATATGCCGATTAACAGGTTCAATCAACACTTCCTTCGCAGTCAAGCGTTAAAACCCTCTGACGAAATTGTAGCAGCACCACTGCTCAGTGATAATTTTTATATTGGGGATCCCTATAAATTCCATACCAAAATTTTTTTCAAAATCAATGGTAGTCAAGGAACAGACAAGTTTTTTTACGTCTTAAACTGTAATACAAGCACTTTTACGATACCAGTATCAGGAAAAGTTGAACATTTTAAATGCACTTTTGATGGACTATATATTCGCTATAACAAAAAAATATCTGACCAATCCGGTATAGTTGATAAATCTGTTAAAAAAGGCGATACTTTACAGTTTGCGTTAAACCCTAGTTATAAACAATTTTACGTTGAATTTGTAATTCAGTGTGCTCTACAAAAATATGAGTAATGTGAAGCGAGATGTAGTTAATGAATTGCATAGTCCGGCTCGTAAAAATTACAAGAGACGACATGTGATTGTCAAAGGTTTGCATGATCTTCTTCAGGCTGATTTGGCGATTCTGAATAATTATAAAAGCGTTAACAAAGGTTTTGGATATATACTTGTAATAATCAATACTTTTAGTAAATTCGTTTGGGCTGAACCTGTAAAGCGAAAAAATGCCAAGGACATTACAGAGGCTATGCAAAAAGTACTCTCCCAAATGAGCCCGCCTAAAAACTTACAGACCGATATGGGTAAAGAATTTTATAACAAAGAGTTCCAACAGCTGATGCAACAGTATGGAATAAATCATTACAGCACATTTTCAAACCTTAAAGCTAGCATTGTAGAAAGAGTTATTCGAACACTCAAAACTTTATTGTGGAAAGAATTTAGTGTGCAAGGGTCATATAAATGGTTGGAATTGCTACCAAAAATTGTTAAGAAATACAATAATACCAGGCATTCAACAACGGGTGCTATTCCCAGTAAGGTTAATGAGACAAACGCCAAATATATTATTGCTTTCAACCACATGAAAACAGTCGACCCCCCGCAAACCTAGATTTAAAAAAGGTGATTTTGTACGCATAAGTAAATATCGTGAATCATTTTCCAAAGGTTATACACCCAACTGGTCAACCGAAATTTTCACAATCTATAAAGTCAAGCTGACCAATCCAGCCACATATCTTTTACAAGACGAGAGTAATCAACCGATTCAAGGAGCTTTTTACACTGAGGAACTTTTAAAAGTGAAACACCCCGACGTTTATCTCGTTGAAAAAGTATTGAGAAAAAAAGGAAATAAGGTTTTGGTGAAATGGCTGGGATTAGATAACTCGCACAACTCTTGGATTAATAAAAATAATGTATTGTAAACTAACTTTTTAAATAAAACATAATAATTACTGCATATCTTTTATTATAAACTTTACATCTATGTATTACATGTAAAATAGGATTGATAAATTTGGCGGCTTGTTGAATTCGTTGCTTGAAGCGTAACTGATCGAGATATCTAGCTTGCCAATCGTTTTTTCTTGCCGCATGATATGCATATCGCCAGACATATAGAACATGTATTTTGTTAAAGTTTTCGTTAAAGCTGACTTTTTTCATCTTGTAGTAATTCAGGAAATCTGTAAATTACTTCAAGACCTAGGTTGTATGTAATTGGATTGATTTTTTTGATTGGTTGTAGAACTTCTAGTGCTGTTTTCGGAGCATCTTGTGATTTAGTAACAGCCAGTTGTAAAATTTTCATAGTTCCTAAAAACTGCTGGTTTTTTAATGTTTCAAAGGTGTTCTTTATTAGTGGTAATATCTTCCACAGCTCGGATATACTTGCATACCCCAAACAAATACTAGCGTGTCCAGTTAAAATTTTTAGCACTTTATTCTGCTCAAACTTTTGAAATTGAAGCCAAAAATAGCCCGCATCTATAGGGTCTAGGGTTTCCGCTGCAGTGAAAAAATTGTCAATCAAATCCTTGAAACATATTAATTCCTCCCATTCCTTTTCGTAAAAAACTATATAATTATTCCTGTTCCCTGAAATTATTACACAAGGAGTGCACTCTGCTGATAAACACACTGTAACAAACTTTGACTTTGACTGATTCAAGTCAAATCGACGCTCCCCCAAAAACACTTCCTTTTGAACCATATTTGACATTTCCCCCACAACTAACATGACAAAACTATGCTCGGAATGGTTTCTTCATGACTTTTTATAGATATGTGAAAGTGGTGGGAGAAATTATGCTAGTATTGGAATGGATGGGGAAATCTATAAATAGTTATAGCAAAACGAATTTGACTCACACCATCAATATGTGTTTAGAAGATTTCTCCGATTTATTATCATTGTATGACTACCGCTTGCAATTATTCAAAAATTGGGCTGGTAAAGTTTCTCCTATAGATTTGGCGTTAGCGGGTTTTTTTTATGTTGGTTATAGTGACATAACTCGTTGTTTTAATTGTCATGTGGAAATTCATGAGTGGTTATCCGAAGATTGCGTTCATGAAGAACATTTAAAATTTAGCCCAGACTGTAAGTTTGCCAAGATGATGGAAACATCAATCAAAAAAGAAAACGACAAGATGGATAACACAAGACGTTGGAATACTCTACAAATATTTAATACAACTCTACCAATAAATTTGTTTTTACTAGCTTATATTATAATAAATGATTTTGTGGTGAGACACTGAATAGTGCTTGAGTTTGCGCATGCCCTAGCTACTCTAGTTTGCGCATGTCTGAATTTGTTTTTACTAGCTTATATTATAATAAATGATTTTGTGGTGAGACACTGAATAGTGCTTTAGTTTGCGCATGCCCTAGCTACTCTAGTTTGCGCATGTCTGAAATTTTATATATAATACGTTTAAACGCTGCAAAACGTATCAAACCCAAAACTGTAGTGCAATAAAAGAAGAAAGTATGGATAGTGATAACGAGTCTTTCGATTTTGCGGTTTTGTTAGAAAACCAAGAGGTTAATAGAATCGATGACGATAGTGGAAGTGAAGTGGATTCTGTTATCAGTTCCTGTACTTCGGAACAGGAACATGATACAGGTTCCACTATTGATTTCAAATCGTTTCATATTGAAACAGTGGATAGTCAGAAATGGATGAATGCCAGTTTTGGTAAACCAATATGTATCCTACAATACTATTATTCGACAAGTGAATATCGATTATGTACCTGTTGTTTTTTCGATTTGAATAATGGTGGGGGTGAAAGCATAGAATCCCAACATGTCAGCGAGCATTTCACCGGTAGCGCAGGAACTCTACCGGAATCATGTTTTAGATGTTCTATTTGTGAAAAAGAACTATTTTTATATTGTATAGTTGATTATTGTTTTTTGTGCAATAACAAACATTTTAACATTATTGCGCCATAACTTTGTTTTAAATCAATTGTATCTTTTTGTATTGTTCAAAAATTTGAAATTTGGTAACACATCCTGTACTGTGGATTTTATTTCACTACAATTTTAATATTAATGCAACTTTATATTTAATTTATTTTAATATATATTCAATTGTGCATTTTTATATTTTTCAATATAAAAATGTATGACATTAGTCCCATATCCAGTACTGTGGATTTTATTTCACTACACTTTTGGGTTTGATCATCGAATAAAATATTTTCATTCGAATCGCCTGTAAATTTCCTCTCCAATATTACATAAAAGTCAGTCCGACCCTGTTATTGCAATGTGTCTACTAATTATACAGTTACAAACAAGTTATATCGATTGAATTGGATTCGAGAGTTGTAGGCTGATAAAAAGAAACGCTTGAAGATTCTTTCACATATATACAATATCTTAATTTTATGGATTTGTTACTGTTTAAAAAGAGCGAATTATAAATATCGATATTGTAAAAATATACTTTAAATGGATGTACAGGGTAAATCAACCACAATTAGTTATAATATGATAGTTTATTTTATCTCGTGAAATGAAAATAGGTACATACTTTATAGGTTTAAACAATTTCAAATTTATTTATCATTTTTATCATTGTTTTCACATTCAATTGAGTTTCATCCAACGCATTTTCAGTAGTTGTCCAGTCTTCTGGTTCGAGGAGTTGATCTATTTCATTTTCAAAAATTCCAAACGATAAAATATATTTTGTATTTAATTTATAGGTTTAAACGATTGATTGATTCCGCTAATTTTATATTATGATTTAACTTTTCCAAGAGGTGCTTTGTTGTCATATATTTTCTTTTATATTTTTCAATCTTCAATTTCAAACTTATTTTCTGTTCTTGACTTTCACTCAAAAATATTTTATTAGATTCGAAGAACTTGGTCACGTTATCACTATGGTTCGTTATCATTGTTTTCACATTCGATTGAGTTTCATCCAACGCTTCTTCTGCAGTTGTTAAATCACTATTCCAGTCTTCTGGTTGGAAGAGTTGATCTATTTCATTTTCAAAAATTCTGTCCATAGAAATATTTTCATAATCAGAATTTTTCAATGGCTGGTTTTTTATATCCTACACTGGCCGATTTTGGATTTCTTCAGATTCCTCACTCTCTCCTGATATTATTATCATCGAATTTGGTGATGAACAGTCATCATCTATTGTTTTAATATGATACTTTGTCTCAGAAGGTCCTCTTCTAATAATCATAGGTATACTTTTTTTAATTGTATTCATCTTTTCAAATTCTGTTTGTTCACTTGTTTTTCTATAATCACTCAACATATTTACTTTAATACGACTTCTCATTTCACGAGAAAAAATAAACTATACTTTCAAGTTGAATTTTAGCTCTTATATATCTACAATACTGCAATGTAAACAAGTTATTTTCAAGATGGGTTCTGTCACCCCCGCATTACCATTTCAATTTATTTTAATGAGAACATGTTCCCAGTGTGTTATTCCAAATACATGCTGGTACTAGGTACTTATTCATCCTTGAAACAATCCATTTCTTCTGAAATGACATACATAAATTTAAATCTCATCGACATCTTCTGTGTTATTCCAAAAACGATATCCTGCTTTCTTTGCAGACTAGTCTCACATCAATTTCAATGATTACATTTTCCCAGTGTGTTCTTCCAAATACATGCGGGTACTACTTATTCGTCCGCAAACAATCCATTTCTTCGGAAATGACATACATAAATTTAAATCTCATCGAATCTTCCGTGTTATTCCAAACATGGTAACTTGCTTTCTTTGCAGACTAGTCTCGCATCAGAATTTTATATTCACCGCGAATTAAAACATTTCAATTGCTCCAGCATACTCATCAATGAAAACGAATTATTATTAAATGGAAAACTTTTTAAATTGGTTAAATTAATAACTTGTTTAATCTTTTATATGATTTTATCTACACAGTTACATTCCTATTATTATTTCGCATCCAGACAAGGCCTAAAAATGATTCACAATTAAAAATAAGCTCTGGTGTAACACACCTACTAGCTTCCATTTCTACTCAAATTAATAATAATTCACTCACTACTCTTCACTACATATAGTGTAATTGACTACTGCTCTGTATACCCCCTCCTATTAAATGTAGTTACTTTCGGTGCACCCTGTATAATTTTTATTTTCCGTCACTGCATATTAGAGAGGTCAGTTGCGGTCATTCGTACCTTACTTCTTTGGTCCCCCATTAACATAGATTGTGAAAGTAGGTCAGTTACTTGACTTCCGTGAATCCCCATTATAGATGGCGGAAGTAGGTCAGTACTTGACTTCGTTACAACCCCATTTAATATCTACTAGCATCAAACTGGATTTCTGTACATTGATAATTATTAGGGTAATTTGCGTGTGCCAATACATTTCCAGGACCATCAAAAGTACTAAGACATCTACGACCACCTTGACAAACTGTTCGGTAATAGTGTTCAGTACCAACAACAGTTAAAGTGATGTCAGGAGTTGGATCAGGTATTCGAATATTTTCAAATTTTAAAATAGATATTTCTTCCCACATCTCGAAAGCCCGTCGAGCTATTTTTAGGTGGTCATCGGTGGCTTGAGGAAAATACCACGTTAATTTCGTTTTGTTCCATTTTGAATTCACCCGAAAATTATTTTCGCTTAAAGCGCACCTGGGTTTATTCATAAAACTTATTGTTGCATCATTCAATTTTCCCGTTACAGGAAGATTGTACCTTTCCTGAAATGCTATTATAGATGTTTCCAAATCGGTAATCGCACTTATTGACGAATTCACATAGCCGAAACGTAGCAAAAACGCTTTCGCATATTCAGTATTGTTTTCCGACGACACGGCGAGAAAAAACAGTAGTACTGGCGCATAGACGAACATCTTGATCGAGACTGAGATACAATAAGTGAATCGTATTATTTTATATGAAATTATTAGCTACATTTTCAACAACAAGTCTTAATCAATATCGGTAAACAATAGGTTCACAACACACACACACACACAGGTGACCGCAAAAATTGTAAATTCCCAATTAAATGAAAATATGTTTTTGTTTTCGATTTCCTTCGACTAATATTTTTGTCTATTGATTTATGGTTGTGTGTGTGTGTGTGTGCACTGTGAAAATATCTATATTTTTGGAAACTTCTAATTTTGTAAACATCCCACCTTCGAGGTATAAAAAGTTGTTATCGAACTAAAAAAGTCAGAAATTATTTTTAATAAACCCTTGTACATAGGACAGGCAATACTAGATTTATCTAAAATTTTTATGTACAATTTTCATTATAATTACATGTTACCAAAAATGGGTCCAGATCGTTGTAAGATAATATATATGGACACAGATAGTTTTATCCTCGAATTGCAATGTAATGATGCTTATGAGGAGGTGATGAAGACAGATTTATCTCAATTTGATACATCTGATTTTAGTGATGATAATCCATACGGAATTCCTAAAGTTAATAAAAAAGTTTTAGGTTTAATGAAAGACGAAAATAATGGAAAAATTATGACTCATTTCGTAGGGCTTCGCTCTAAAATGTATAGTTACAAGGTTCAGGGTGGTAAAGTTGTTAAGAAGTCCAAAGGCGTTAAATATAATGTTGTTAAAAATAACATTACGTTTGATGACTATGTGAAATGTTTGAGGGAATGGAAAAATAAAATAACCACATAACGCTGCATTAGGTCATTTGGACATAATGTCTATAGTGTAGAGCAATCAAAAATCGGTTTGAGTCCTTATGATGATAAACGCTATTTAATACCAAATACTTTCGATACGCTACCTTGGGGGCATTATAAAATTTGATTTTTAATTAACAAACTTCCGAGAGCGGTAATATATAATTGACTAAAATATGACTTACCTGTATTTTGTATATTGCTTGTATTTCTTTTTTAATTTTTTTGTAATTCGCTTTTGTAGCTTTAAATGTATTTCTTTTTAAAATAAAAAACATTATTTTGAATAGTTGTTTTTTTCGTCGTCGGTTGGGGGAAGAAAACACACAAACACATCTATATAACTATTTATTCAAATCATTGATGACTTTGAGTTTATAAAAGTATACAAATTCTCTAAGAGCGTTGTTTAACATATCGTTTGGTGTTATGGAACAAAATGCATATAAAATTTGTAGAGAACTTAAATTTTCGGGGGTGATATTTTTACAGAAATCCAAAACATTATAATAATATTGACAAAAATCCAAATTTTCCAACACCGATATACGTTGTATAATCAAATTATTTACTTCTAAAATTTGGGATACTTCATCTTCATCCATGTAATACTCAACGTCATGTTTTCTAACAAAAATTACCTTACAATCATCGTAATTTAATGGAGTAATGGTGCAGTAGTCTCCACATGGAATCGAATCAGGTTTGAACTCGTCTCCGGTATGAGAGAAATTCATCTGTTGCGTCATTATTGAAATAAAGTTCTGCCATTCGTAAGTGCTGAAAGATATTTTGCTGAACTTGAGCTGCTGAGATAGAATAACAGCAGGCGTAAATGATCTTGCCGGACTAATTCCGCATTTTACTTCATAACCGGAAATTGAATATTGTGTTGAAAGCAGGTAGACATTTTCAGACTTTGCAGCAAACTCATAGTTTTTCAAAATTCTATCCAGCTCTACAGTATAGTTATTATCACTACTACTACTACTACTGTCGTCACCACCACTACTGACACCTTGATAACTCATGTTGCTAACTGAGTTTGAGATCTGAAGCGCCTCCAATTTATAGCATGTGTGTGTGGCCTTTTACATCATAAAACATCAACTCCATTAATCCAGCTGTTATGTTTTTCGTCTAAGCCTAACCATTTCACGAACAGTTTCTTGCCTTTACGTCTAAGAACTTTTTCCACCAAGTAAACGTCCGGATTCGATGTTTTCTGTAGTTCTTCGTCATAGAAGCAGCCGCTGATTGGTGTCCCTTGCATGTCTTCAAGTAAATACGTAGCAGGATTGGTAATTTTAACTTTGGTGATTTTGAATAGTTCTGTAGTCCAATTGGGTGTATATCCTTTTTCAAAGACATGTTTTGCCTTGGATATGCGCACAATGTTGCCAACTTTAAATTTTCGTGGACCGGCTATCTTTAAATGAGTATAGGTGTTATTCAAAATAGATTTTTCGTTGGATTTGTTGACTTGAGAAGGCTTATATTTTGTTGTGGAATGTTTTGTATTGTTGTAGTCTTGAGTAATTTTAGGTAGAATGTCCAGCCATTTGTGGGTGCCATTTAAACTGAAATACTTGTAGAGTTTCGATTTTAGCGTTCTTATAACACGCTCTGCCATAGAAGCTTTCATTGTACTAAATACGCTATAATGATTTATGCCATATTTTTTCATTAAATTTTGAAATTTGCTGTTGTAAAATTCCTTTCCCTGATCAGATTGCAGATTTTTTGGCATTCGTCTAGTGTGAGCGAGAATGTCCGAGAATGCCCGAGTGATTTCCTCTCCGGTCTTCGTCTTTAGTGGGCGTGTCCACACAAACTTTGAAAAACAATCAATAACGACTAGTATCATTTTATGATTCCTATTTTGTGGAGCAAAATTTCTCATCTCCGCCAGATCCATATGCCAGAGGTCGTCAAGGCCCTTAATGATAGTGCGTCTCCGAGGGAATTTTTTCCGTATCGGTTTGTGGAGCTCGTTTACAAGCTGAATTTTTTCTTTAGAATACATATTATGACGTACTACCAGCTAGCTTCAGCTCCAGACTGTTAATGCGGTTAACGGTATTCGTATTCATAACCTTAATATTGTCTACAATGACCGAAACGTTAGTTTTCATATCAGAGACGGATCTGATATTTTCTGTAATTTCTTTTTGTAACTCACGTATGCCTTCAACACACATGTTAATCGAAGCAGTGAATTCTTTTCGAATAAATACTTTGGCTGTGGCAATTGAATCGTCAACGTATTTCTTCGTAGCCATATCCCTACCTGCTACAGGGGGATTTCGCGAAATAAATACATCAATTTCGTTAGTTTTATTTTGTAAGTTGGTAATGTACGCCTGTAATATGGGGATTTTTGTCTTATGAAGCTCTTTTCTTATTTCGTTCAATCATACTGCTAAATCCTTTATATCATGGTCTTGTTGCTGCAGCACCACACCATGTGTTTGAATTAATGGTGAGTTGATAGTACGTAGGCCATTCAATTGAACATCAACATATTTTTTTTTTGCAGCGTCACTATTTGTTGTCGGTTCCTTAACATTACAAATTTTCACATTTTCAATATCAATATTACCGTCCGGTGTATGAGGAAACGTAATTTTCGCTGGTAAACGCGCATAAGGCGTTTGATGTCTATGTCCGAATTTATCGACAGGCATAATTGAAATGAACAAGTTTCAGCTTGTATTATTCTATTATATCAGCCTCCTTGAGCTCATTGATAATTGCTACTATTTCGTTGTCGTGTGACGTATTACCTGCCTCTTTTGAAGCAATCAACAATTTCAAACGATCCACCAATTCATTGGCATCGTCCCAATAAATATACTCCATAGGTTTATTATTATATGTTAAACGATCGATACCTTTTCCTTTTGCTGAAGGAATCGATTTTAGACGAGTCAACACCTTGGACGATCTATTCGTTGTCGTTAGAGATTTTGTTTTGAATAAAGGTTTTATGATGTAGTGATATTTTTCAGTACTTGAGCCCTTGAGACGATCTAACGTGTCTAAGTGAACTTCAGTTTTTGCCAAAAGATTTTTGTAGTTCTGTAAATCTTGATCATTGTAACTGGGGTCTCGGTAAAATAGAAGTTCATACAAGCCTGGCGTTCCAATAACATATCTTCCTTCTTTGTTTTTCTCAGGAAGTATGTTTATATTACCGGTTTTTCCATCAAACGCAATTCGACGTTTGCCTAATAACCAACCGATTTCATCATTGTATATCGGACCATAATTTTTATCGATTTTATCATCTTTTTGGAAGTAATCTTCAATAAACTGATGACTGATGGCAGGATATTGGTCTAAATAGTCTGCGAAAGCTTCCTGGGAAATTTCGGGACGCATCTCTTCTGGAGACTCAGAACGTGTAATATTGCCGGATTCATCGGTTTCGGCCACCGGTTCCGTTTCGAGAAAAGGTGTAAACACATCATCAGGTTCTTCCTTTTTTATTTCCTCTTTTGGATTCAAATTTGTAATCGTTTTTTGTAATGTCTTTGAGGATTGCACAATTTCTTCAAGTGGTTTAGATATCGGCTTGAATAGTTTATTAATAGACTCATCCTGCTCTGATTTACCTAATTTCAACGCCAAGTATTTTTTGCGAATCGATCTGGCAAGTTCAGACACTTTTTTCTTGCGCAATGCAGCAGTAACCTTATCGCCGGACATATTGGTGCAGACTAAAGACATGCGCTACAATTTTATATATTTATCGAATCCTTTGCGATACCTGCCATCGTTGAAGGTGAAATCCTTCACAATGACCAAAGTACCATAACGGTCAGACCAGCACGTTGAACACACATTTTTAAATGTGTCAAATGTCATGTCTGGAGATACGTGTTCGTCGAATATATGTTTCAAGTTCACCTCATCTTGCTTGAATAACACAATTACATTACAATTATCGCGTATAAGCTGTTTCGGTATTTTTGAGTATGTTTGACAAAGATATGCAGCATCGATATCTTTATGTCTGCACATGGAGTAGTATTCACGAATTTTCTGTTGACCATCACATGCAACGTCATCGAATAAAAAGACAGAATTAGGCCGAGCTTTATCTGGACTTATTATTTCCTCGTTGTCTTTAAATGGAAAATAGCCAACGCCCTTGACTTGTGCTATAACTTCTTGCAGCAATTGGTACTTTGGTTGGAATAACGATTTTGAATAAACATAAACGTTTTTGAATTTCGCGCCATTCGGATTGAATAGGAGCGCCAGCACGGCATTCGTCTTTTCACACCCGCTGGGACCGCATATAATGGCACGGAAAGAATTTGGTAACAATTTACCATGTTTGCCGATCGATGGCGTTGAGGTGAAATCTAGATTTTCAATGGGTATCGTCTGCTCTTGTTGAATTATCTTCATAGTGTGTATCGTTTTTTCTTAGTGCTACTCTATAAATATAGGTGTCGCGCCACTTACGCGTATCAGTCTTAATGTTGGTGTTTGAAGGAGAAGGTCTCTTAAATTCTCTCATCAATAAACTACCTATTGAACTTCACTTACCTAGCTATCAGTACTGTGGACGTAAGTACTCTCCCCCCACCCCTTTTGTAAAAAATTAATTGTTTTTTTTTGGGTAGCCGGTACAAAATTGGAAAAACGTCTTGATCGTGGAGATCCAGGCATTAACCCCTTGGACGCTGCTTGTAAACAACACGATATTTCTTACTGGAAGAATAAGTCTCTCGAAGAACGACACAAAGCCGATCAGATACTTGAAGATAAAGCTTGGGCTCGCGTCAAATCAAAAGACGCTTCTTTGGCAGAGAAAACTGCTGCATTACTTGTGACAGGCGGAATGAAGGTGAAAAGAAAGCTGGGGATGGGTTGTCGCCGCAAACGTCGTTCTTTCCATCGAGATGTCATTCTAAAAGTGGGAAAGTCCATGAAAAAAGGGGCATCTTTGAAAGACACTGCAACGTTCGCCTTACGAGCAGCCAAAGCACTTATTAAAGAATTTGGTGGGAAAAAAGAAGTCGAGGTTCCTCGAGTGATACCTGTAGCGAAATCCGGAGGTTTCCTACCACTCATCCCTTTGTTTGCCGGCCTTTCGGCACTTGGAGCTTTGTCAGGTGGTGCTGCTGGTATTGCTAAAACTGTTATTGACGCAAAGCATGCGCAAAAGAAATTGGAAGAAGATAAGAAGATGTACGTCATAATAAGGCTATGGAACGTGTAGGATCTGGTCTGTATCTGAAAAAGTACCCAAAAGGCGGTTTTGGATTGTATTTAAAAAAGCAAAAAAACTAATAAAGCTACCCAATCACGCACTATCCGACTTTGACATAACACATTACGCAAAATTGCGTAAAATACCACATTTTCGAGGAGTTTTCATGCGAGACACTCTCCCCAAAGCCGGTCCCCGAAAACAAGAATGCGCAGTGGTTAATTTGGATACCTCTAAGAATAGCGGAAGTCATTGGGTAGCTTACAGGAAGATAAACAACAATGTAGAGTATTTCGATTCATTTGGTAACTTGAAGCCGCCGAAAGAAGTTGTTAAATATTTTGGAAAGAGTGCGAGAATTTTCTACAACAATACCCAATATCAAAACTACGATCAAATCAATTGCGGTCATTTGTGTTTGAAATTTCTACAACAATGACGGAACTATTACTACAACATATCTACCATGGAAAAACATTGAGTAGTTTCACTGCCGAAGAACTAAAGCACTTTCCCATTGAGCATCTAATAGAGTGTGTAAGGCCCAATCATATGGCTATAGCAGGCTGGAATTACCCGAAAGATCCCATTCTGAATGTCAGCGACAAGTCCTTCAACCTTCAAATTCCTCTCAAACATATTTTCAACATTTTCAACGATTATCCCATGATTACATGTGGGCGTCAAACAATACGATTAGTTCGAGCACGAAACGATAATGATTGCATATATATCACGGAAAAGAATGTCTCTGGTACGCTCACTAGTACAACTGCTAAAATTAACATTACAACCATTGAACTAAAAGTTAAACATATCTTTCCTAATGACGATATAAAATTGAATCTCATGAAATCCATTCAAAAAGATCAACCTATAGTTATTCCATTTAGGAAGTGGGAGTTACACGAATTGCCTGCAATTACTAAGGGCGCAAGACGTGAAGTTTGGGCTGTTAAAACATCCACTTCAGTTGAAAGACCTCGTTTTGTTATTGTTTTCTTTCAAACCGATAAACGTAACG
Source organism: Lochmaea crataegi (assembly GCA_947563755.1). Lineage (NCBI taxonomy): Eukaryota > Metazoa > Arthropoda > Insecta > Coleoptera > Chrysomelidae > Lochmaea > Lochmaea crataegi. The sequence goes on along the minus strand of OX387427.1, from coordinate 33,129,048 downwards.
TGGGTACAGCTGACCCGACTTTATTTGACAATGCCGACGTGCAAAGTATAAGACTGTCACTTAACGGTGAATATTGGCCTAATGAAAGAATGCAATTGGACTTTGGTAAAACTGACTACAATGAGGCATATTTTAACTATACTGAATTCTATCCCAACTACGCAAACTCCACACAGAAGCGCCCCCTGCTGGATTATTCTTCTTTCAAACGTCGTGCATTGTTTGTTATCGATTGTTCGAAGCAGGAGCAAAGCATGAAGGCGTCCACAGTCGATGTGAAACTCGACATTGAAGCAAACATAGGCTTTCCCGAAAATACCAAAGTCTATTGCATCATAATTCACGATTGCGTCATGGAATACTTCCCCCTCACCGAAATTGTTAAAAGCCTAAACTAGTTGCTGATCAGAGTTAGTATTCGAGCAGACGTCAACATGAGAATAGCATTTGTAGACATTCAAGGCTTTGTCGTAGATGGGATTTTCGTTGCCAAAGAACTCACCATAGAAATCGGCTTCAAAAGTTCGCATTACATATTTTTGCCGCCGCAACCGTTCTCCACATTAAGTAACGATGATAAAAAGACTACATCATACTTGGAAAGGAAGGTACATGGCATTCGATACTCTTCAGGAGATGTAGAATATTCCAAAGTAAACGAAATATTGGAAAGCAAGCTATTGTATGCTGCAGACTATATTTACATTCGAGGGCAACAAAAAGCGGAATTTCTGTTGAAGAAATGTCACGTATTTGGTGTTTTCCCACACATTATTGACGTTTGCAAATTTGATGGCACGCCGTGTGCAACAGGAAACTTTGTTCATGATCCAAATCCCTGCCACGCCTCTGGACTATATTCGTGTACCGAAAGAAATGTACAACGCCTCAGTCACTGGTTTTCAAATACTGTATTACCATTATAAATAAAGTTTTTTTAAAGTAACATGGGTTTTTTATTGAAACACTCTGTATATTCATCAACTTTTATATTACATGAGGATTCAAATTTTCGTTTCACTATTTTTAAAATAATTTTTAAAATTAAAACAAAGACAAATACTAATATTACACTTGACATAGCAAAAACATTATTGATTTCATTTTTTATATCTTCTTCTGTTCTATTGAACATGGTTGAATACGTCTTAACGGATAAGTAACTTGTGTAATTGTCTGCATGCTAGCTCTTTAGGTAACCAGTTTATACTGAGACTGCTCCACGCCTGTCGTACTTCTTCTTCTTCCCCACCAGATAAACTGAGATTCTCTATTTGCCTTATAACCTCACTTTTATCCTCATAAAAAGCAATTCGATGACTGTACTCTTCTGAAGCCATATTACAAATGAGCCCACAGGTTTGACGTAGCTTGTGACACGTGACGTTTGGCGTAGTATGTAACGTTCGCCGCTACACGTGACGTGACACGTGACGTTTGACGTGACACGTGACGTTTGACGTGACACGTGACGTTTGACGTGACACGTGGCGTTTGACGTAGCACGTGACGTTTGGCGTAGTACGTAACGTTCACACGTGACAAGTTGCGTTTGACGTAGCACGCGACGTGCCACTTCAGTTCAAATATTATATAGTATGTTACTTTTAAGCCCCCCGGTATATTACGAAATTCGTTGGTAATATTTCAACATAAGTTACTTTTAAGCCCCCCGGTATATTAGCGCGCGCCTGTTATCATCACAACGGATCAGTCTCGATTACGTCACAACTTACGGCGCCTAGCGTACGGTGCGCGCGCGACCGTAATGCAGCATGTAATACCTTTCTTCGCATAGAATAAACATGAGATCTCATGGTCTACTGTGTTAAATCAATTGCTATTGACGCGTAGGTTGGCGGATCGATCCGCACTCAAGTCAAAACTTTTTTAAAATTAAATTCGCCTCATGATGCGCGAAGCATACTAAAAATGGCGAACTGCACGGCTCGGGGACTAAAACTGGCGGCCGCCTCATGATGCGCGAAGCAGACTAAAAATGGCGAACGATGCGCACGGCGGACTAAAAATGGCGGACGCCTCATGATGCGCACGACGGGGCGCTCTCTCTCACACACATTGCCTCCATGACTCTCTCTCTCTCTAACACACTGTTTTCCCTATACTTGTCGCTGAACTCTCTTAGTCTATCTACTTGGAGGATAATGAAGGGCATACTCCTAGGACTAGAGTATCCAAAGGAGGATTTCTCCAAGAAGGATCTAGTGAAAAGACTGTTGAGCCTGATAAGGGCTATTGGTCTCTTCACATGAACGGTATAACCAAGAGCACAAAAAGTCTAATGGCTGAGGTGTCGAGGTCTCTAAGCCTCTGACTGGTGGTGCCGAACTAATCAATCAATCAACTGGTAACTCTCTCAAAATCTCCCATTACTCCGTGCCATTACTGTTTACACATCGGGCAAAATGGGGTTTTAACAAATATAACAACCATAAACATAAAAAAACTAAACAATCACCATTATCATCATCATCATCATCAATGGATTTGAAATGCTATGAGTCTCTACCATCTAGTAATCAAAGGTTACGATGAACAGTTGTAAAACTTTATTAACATCATAGCATTGTACAGAGATTTAAGAGACAAAATAATATTGTATAAAAGAATAGGTTGAAAGGTTGACGTTAATAAAATTATACCACAAACAACTAGATGAATTTGTGTTTTTATAATACCTCTATTGTATAAATATTGGTTGAAGACAATAAAGTTAAAGTTTTAAAATTCTTAAAAGTCTATACATATTTGCTTTATCAAGAGGCCAGGCAAGGCTACTCGGTTCGGCTCGGCTTCGGCTCATCTCTTCCATTTTAATCTTATCACCATCCCAATAATATGAGCTAGTTTAGATTCACCTGGTAAACATCGCATCTGATTCACATAATATAATAATACACACACTTTTGATATACATCATGTAAAGTTGCAATTATTGATTCTTTCCTCATCTCTTATTCTTCTTTTCACTTCTTGTACACCTTCTGGTCATTGTTGATTCTTCTTGTACACCCTCTGGTCATTGTTGATACTTTTTGCAATTTACACACTTTTGATACAGCCTGTATATTTGCAATACATATTGATTATCTCTTCTTTTATTCACTTCTTGTACACCTTCTGGTCATTGTTGATTCTTCTTGTACACCCTCTGTTCATTGTTGATACTCATTGCACTTCTTCGGCGTATTCTTTCACCATTACACCCTCTGGTCATTGTTAGTACTTCTTTACTATATAGATACTTTTTCGGCTATGGCCATCCACTTTGGAGTCCCTGCCAAAGTGTCCTAGAGCCTGCATAGCTATTCTTCTACCATTCTTATTGAAACAACCGGTATAAGGTTTCAAACTATGCCAAGAAGGAAAAGTACTTTTTGGTACATAATTTCTCAAATTTTATCATGCAACGTTGCCAAGTTACATGAACATTTCTGATATTTCCTGATTTTGCTTATTTAGCAAAATATCACCGTAACAAAGTGGTTTATTATCCAGATTATATTCAGAGAGCTCTACCGAAAATAGTACTCTCTAAAATTATGCAGTATTTTTTGAGAAAAAAGCAAGAAACATGCATTTTCTTAATAATAACACGTCATTCACGGAAAAATATCACATGTTACGACATAGCAATTAAAAAAGATAAATTCGAATCCATATATTCAATATTGTAGTGTGGTAGGCAACGACGGACGAGTTTTTAAATAGCTGCTTAGCTCATGAATATTGAAATATTATTCATTGGATAGTCAAATTAATAATCCTCCATCTCACAATGGAAAGATTCATGTAATCGTAGGTCGAACTTAGCATAATAATGTAGAAACACCAACGTTAATCGAAAGGGACTTCAGATTCGATTTAACCGTCAATGAATATCGTTAAGCGAAAAATAAAGCTAATATTTTTTTCTGTCAGAATTTCTACAATAAATAAAATATAAAATTTTTTTATACAGTTCCAAAATATTATTAAAAAATAACGCCTCGCACCTCTATTTTAGGCTTCCGTTTTATCGTGTATATCACTGAATTTTCACACCGAAAACATTCAGTTTACTCATAAAGTTCGTGCGTTTTCCTCTCACGCTTTGTGCGCTTCCAAATCTCGGGTGTTATACACGTGCTTTTGTCAGTTTTCAAGTTGTTCAAGTTAAAACAGTAAACTGTGTGACAGTAAACTGTGTGACAGTAAGGCGGGAAGAAAGAATATTTTATCTACACGTATGTTTGGAATTTCGTACGTTACTTTATTTATTTTTTTCTACAAAGATATTTTAACACAGTCTGTTTCTTTTATCATAAGGTAACATCACTATTTTATAGACGGTAATAGATACGAAAACGATTAAATGGACAAAAATGTAACTACTATGGAGAACATTATATTTATAAAAAAATATTTACAGACTTTCTGGAGTTATACAGGAAAAAATAAAAATGTATCTTTTGGGTTTTTACACTTACGACTATTAAATACGGACTTATGCTCTTTTGTAAACTTGTTATGATTTCGTCAAACGAATGTAAGTTTCATTTTCCATTTTTTGATATTTTTTATTTAAAAGCCAAAAGCAGCATTTTTAGATTTTCCTGTATAACTCGACAATGGAGAGGGTACATGGTAGATTTTTTAACAGCACGGGGTAAATCCCGACCAAAGGGACGAAGGTTTATGAAACGGTAAAAGTTTTAAAATTTTTGTATTTAGTAGTTTATATTAATAAAGATCGGCTACAATTTAAAATTATTTTGAAATAAATAGAATGTGCGGCATAAAGTTATTTTTACATTTTATTGAAACTTCCGATAGTCCATGAAAAATAAGCAATATATAGTCCAGGCATTACACACCGAAAATCGCCTTTTTGCGATAATCGCTGGTACCAGCTTGAAACTTTGTATAAAGGTTGCAAAAAATACGTACAATAAAATAGTACTAACCCGCAAATGCAAAACCTTGCACGACATTGTTTAAATTACCATATTGTGCTATTTTCTAGTACAATTACTCGTTCATTCGTGAATATCTTTTTTGCTCTTGATTATGAAGAAAAAATGTTAAATACTTTTTTTTTGTCTTCTAAAAACGAACAATATGAAACCAACCGCGTCGAAAAATATTGATTAGATCAAAAGTTATTGATGATTAAGTTTACATAAACATTAGTTTGATTAAACACTATTAGATTATTTTGTTAACAATGACAATATCCTGTAATTGTGCTTAATTACTGTACTCCGTCAACAGATCACGTGTGCCAAACCCGCAATCGGTAAGTTGAATAGTTAATGAGTTATAGCGTTATAAACAAATTGACGTAGCATTTTTTTACAATAAACCTGTACCACTTTGTCACTTTCCCTGTATGACGCTGATTTTTTCTAAGGTAGATTACGTACGGTGTAATCGAGCGGCGTCGTTATTTTTTCAAAAATTGCAATTGCACGGCCAAAATAGGGTTTTTCTACAAATAACAACAAAAAATGTATACTTTGTTTGACGCACGCGCATCTACTCAGGTTTCAATATTTCCAGATTTTCGACAACGGGAATAGATTTCTCTCGTCGCGAGGTATGAAATTAAAAAAAAATCATCCAAATATCTTTATTGGATCCCAAGAAAAGTCGACTTTAAGTAGCACCGTTCAATTTGAATGGCTGCGTCAAGATTTCGCTGAAATTTTTAATAAAATACAGATGGGCCTATGAGAAAAAGTATAACTTTGAAATTCCACACTTCATAATATATGGATATTTTGTATATTTAAAAATAATTTTAAAATATATCCTTTATCGATATACGTGGTCCTGAAGTGACAAAAATTTTAAAACTTTTGCCGTTTCGGTATAAACCTCCATCCCGTTGGTTGTATAACTAACCCTGTGTAATGTTCTCCATAATAGTTTCCTGTTTGTCCATTTAATCGTCTTCGTATCCATATATGATACCATATGATAAAAGAAGCAGCCTGTATATGGATTTATTTTTCTTTCTAATATTTTTTTATTAAGATATACGTTAACAGCGCTTATTAACATCTTTCAGGATAAATGTTTTGAAAGAATTTAGGTCGTCTCTTTTGTAATAAATGGAACACCATGTAAATGATTGCTTTTATTTTGTTTCCAGGAAAGTTACTGAAAATATTTGTGATAAGTTTTAAAATATGAGCTAGAATCAGTCAAAATTTTATTTAAATATCATTGAGGATTTACAAGGTATTGAACTTTATCGCACTAATGAATCACCTTGTATAATTACTTTAAAACATAATTTCAGTTATTTTTAGTAACTGTCATTATGCCCACTTTTTTGTCTCTCAAAAAATAAGAATCGTTTTTATTTTTAATAGCTGAATATGATCATATTTTAACTAAAAAATGAAAAAATAACAAAAAAATAATGATTTATTCGCTTAAGCAATATTTAAAATATTCTCAGACGTATTAATAATAAAATTTATATTATTTCAACATGACTTAAAAACTAAATTAGTAAAAAGCATATTATTAAATACATTAAACATCATTTTAACTCTAGAATGATACCAGATCCTTAGTAATAACATTGTTTAGGTCTACTTATACAATGGTAATAAGTTTGGGTATGTTTTACACCGTCCTTAAGTTAACCCAACTTTTTCGGTCAAATGTTTTCTAGAAGTAATTGTCCCTTTGTGATTATAATAGAAACATTTTTATACAGGAAAGTTGTATTTGATTATACAGGGTTAGTTTAAAGTATGGAAAAGAAGATTTTGCAAGGTTGCCATATGAGCATATTTTCACGTTGCGACAAAACTTACAGGGTGGTCCTGAAAAGCGCAGTGACTGCAATGAATGATTTTTTTAAATGGAACACCCTGTATATTATATCATTTTATGAATATTTTTGACTTCTAGATTAACTTTGTTATAAGGTACCCTATGCCCAAATTCTATAGTTATGCACATATCGACAATTATAATAACTACTTATCGTCACAAAGCTATGCTTTGTAAATAAATATTAGTGAACTGTCAAAATTGGTTAATGTCAATTACTTTGTAAAATGGCATATCTTAGCGATACAGAACGCATACAAATCCTAATTTTAGGAGGCTTTGGCGACAAGGAAAGAACGTATGAAGAAGTTAAACGCATATTTAATTAATTGAATCCTCAACACGTTATTAACCGATCAACCGTTTTCAAAACTGTCAAGAGGTATAGAGATACTGGACATGTTAAGAATTGTCTTAAACCTGGAAGGCCAAAAACTGCTAGAGATGATGGAACAAAATTTAATGTGCTACTCCAAGTTGAGGAAAGTCCTCAAATATCTTCAAACCAGCTAGACAACAATTTCGCTCAGATGTCCGTGGTCAGAAAAAATGAAACCCTCTAAAATTCACTACAATCAAGAACTTACAGAAGATGATCCAGACCGCAGATTACAGTTTTGTGAAATGGTTGAAGAAAAAAAGAACCTTGATGTTCATTTTGAAAAAAAAATTGTATTTTCTGATGATGCAACGTTTTGCCTCAACGAAGAAGTAAATAGACATAATTGCCGGATTTGGTCTAGACGTAATCCCCGTTGGATGAGCGAGAGACACACTCAGTGGCCGCAGAAAATAAATGATTGGACGGGGATTATTAATAATTACATAATCGGACCTTTTTTTGTAGAAGTTAATTTAAATGGTAACAGATATCTGGACCTGTTAAGAATATTTCCCAATCCCATGTTACCCATGTTACCTTCTGATGACATATGGTATCAACAAAATGCTGCTTCCCCCCCATTACACCCTGGCTGTACGTACTTATCTGGATATAGTGCTTTCACAGAGATGGATAGGACGTCGAGGAGCGATAGAATGGCCGGCTCGGTCACCGGACTTGACCCCATTAAATTTTTTCTTGTGGGGATTCCTTGAAAATGAAGTTTACAAAAATAGACCAGTTAATCTACAAACTCTACAAAATCGTATTTTGGAAGAGATAAACCTAATACCACACACATATTCACGTGATTAAATTGTACAATTTTGTAAAAGACTTGGATACTGTCAAATTGTAAATGGTTTGCACTTTGAACATTTACTTTAGAATTTATTGGGTTACCTATATTTCTCCATTTATTTCAATGTTGATTATATATTATTACTAATTGGATTCAAGTTGTAATACTAGAATAAAAATTTTGCAATAATTAAAGTGCCGATATCTGCGTAACCATAGAACTTGGGCATAGGGTACCATAGCAGAGTTGATCTAGAAGTCGAAAAAATTCATAAAATGATATAATATACAGGGTGTTACATTTAAAAAATCATTCATTGAAGTCACTACGCTTTTCAGGACCACCCTGTATGTTTTGTCGCATCGTAAAAATATGCCTATATGGCAACCTTACAGCATGCGTTAAAATCTTCTTTTGATTGTTTTCCGTTTGTGAGATATTCACATGTTTCCATACTTTAAACTAACCCTGTATACAAAAAATTCATGCTAGACACTTTTACCATTCCTCACATATTTGAACAAATTAGAAAACTATTTGTAGATGTAGATTCTGCAGATGGAGATTTGCTAGAAAATCAAAAACAGAATAAGAAAAGAAATCTCTTAGGGGCCGCTTTTCGACAGCAGTATACCTATACAGAGATATTTTAGAAACCAGCAAAGATAGTTTTTTTTCATAAAGTTGTACCAAGTTTAAATAAAAAATTTCATTCATAATTTTTTATTATTTTCATGAAAATTAACAATATTAAAGAAAGTCTAGAGTTGTGACATATTTACATTTCATGTTCAATGGATCAATATAAAAATTGTATTATTTTTGCATTTTTGTAAATTTATATTTTTTGTTTTGTTTTCGTTGTTTACAAATTTTTATGAACTAAATTTTTATTGCTTATTGACAAAAATGTACGTTTTAAAACACTAGTGGAAATAAAAGTTTTTATATTGACTCACTGAATATGAAAATGTTTAGCCTTTTTTGCATTGCTATATACGACGTGTTTTGGCATTTCTTTCTAATATGTCGCATTTCTGAAATATTAAGGGTGGGTCCTTTTCAAATGAACAGTATTTTTCGTCAAATTTCAATTTTCTTGAACTTGGGTCGTAGATTGACCGAATATTTTTTGAAATATTTCTATTTTATTGTAAATTATACCATCAATATAACCACAAAACAGACAAACATATATAGAAATGAAGGTTTAAGGAATGACTTTGACTAAAAAATAGGCCTGGCAGCTAAGGCCTTTAACCCGAAAAGAAGAAAATATGTTAAATTGTTCATCTTAGCACCGTAGATAAACAACTTGTTTATCTACGGTGATCTTAGCTGTTGCTATGTTACATGTCATTCGTCGTTGACATTTTTCTATTTTTTAATTTCCATTTGAAATCGTTTGAGTTTTTATATTACCTGAATAAATCTTTTTGTCCTTGGCCCTGCATTAACTATCACAGGATTTTTTATCATAGGTAAATTGAAAAAATCTAATTTTTTATTTTACATTTTTGAGGTTAGGTTTTCATAATCAAAATATTGTTCATTTTGCAGTTAAAAATGATGATTACCCAAAAGATTTTTATACCCATACAAACCATATTACATATTAGCGGTCTACCCAAGGAACCTACGTTTGTGAAAATAAAAAAAGATAGTCCTATGAGCTTCTATTTGTGACTGTTCGAACATTATTTACATTTGCCATTTGCTTTTATTTTGTTCTTCAGACAAAAACTGTAATTTATTCGATTATTTGCTGTTTACTAAGATAAAATCTTGTGTTTTTTGTACTTAGATATTCAACCAGAAAAAAATTATTTGATTTATTTTAATATTTATTCTTTTTCCATTGGTTTTCAGTAGGAATGTTTTTGTATTAAGTTTTTCACTTACGAAAGGTTTTTTAATTTCATTTGCCCATTTATCATTCCTTATTGTATACAATATTTGCAGCTAGACGATTTAACACAATACTGTTATTATTAAGGTGCAAAATCGTTCAATTGCAAATATTGTACAATATTACGCGTATCCTTAAAGTTAGAAATTGAAAAAATCGCCATAAATTGGTTCTGAACCCATCCACTGCGATCGTTGAAATTCTTCTTTCATACCTTGACACAGGACTTTCACTTCTATAGTTTTGTCTGTTTTGTGAATATAACATATAACCTTCAGCCATGCTACTACTTTTCCATTTTTAATTCGACGAACTTTAAAGTAAATTTGCCGCTCTAGAGCACAAATAGTGTAAAATCATGACAGATCGCGGAAAACGCCAACTTTCCAGTTAAATTTGGATCCATGGTTTGTATGTATGAAAGCTTTCTTTGGATAGTGGTCGTGAAAAACGTTCTATTTATATGAGTTTTTCAAATTATTACGAGTTTAGTAAAATATTAATCAAAACTTTGTTCATAGAACTAACATTCATTCCTGAATACAATATTTTTATTTTGAAATAAGGATAGCCACATCAAATACCTCCAGCAACAGTGCAGTATGAATATTTATGAATGTTTAATTTGCTTGAATGTTTTTTTTGCAATTTTACAAATAGAAACTACAAAATAACTTAAAAAAAAACAAGGCCAGCTTCAATAGACATTCAACTAAGAAACAAAAACTAAATGTTTTATAAAATACTTAATTTAATACTTATTTAGTGTTAATTTTATAATGTAATTAGGAAATTATTCTGATTATGTAATTATTAATTGTTTTATAATAATTTTAAAATCGATGCCAAGAACATAAAAAATATACAAAGTGTTTCATTAATACTTGGAAACATTTTAACTGTAGAATCCTGAGCTCAAAATATGAAGATTTGACCCAAATCACCTAAATAAATTGTGTCTCCCGTCTGAGTTATAGTACTTCAAAACTATTTGAGATATTATTGTCGTACTTGGCAGGAAATGTAGGTACTATATGCGAATAGAAGACAATATTTTGTCCACCACTATTAATTACCTGTTTATAAATAAATTTATTTTTTTCTTTTTTCTTCAATTTAGGAAGGGATTATAGTGTCTTATTCGCTTTCCATATTATGTTTTCTGCTAGTTTCAACTTAAATTCAGTATAATAATTAAAATTCTTGCAATCAGCTATAAATTATTCAAAACGTCACTTTCTTAGTTTTGACATCATCATACGCTCTATATACAACAGCTTGGTTGATAAATTATTATGTCTTCGTAGCGGAGTGGTTTAGAGTTCTGACTGCGTGAAATGAAGAATAGTGAGCATAGGGTTCAAATCCTGGTCGCGGTGATAACTTTTATTTATTATATTGTGATGTTTGTATATAAATAACCTCGAAATAACCTTAAATATAGGTCCTATTTATCCGTGTCATGTGACCTGTTCATTATCCACACCTATTAGTCACTGGTGAATAATGTACGTAATTATACTTGAAGAAGTACACGTAAAATGTAAACATTATCAAATAGTCGTGGACAAAAGTTATTATTTTTCGAGATATTTCAAGTTACTGCACAGTTTTTTTAAATTTTAATTATGTCGCAAATTAAACTTTAATCCCTATCAATCGAAAGATATGATGTTATTTATAAAAATTTCTTGAAACGAGTAGATGCACTGGAAAATTTAAAACAAATTGTGGTTCTGAAAATGTTATAATATATGGATTCTACAGTTGAGATATTTCCAATTAGTTATGAAACACCCTGCTACTACGAGTACAATATCAAACTTGAAACAACGGATCTACATTAAAAATTGCCGAGTGCCTACGAACTGTGCGACGTGAAGACAGACGTTTACTTGGCACCGACTTCAAAATTATAAAACAATACCACTATTCATCGTACGGAGATGAAAAATAAGTAGCCCCTTCTCTTCTATATGCCCTTACCTACGTCAATGAGCAGCATGAACTAATTAAAATAATTTATTGGACTATAAAACTATTGGTACAGTTATCAGTGCGATTTTCGACATTCTACGCGCTTCTGTTTTTTTTGCTCTAAAAATTTTCTGAAGCTTTAATGTCCGAAAATGACACCTCAATTGTTCTAGTTTGATGGGCTTTTGTCTAGTATTTTAGTGGAGATAGAGATGAAACCTATCGCAAACACTTACCTACTTTTTTTAACTAAAAGAGGGAAATAATCGAAAATAATTTTTCTACTACCGTGCTTAAAGTACGTACTTTAGACACACTTTCGAGTGCGTAAAACTTTACTTTACGCACTAGTGCGTTAATAAAAAGTTCCAATTTGTATGTAGTTATACCTAGTCTTATGAAAATATAGGTAGGTATAATAAACGGATATTATATCTGAGTTTTTTTTTAAATCAGAGATTGAAACATATAGAATTCAGTAAAGTACATCTAATAATTATTAGTAAATAATTATAAGTTGGCTGTGAGTGACTGACATTTTTTCTTCATGCATTGAATCTGACATTTAAAATTTAAATTGAGATCTTCCGACTATACCCACCTAGGGTAAGCAAGCACATTTTTAGGAAACTATGATGTTATATTAGATTATTTTTTTAGAAAACCGAATAGGTAGGTACATATAATTATAAAGATGGATTCCTCTGACGATCTCTCAGAAGATTATTTCGCAAATACACCACCAAACATATTAGACGTAGCACAGAATGCTTCTAATGATTTATTGCCCCAAAAATCTGTGAATTTATTTTTGCTTATATTTAGTGTCCAACAAATTATCAACAGTAAAAGAAAATCTTTATAAATCATCAGTTTTTTTTTTAAATTAAAATTTCATTGTATGCAATTCGTGTGTAAACTCCCTTTTTTGACTCATGTGATCGTCGCAATCGCCTTATTCACATTCGTCAAAAAATGGTTACTTTACACACTAGTTGCATAAATACTATTTACCCATTAAATTAAGAATAAAGAATATATTTTAGTAACAGAAATTAAACAATATGTAACTATGCATGTTTATAATTCAATATCGACGGCAACTAAAATTCATTCCTCGAGTAATAAATAAATCTAAGATAAATATTTATATTAAATTTAAACCCTTACAGAGCGCGGTTACCTATGTTGTTGGAATCTGTGAACTTTGCTATGTGTATTGTTTTGGAATTAGAGAATCGATTTAGATGTTGGTTACAAACAAAGTGTGTTGTCAGTATAGCGGGTTATTCATTGGGTCTGTATAATTATTGAAGACCTAATACATGTATATTTTTGTTGTGAAACTTTTTATTAATTTATGTAAACACACTGAATAAGATTGTTCTTACTCACTCGTATCTGACAAAATCTATCCCAACTTAATAAATTTTCGTTACCAATTCAAACGTTCTTGTTAGTCCCAAACAAAATTATTGCATATTAATACCCTACTCTTATTTACTTCATTTTTTTTAATTAACTCTGATTTAAATACACATGACTAGATTTCTATAACAGGAAAGTGACTCTTTCAATTCTCACAAAATAGGTATCCTATTTTAACTCACAATTTATTTGTGACAAGTCACGCATTTATTAAACGATTTCCTATACAAACACAAGCGTCATCATAAAGTTGGCGTTTAATAAGAACGAATTATTCGTTAGGTATCTCGACTACGTAAAAGATAATCTGTTTTGTTCGAAAATTTTCAGAATGATTTTAAAATAGACTATCGAAAACTATTTTTAAAACCAAATATTTCGTTTGCTTTTATTAGACGTGTATTGTAGTGTTACAGAATTATCGATGAGTGTGAATGATTTTTAGAACGAAACGTGTGTATTTTCGATGTTTTGATTACATTCTTCATCATCAATCATTCTACTCGATTTTCATTATTTATATACTTACATAAATTACACAGACTGTTTCACGATCTGCTTATCCTTTCTATACAAGGTGTACCAGGAGTTTATACTAAAAACTTGGGAGATGGTAGGTGTGCTAAAAATGATGATAGTAAAGTAAATTTCTCAATATTTCGTTGAATGGTCTTAAGGATTTAATAATGAAAGTTTATAAATCCTTCATTGTACAGTAAACAGTAACAGATCCGAAGTAGGTAAAATTTTGATACTAAAACATACATTAAATTTATTTTGTAAAAAAAAATCACTGAATTGTTTAAAAACAAATTTAACTTTTATTTATTAATTGAAATTGAACAAATTAAACTGTTGAAACAGACAGGGTGGCCCACCGTATTCGCTTTGGTTTACTTAATCTATTTGGCAGATGTCATCAAAAAATATTGCAAATAAAAAAGATGTAGTTTGATAATGGCCACATTTAAAAATATTTTGTACTATACAGGGTTTTCGCCAAAAAGTGGAAGGTATCAAAGTTATTTGTATTCATTTTCGATATCGAAAGCTGCTAAAACTTGTAAGAGATCAGGTTTTTTGTACGATTCTTCTAAATAAAGGTAATTTTTCAACAAATACTCTTGAATTTCCCGTTTATTTTTGTTGTTAGCTTGTACTTTATTCAATTGACGGCTATGATAAGTTGTATTGTCCGTCAGAATTATACTTTTTTCCGGTATATTCGGCAATAAATAATTTTCAAACCAATCTTCGAAGAGTTCTGTTGTTGTATTTTGGTGATAATATAACCTTAATTTTTTTCGCTTTTCAAAGAAACGAGTACGATACGATACTGAGCTATTGTTATCGGATTAAGGCCTACCTGCTGTGAGTTTTTCTCTTAAATCAATCATGCCGGTGTTGAGTTAAAATGAAATATCTTGAAATGGACTTTACTTACTCCCTTCATTGACAAACGAAGTCAGAAATTAAAAATTGGTTTTTACTTATAACCCAGTAAACCAAAGATTGTTGGCAAACACTCGGCCACCACTTGGCACTTATGGAAAAGCGCTGGCTCTTTTCACCACTTTCGGAACATATGTGGCCCGAATATATACCACCCGGCAAACAGAATACCAATATTATTCCGAAAGTAGCACAGAACCGGCAATCCGGTGCCAGCATATACTCTGTGCACCGAACGATTACAGTAGACAGCTACCCCGGATCTGGGACACCTGGTTTTTCGCCGTGCGCGGCCCGCTGGTGATATAACCAGACCCTTTCGGTATATCTTTGGTCCTCAGGCGACCCGCCACAGAATTAGGTCGTCGGTCCAGTAGCCACCCTGTCGTGCGTGTTTTAAATTTCCCTCCAAGATGTAGAATCAAGTTGAAGAGGGAGTTGGCTGCTCACTCGTGTGATTTAAGGTTAGATCTGGGTTAGATTTGCAGTTGTTTTGTCGGTTTTTTTTGTGTTAGTTTTGGTCGTTCGCTATTAAATTATATTCTTCTGGTAATCTGTGATTATATTATAAATGGGATCGAATCTAAGTTGTCTGATCAAGATTATTTCAATAAAATGGTGAGTCTTGTTGAATTATTTTATAAAAAAATTATGTATATTGTTGCGAGGTCACCAAATCAAAGCCGGCCCTGTTCCACGAGTGTAAATTTTGGTGGCTGCGCTCCCCTTGCGTTAGAATGTACTCGAACATTCGTTTCGTTCGCCGAGCGCCGAAGGCACTAGAGTGTTCCAGAACCGATAAGGACTATATATACGTGGGTTTTCGAGTGCGTATCAGTTAGTTAGCAAGTTTGAAACAATTAGTGTAACAGTACAGTACAGTTAGTTCGGAAGAATTAGTGAATTAAATAGTGCAGATAAATAGGGTAATATCCAAGTGGTGAAAATAAATTAGAACCAATATACTGAGTGTAAATAAATTAGCAGTCATTGAGTATAGTGTGTATATAAATTAAGTTTAATACAGAGTGTGTGTTTCTTTAAATAAATAGATAGTAATTAGCCATAGTGTGTATAATTTTTTCCCACAATTTAAAAACTGTTTAAATAAATAATAAAAAACATTACATTACATTTTTAAATTGTGGGAAAAAATTGTACACACTATGGCTAATTACTATCTATTTATTTAAAGAAACACACACACTGTATTAAACTTAATTTATATACACACTATACTCAATGTCTACTAATTTATTTACACTCGGTATATTGGTTCTAATTTATTTTCACCACTTGGATATTACCCTATTTATCTGCACTATTTAATTCACTAATTCTTCCGAACTAACTGTACTGTACTGTTTCACTAATTGTTTCGAACTAGCTAACTAACTGATACGCACTCGAAAACCCGCGTATATATAGTCCTTATCGGTTCTGGAACACTCTAGTGCCTTCGGTGCTCGAACTACGCGCGAACGAAACGAATGTTCAAGTACATTCTAACGCAAGGGGAGCGCAGCCACCAAAATTTACACTCGTGGAACAGGGCCGGCTTTGATTTGGTGACCTCGCAACATTGCCCCCTGGGACTTCTGTGTAGCCGAGACTGGTTGTTTAAATCGGCAACTGGACCCATCCCTACACTATCCGGTCGTATGGAAATAACAGGGCACTGACTTCATTGTACACTGATAACCGGGGGTATAGCTGCAGATTAATATGTGGACACCGGTATCTTCGAAGATCAGTTCCATCATATTCCTGATGACTCGCCAATCCAACTGGTTGCTCTCTATCTTAGGCATAGCTAGTTTCTTCACGTTGGATTCCAGGCCATGGTCTCGAAGGCTACGTAGTGCTTCCCACACATTCCGGTAGGTGGATCGATCTTGAAATTCGTTTTTTGTTACCAGGCTGAGTCTCAGCGTCTTGCCAGGGGTTGGGATCTGTTCTTCAAGTTTTTCTAGTTGCCCAAACTTCTTGAATGGTCCTGACTTTGTTTACCTCGAAGCCTTCGTGGCTGCTTCATATTCAAGAGCAGCAGTTAATGAATCGACCAGTGTTTTGGGATGCGCCAAACGAAGCGTCCTCTGCATGTCAGGGTCACGCAAGCCATCAATAAAGGCCTGGATGCCCAGACATTCCATCATGTTTTCCGGTGCTGATGGATAAGCAAATCGAACTAGTCGGGCGATATCCACTTCATATTCTTGAAGAGTTTCGTCACGTTTCTGCCTTCGGTTCTTCATCTGAGATTGGTACAAGTGTTCTAGATGTTCGTGACCATATCGCATGTCCAACCTCTTCTTCAGCTGCTCGAAGTCATCCGTTTCTTCAAGGGGTATTGTCTGAAGCACATCTAAGGCATCTCCCCGAAGCGTGATGGTTAAGTTCACTGCCTTCTCCTTATCGGACCAATTATTCGCTCTAGCGGCTGCTTCAAACTGTTTAACATAATTGGTCCACGACATCTTTCCATCGAACGTTGCGGGGGAATTGGTGGAGAAAAGTTCACGCATACGGTAATCGTAGCTGACATCGAAGAAGACGTGATTCTGGGAATGGATGCAATGAATCTACATGGTTTCCTGTTAGACTTCGGAAACAGAACCATTAAAGTGGGTTCCGAAGAGGTATTCCTTCATCCATATGAAGGCAGCACGGTGTTGGCAGCTGTACAGGGAGATACTGCTCTACCTGCACGAAGCGAAACCATGATAGTAGCGCGGCTACAGGGAATCATGGAGGAAGGTACACCGGTTATGATGGAGCCATGGAACCACGACGATGAGGTTGGTAGAGGTGTACTAATTGGAAAAGGACTGGTTACGTCAGCGAAGGAGATCCCAGTACGTGTCATAAACGTGAACGATCACCCAATTACCATCAAGAAGTCAACCAGAATTGGATCATGCGTACCAGTGACATCCATAGTTCGTCAAACAACGACAACTGACAATTCTAATGAGAGATTTGAACAGATGTTGTCAATAGCTGGACAATCCTTGAATCGAGCCGAGAAAAGGAAAATGAGAGAATTTCTCTTGCAGTATCGTGACCTTTTCGTACCAAAAGGAGGGAAGACTGGCAGGACATCAGCCGTCAAACATAAAATCGATACTGGTGATGCCAAGCCAATTAGACAATCAGCTCGAAGACTACCACGAGCAAAGAGAGGGGAAGCTGAAAGAATTATTGAAGAGATGAAGGAAGAGAAAATAATAGAACCATCCACTAGCCCTTGGGTGTCTCCTGTAGTGCTGGTCAAGAAAAAGGACGGAACTACCAGATTCTGCGTAGACTATCGTCAGCTAAATAACGTGACGAAGAAAGACAGCTATCCTCTGCCTCGAATCGACGATACTCTAGACACTTTGGCCGGCAGCAAACTGTTTTCCACCTTGGACCTGAAGTCCGGTTATTGGCATGTAGAAATGGACACAGAAGACAGAGAGAAAACTGCTTTCACCACCGGATCTGGATTATGGCAGTTCAACGTCATGCCATTCGGGCTCTGTAATGCGCCCGCGACATTTGAAAGACTCATGGAAAATGTCTTGAGAGGGTTATCTTGGAAAACATGCCTGGTCTATTTGGACGACATCGTAGTATTAGGGTTGACATTTGAGGAACACCTGAAGAATTTGGAAGACGTATTCAAACGACTTCAAGCTGCCCAGCTCATGTTGAACCCGAAGAAATGTCAGCTATTCCAAAACCGAGTCAACTATCTGGGTCATATTGTGAGCAATGAAGGAGTGGCGGTAGACCCAGAGAAAATTGCTTCCATCAAGCAATGGCCGCAACCTACCGACAAACACCAAGTTAGGAGCTTCCTTGGACTTTGCACGTACTATCGAAGGTTCATAAGGAAGTTTGGGGATATTGCCAAGTCACTAACTCGACTCACAGAAGAAAACAGAACGTTTCATTGGGATGAGGAATGTCAAAATACTTTTGAAACCCTGAAGAGACGATTACCCACGGCGCCGATACTAGGATATCCGTTAACAGAGGGATACTTCATTCTTGACACTGATGCAAGCAACGTAGGGATTGGAGGAGTGCTCTCACAGATCCAAGGAGGACAGGAAAGAGTGCTGGGATATTTCAGTGAAGACCTCTCCAAACCAGAACGAAACTACTGCGTCACGAGAAGAGAACTTTTGGCGGTAGTGAAGTCTGTGGAACACTTTTATCAGTATCTGTATGGAAGGAAATTCTTGATACGGACTGATCATGCAGCACTCAAGTGGTTGATGCAGTTCAAGAATCCCGAGGGCCAGATCGCTAGATGGATTGAAAGATTTCAAGAGTACGATTTCAACATCGAACATAGGGCCGGTGTGAGCCATCGAAATGCCGACTCTCTGTCTAGACGGCCGTGCCCAGAAGACTGTTCCCACTGCAACAAGGCAGAATCTAAGGAAGCTGCAGTTTCAAGAACTACAGTTGTCAACGAAGAATGGTCACCCACCAGGATCAGAGAAGATCAGGAGAATGATCCTCACCTGAAGATGATCCGGCAATGGAAGGAAGAAAATCGGCGACCTACCTGGCAAGAAGTGTCAAGATTTTCACCGACACTCGAGACATATTGGGCCCAGTGGGACTCCCTTGTCCTGGAAGGAGGCCTGTTGAAACGAATTCTTGAAAACGATGATGGTTCTGAGAATAGGAGTTACTTAGTTATCCCGAGATCAAGAGTAGCTGAGGTACTGAGGAAGTTACACGACAGTCCATCAGGAGGTCATCTGGGAGTGAAGAAAACCCTTTAGCGAGTCCGTGAAGGTTTTATTGGATGAATAGCTCCGACGATGTGAAGAACTGGTGTAAGAAGTGTACGACTTGTGCTACGAGTAATGGACCACATCGCAAGAGAAAGGCACCCATGAAACAGTATAATGTTGAAAGCCCATTCGAAAGGATTGCTTTAGACATCGCTGGACCATTTCCGACGACAGAAAATGGTGGTAAATACATCCTGGTTGTGATGGATTATTTCACAAAGTGGGTAGAAGTCTACGCGATCCCGAATCAAGAAGCCACAACTGTCGCGGATGTATTGGTGAAGGAATTCATCTGCCGATATGGAGTGCCCTTGGAAGCTCACAGCGATCAAGGAAGGAATTTTGAAAGCCGTGTATTCCAGGAAATTTGTGACAAGCTGGGAATGAAGAAGACCAGGACAACGGCGTTGCATCCGCAGTCAGACGGAATGGTCGAGAGAATGAACAGGACTATTGGAAAATACCTGTCCAAAGTAGTCTCCAGCCACCAGAGAGATTGGGACCAACACCTTTCCCTGTTTGCATTGGCTTATCGATCCGCCATCAATGAGTCCACAGGTCAAACACCTGCGAAAATCCTATTTGGACGCGAAATGAGAATTCCTTGTGACCTGGAATTTGGCTGTCAACCTGGAGAAGACCTAGCTGGTGAAGATTACGTGATCCAGTTGAGAAAAAGAATGGACGATGTGCATGAATTGGTCCGAACGAATCTTCAAGTTGCCAGCGACAGAATGAAAAAACGGTACGACACGCAGGCCACAGAAGGCAGTTTCAAAGAAGGGGACAAAGTATGGTTACACAACCCGACGAGGAGAAAAGGCTTTTCTCCAAAATTACAAAAATCTTGGGAGGGTCCGTACTTGATCAAGAAGAGGATCAATGACGTCATATATCGCATAAGCAAGATCCACAATGGAAAACCGAAAGTAGTTCACCAAAATCGACTAGCGCCATTCGAAGGAGACCATGACATAGAAGAAGGAGTGAACCATGTACAGGAAGATTCTGATCCTGCCTTCGATGAGTTTATGGGCGCATATGGAGGTACCGGTAAGGCTAGATTTGGAGTCACTACAGAGCAACGACAAGACTTCACGCTCCCGGAAGACTATTCACTGGCACACAACATCCCAGCCAGTATCAAAAACGCACAAGGCCTGGCAACCGTCTTCCGAAAGAAGTTTGGACAACTAGAAAAACTTGAAGAACAGATCCCAACCCCTGGCAAGACACTGAGACTCAAACACAATTCACGGTACATCTTCTACCTGGTAACAAAAATCGAATTTCAAGATCGATCCACCTACCGGAATGTGTGGGAAGCACTACGTAGCCTTCGAGACCATGTGCTGGAATCCAACGTTAAAGAACTAGCTATGCCTAAGATAGAGAGCAACCAGTTGGATTGGCGAGTCATCAGGAATATGATGGAAGTGATCTTCGAAGATACCGGTGTCCACATATTAATCTGCAGCTATACCCCCGGTTATCAGTGTACAATGAAGTCAGTGCCCTGTTATTTCCATACGACCGGAAAGTGTAGGGTACTCGAACATTCGTTTCGTTCGCGCGTAGCCCGAGCACCGAAGGCACTAGAGTGTTCCAGAATCGATAAGGACTATATATGCGCGGGTTTTCGAGTGCGTATCAGTTAGTTGGCTAGTTCGAAACAATTAGTGCAGTTAGTTCGGAAGAATTAGTGAATTAAATAGTGCAGATAAATAGGGTAATATCCAAGTGGTGAAAATAAATTAGAACCAATATACCGAGTGTAAATAAATTAGTAGATATTGAGTATAGTGTGTATATAAATTAAGTTTAATACAGTATGTGTGTTTCTTCAAATAAATAGATAGTAATTAGCCATAGTGTGTATAATTTTTTCCCACAATTTAAAAACTGTTTAAATAAATAATAAAAACATTACAATATAGATTCCAAATTAAAGTTCTTTAAAATATTCACTTTTAGATTGTAGAAAACTTCTAATTTTTAAATAGCTGTTACAGAATAAACAAATTCTAAAGTTTCAATGAACAATACCAGTGACTACTTAGTTTTAGAAATGCTAATGCCAATATCAAAATTAATAATGGTAAAAATCTTTTGTTAAAAAAAAATTGGTTAATCAAATGATCTTGAAGGTAAATTTTCAGAAATATAATTGGTTATTTATTATATGTTGCTCCCCTTCTGTTAATGGTATTTAGTATAACTATTTTGTCTACTTTTTTAGTTGTTTCTTTGGCTTTTGCAGCTGCATTCAATATGTCTCATAGGTGGAAGGGATGCACAAGACAGGAGCAGAAAGATTTTCACCCTCTTGGTTAACCATAACCTGACACTAAAGATAAATTGGGTAAGAGCCAATGACAAGGGTAGTGTTCAGAAACTAGACAATGTACTGAAACTTATTTATGGTAAGATAATAATTATTCTTTAGCTTGATAATGATAAACAACTAGGCACATCTCAAATTGTTGTACAACCAATTTGGTTGTCTGTGTTCACAATTTCAAACTGTTGAACTTTTTAATAATCAAAGGATTATTCTAGGTGCAATGCCTAGAAATCCCATTTGTTCCAATGCGACAAATTCCGAAATTGAAACTGTCATAAAAAATTGGAGAATGTGGTCGGATTAGCAGGAAAAAAATAATTCTCCTAAAAGTTGAAATTTAAAAAATATTATTTTTTATTTAATGATAATAAAATGTGTTGTTGCTAGTCTGTTTTTGAAAGTGGCCAATTATGTTCAGGAATTTGTAACGTCCCATATAAAGTAGTATATGTATATCATGAATCTAATAAGTTACTGCTATATTTATTATTTTATAGATTGTTTTAATTTTTTTATGCTACCAATCTAGTTTTATTCGAACTGATCTAAATAATCTTAGAATAATATATGCATATCTTTTGGATTTAGAAAAACAAAATTTGAAAAATAAAAAAAATGATTACTATGGAGATTTTTGAACAATTGAATTTATTTTTATAAATCAATCAAAAATATTTCAAATTTTATATTGTTTCTTGGGTTTTACCAATGTTGAAATGTATTACTTGTTTTACAATATTTTACCAATTATCTCACCTAAAAATGTAAGTGTTATTTAATTTTATCTGCTATATAATTTATTTGACTCTATATACTGTTTTTAGTCCTAGAAAATGAATATATATGATTGAATTGTGGTATTCTGCATTGTAATAAACACATATATTTTATGATTAATGTATCATAAATATTTCAAGTTAATATTTAAAAATGTTCTGAGTTATTAACACATGAAAATTAACCTTTGACTTTTACTTTTCATTTTGCCAAGAAACATAATGGCCAACATTATGTCCTCTGAAAAAGTGCAGAATACAATACCATTCAATCCTAACAATTTTAGAATTGTATGTTCATTCGTTCCGTTCGTTGCTGACTGATTTTTTTGTTGCCTTATATTGGGAAAAGATAATACCCCGTATTATTAGGTTTATGTACCTCTTATTAACATATCAAAATGTAATATTTTTATGTTTTACCATTTTAGAGTGAACATATTTTTATTTCAGTTTTTTGTTTAATAATTTATGCTGTAGAATTGTGTCCCATAATCGTAAACATGCTCGTAAACCTTCCTTTTGAGAGGTTTTTATTAAGAGACACCCTGTATTATGCTAGCGGTAGAGAAACCGTCTAGCCATATCCGGACCGCTAGTATACTCTGATTATAACCTAGGGGACCGCATGCGGCTAACAAGACTAGAAGTAGAATGTGAAAAGTACCGATTTCATACCGCCCCACAACCGCATCGGCAATCCACCAGCGGGTGACCAGCGAAAACACTCTACAATGCCGACCGAAACACAAATAGTACGTATTGCCGGCCCTTGGCCGTATGCCCTACGTGCACGCCGAGCCGGCACACGTATATCGGTCCGAACGAGTCATTTCGCGTTCGGAACGGACATCTTGTGTTTACTGGTCAACGACTTGTATGAAAATTTACCTGTTTATAAACACAATAAATGAACAGATCTGCACTACCGTGACGAACTCAGGTACGGACTAAGTTCAATTGTTGATGATGCAATTGTTTTTCATAATTTTTTTTTTCGCTTCTTATTGCCACAACTATAAACTCCTTGAACATTTTTAAAGAAAAGGAGCTTGTCACTAAAATTTACGGCTTAAGAGGTATGGTTAATTCTATGTCGCACTGCACACCGTATAGTTTACATATTTTATAGAAAAAAAAAACATTTACAGTGCTCATACACTGGTTGTATTATTCACAATGGTTATATGAGAAAACATATGCCAGGGAAAATAGACCGACATTGACCATTTCCCGTTTTACCATTTCGTACGGCTGATTTTTGGCGTACATGCAGTATAAACGATTTACAATATGATATGATGTCCAAAGTGTCAAATTGAATCTCACATTGTTTGAAAGTCAATTAAAACTATCATTTTAACGATATTTTACGTTTTTCGCTTATATTTTTTGTCCCTCGGACTTAACAAAAAAAAAATTCAATAGTTTCTTATTAATCTTCAAAAGGCCTACAAAACTAGCCTAGTTATGAATAAAAATAAAAAATATTAGGTTCTATTTAAAATAACAAAGTTGACGTCTATTTCCGGTATAACCGGAAGTATTACATTCAGGACAACATTATATTTGAACTCAGCGTCATCCAAAACCTACAGCTTCGTAATTTCAGATTTTTAAGATAACTATATCCGCCATTACTTTTATAAGCTTCTCACAATTTACGGAAACAGCCTGTATAATTCCGTATACGACATAACCACGTATTTGATTTATCAACAAACAATAATCTATAACATGATCATTACAATATAACAACGGGGTAAACAATCCTTAAATTTAATACTACACTGCTGATATGAATTCTCCATCCCTTTTAATTTGATCGAAATATACAACAATTTATCAACGTCCAAGAAAAAGTTCATTTACAGTTTCGGCATATTTATCGCAAACTAATAATCTTATACTTTGTACACACGTAAATATTTATTTTGCGGCGTATAATATTTGATACGAATCGATCAATTTGTACGATTTCGTACACGTGTCGACAACATTTGAAGATGTTACGACGACGTTTCAGGAAAACACAATAATGAATGTTGAAAAGTAGCAGCACCTGTTGAAGTTCGCAACCTTACAGATAACGCAATATCTATTGTGAAGTGGTAACGATTTTGTGTTTTGTGGAAATATTTCGTATAACTAAATCACCGAGATAGAATTGTCTAGAGAACGTAGTTTTTGAATATAAAATGTTTGGAATGGGTTGCCGTATTGCCGTATTTGTATACTTTTTATATGTATATATATATATATTTGTATGTAGTACCACTCCGCGTCTGAACTACGAACAGTCCTACCCGGCGTCTGGCGTATACCAGGAGTATTAAGAGCGCGCTCCTAAATTAGACAGCTCAAAACAGTTGGCACCCCTGACTTGCAACAAAATTTAGGTCATTTTGTAAACAACAAATCTAAAGAACGCAGTAAAATTAAGTGTTGAAATTTTAACACAATATAACTTGGACCTTTGTCTTGGGGATCAGGTATTTTGGTTAAGTTTTATATTGTTATAAAAAAGATATTAGCCATTATGTGATGGTATGTTTTTGACAGTTTTGACAATTTGTGGTCACCAATTTGAACGCCAAGATCTGATCCCCAAAAGAAAGCCTAGAGAATTCGATTCTGAAAATATGAAATCTCAAATCATTGTATTTTTTGAGATTTGTTGCATACAAAATTTTGGAAACGAACATTAGTTCAGACGTTCCACCGTCTTGATGGATGGCGCTGTATGGAACTTCAATGACAGATGATGACGGTTTTGTGTCCATAAAAATATTTCAAATTATTTATTATATTGTTTATAGCATAGCTTGTCAGTATTTGTAAGTGGTTATAATAAAGTAATCTTCATGCTGAAAAAGTAAATTTGTGCTTCGTAAATGCTCTTTATATTTACTCCACATGTGCTCCATCACAAGTAACGTGTTTAGTGCCTATAGGTGTGAAATAAACCACAAATATTTTTAGCTACTGCTAGTGATCCCACAAAAAAGTGCCCTATATTTATTGATCCCCATATCGGGGCCTTTTGGTTCCTCCGGGGACCTGTACACAACCATAGACTTCATCAGCATACATACATTGGCCACCCGAGTTAGTGAGAAAAGCTACATTGGTGATAGTAAGAAATGCATTCTACTAATTGACCAAAATAGACATTTCGTATTCTAATGTGAATTAATACAGTTTCCTGTAAAATTGTCGTATTTAGTAAAGCGTTTTAACAATAGATGTCGAAGAATAAAAATATAATAAAAACACTAACAAGACATTTTAAAATGAAGCCTGATGTAACTGCCAGCACAGGTCCAAATAATATTCCATATAGCAGTGTTCGCTATAACTATTCAGTAAGTAAAAAAATGTCAACACCTATTTAGAAGAAACATCTAATCTTTATATTTCATTTACAGTTATGATTATGTAATTAAAATGAAGCCTGATGTAACTGCCCGCACAGGTCCAAATAATATTCCATATAGCAGTGTTCGCTATAACTATTCAGTAAGTAGAAAAATGTCAACACCTACTTAGAAGAAGCATCTAATCTTTATATTTCATTTACAGTTCTGATTATGTAATTAAAATGAAGCCTGATGTAACTGCCTGCACAGGTCCAAATAATATTCCATATACCTAGCAGTGTTCGCTATAACCATTCAGTAAGTAAAAAAATGTCAACACCTATTTAGAAGAAACATCTAATTTTTTATTTCATTTACAGTTCTGATTATGTAATTAAAATGAAGCCTGATGTAACTGCCCGCACAGGTCCAAATAATATTCCATATAGCAGTGTTCGCTATAACTATTCAGTAAGTAAAAAAATGTCAACACCTACTTAGAAGAAGCATCTAATCTTTATATTTCATTTACAGTTCTGATTATGTAATTAAAATGAAGCCTGATGTAACTGCCTGCACAGGTCCAAATAATATTCCATATACCTAGCAGTGTTCGCTATAACCATTCAGTAAGTAAAAAAATGTCAACACCTATTTAGAAGAAACATCTAATTTTTTATTTCATTTACAGTTCTGATAAAATGGATTGTTTAAAACTTTTGCTGAAATAAATTGGAAATAATTTTGTTAGTAAAAATATTTATTTAGAGTATTTAGAATTAAATTGTTTTTTTTTCAGTCTTTATAACTATATGGATCAAGACTTCAGTATGTCGATGGGTGTCACCACCCCTTTGTGAGTGTAGAATCATAAAAAATGGATAATTTTATAAACTTTTAATTTTCTTTTTGTTCTGAGGAGAAATGGTAGAGAAAAATGGAAGATGAACTTCAGTTGCTATGTACTAATAAATATGAAGACAAATACATTAAACATAATGTAATAATAATTTTATTTATTTTTATAGAATATTTTTGATTTGTTTCTTTTCAACAAAAACATACATACACCTATTTTTGCTGTGATTTTTTTTGAATAATTAATAAGGATCATTGAAAAAGCAGACATGTCTGTTCATTGCTATAATAAACATTTTTATAGTTTACCTAATTAATTAGCATTTCTTTCTGTATTATAATTAATATAAAAACTGCCTACTTACTCTATACTTCAAATTTGTAATACAACAATTAAACAAAAAGATTGCCTAAATAATTTGTTTTTGTTTTCAATAAAAGAAGACATTTTTGGTATAATTTACTTGAATAATTAGGATTAAGAAGAGTCAATGGAAAAACAGGCATGTCCGTTCATTACAAACTGGAGGAAAACTGCAAAAAGTATTTATAATAACATTTCAATACATCACCTGGAAAAATTGAAGATCAAAAATATATAACATTTTTATTCCTGTGTTTCGAAAATAAAAGATTACAACAGTATAGAATAGAATACGAAATAGATGTCGAAGAATAAAAATATATTATTCTACGCTTCACAACTAGTTTTGAAAAATATTTTTCAAAAACAGTGACCGTTCAACGAAGAAGAAACAACTACTTCCCGGGCTACATGCCCCGACAGATATTGAATTACACTTCTAAGTCAAACGGGGTTGGTAAATCTACAAGATTTAAACCAACCATTCTGGTTTGCAACTAGAAGGGATAACACAACTTGTAGACCGGTTTCGGCGTATTGCGCCTCATCAGTACAAGGTATATGTTATCGTCCGAGACTTAATCTCAGACTGAAATGTGACTATAATCGACAACGGTACATATTGTCCAGTTACGGAAATATTTTTGTTGCGAAAATAGCGACATCTCACCTCTAAGTCACAAACCAAAATTAACCACATCTACGTGGTTTGTTGTCTCGTTCGAATTTTGGTTTGTGACTTAGAGGTGAGATGTCGCTATTTTCGCAACAAAAATATTTCCGTAACTGGACAATATGTACCGTTGTCGATTATAGTCACATTTCAGTCTGAGATTAAGTCTCGGACGATAACATATACCTTGTACTGATGAGGCGCAATACGCCGAAACCGGTCTACAAGTTGTGTTATCCCTTCTAGTTGCAAACCAGAATGGTTGGTTTAAATCTTGTAGATTTACCAACCCCGTTTGACTTAGACGTGTAATTCAATATCTGTCGGGGCATGTAGCCCGGGAAGTAGTTGTTTCTTCTTCGTTGAACGGTCACTGTTTTTGAAAAATATTTTTCAAAACTAGTTGTGAAGCGTAGAATAATATATTTTTATTCTTCGACATCTATTTCGTATTCTATTCTATACTGTTGTAATCTTTCATTTTCGAAACACAGGAATAAAAATGTTATATATTTTTGATCTTCAATTTTTCCAGGTGATGTATTGAAATGTTATTATAAATACTTTTTGCAGTTTTCCTCCAGTTTGTAATGAACGGACATGCCTGTTTTTCCATTGACTCTTCTTAATCCTAATTATTCAAGTAAATTATACCAAAAATGTCTTCTTTTATTGAAAACAAAAACAAATTATTTAGGCAATCTTTTTGTTTAATTGTTGTATTACAAATTTGAAGTATAGAGTAAGTAGGCAGTTTTTATATTAATTATAATACAGAAAGAAATGCTAATTAATTAGGTAAACTATAAAAATGTTTATTATAGCAATAAACAGACATGTCTGCTTTTTCAATGATCCTTATTAATTATTCAAAAAAAATCACAGCAAAAATAGGTGTATGTATGTTTTTGTTGAAAAGAAACAAATCAAAAATATTCTATAAAAATAAATAAAATTATTATTACATTATGTTTAATGTATTTGTCTTCATATTTATTAGTACATAGCAACTGAAGTTCATCTTCCATTTTTCTCTACCATTTCTCCTCAGAACAAAAAGAAAATTAAAAGTTTATAAAATTATCCATTTTTTATGATTCTACACTCACAAAGGGGTGGTGACACCCATCGACATACTGAAGTCTTGATCCATATAGTTATAAAGACTGAAAAAAAAACAATTTAATTCTAAATACTCTAAATAAATATTTTTACTAACAAAATTATTTCCAATTTATTTCAGCAAAAGTTTTAAACAATCCATTTTATCAGAACTGTAAATGAAATAAAAAATTAGATGTTTCTTCTAAATAGGTGTTGACATTTTTTTACTTACTGAATGGTTATAGCGAACACTGCTAGGTATATGGAATATTATTTGGACCTGTGCAGGCAGTTACATCAGGCTTCATTTTAATTACATAATCAGAACTGTAAATGAAATATAAAGATTAGATGCTTCTTCTAAGTAGGTGTTGACATTTTTTTACTTACTGAATAGTTATAGCGAACACTGCTATATGGAATATTATTTGGACCTGTGCGGGCAGTTACATCAGGCTTCATTTTAATTACATAATCAGAACTGTAAATGAAATAAAAAATTAGATGTTTCTTCTAAATAGGTGTTGACATTTTTTTACTTACTGAATGGTTATAGCGAACACTGCTAGGTATATGGAATATTATTTGGACCTGTGCAGGCAGTTACATCAGGCTTCATTTTAATTACATAATCAGAACTGTAAATGAAATATAAAGATTAGATGCTTCTTCTAAGTAGGTGTTGACATTTTTCTACTTACTGAATAGTTATAGCGAACACTGCTATTATTTGGACCTGTGCGGGCAGTTACATCAGGCTTCGTTTTTTAATTACATAATCAGAACTGTAAATGAAATATAAAGATTAGATGTTTCTTCTAAATAGGTGTTGACATTTTTTTACTTACTGAATAGTTATAGCGAACACTGCTATATGGAATATTATTTGGACCTGTGCGGGCAGTTACATCAGGCTTCATTTTAATTACATAATCAGAACTGTAAATGAAATATAAAGATTAGATGTTTCTTCTAAATAGGTGTTGACATTTTTTTACTTACTGAATAGGTATAGCGAACACTGCTATATGGAATATTATTTGGACCTGTGCAGGCAGTTACATCAAGCTTAATTTTAATTACATAATCAGAACTGTAAATGAAATATAAAGATTAGATGTTTCTTCTAAATAGGTGTTGACATTTTTTTACTTACTGAATAGTTATAGCGAACACTGCTATATGGAATATTATTTGGACCTGTGCGGGCAGTTACATCAGGCTTCATTTTAATTACATAATCATAACTGTAAATGAAATATAAAGATTAGATGTTTCTTCTAAATAGGTGTTGACATTTTTTTACTTACTGAATAGTTATACCCAGATAACACATGAACATACAATGAATGTCCAATGAATATCCACATTGGACATAAGGAATATCCATAGGATATCCGTTCATGTCCAGAAGGATATCCCATGGACATCCATCGGATATCCATTTGCCACAAAATTGGACATCCCATGGATGTCCGTTTCGTACAAAGAATGGATATACCTTGGACAAATATGGACATTCACTGGACATGATAAATAAACCATGGACATCTCATGGACTTTTCATGGACTGAACTGGATGTTTAGGACATGAACTGGATACGTTTTGGACATGAACAGGATAGGTAATGGACATCCCATGTACTTGTTGTGGACGTGAACTATATGTTTAGGACATGAACTGGATACATTTAGGACATGTACTGGATATATTTTGTACATGAGCTGAATGTTATGGACGTGAACTGGATACATTTAGGACATGAACTGGATAGGTTATGGACGTAAACTGAATGTTTAGGACATATTTTGGACATGAACTGGATAGTTTATAGACTATAGTTTTCCGTAAATTCTAGCACTGCTCATTTTAAGCAGTTTGGATGATAAAATTCTTAAAAATCCCTGGTGGGGGTGCAAAAATATACGGAAGAATCCTGTACCGGACTTGGTGGGTACTTTATTTGAGAGAACAATAGGAATTTTGAAGTGATAATTAAGTTGTAATTTAATATAATCAGAATCTACAGGAAAAAATATAAACGATAATATTGTACACTCTTTTCAACAGCAATAATATATAATTTTAAGTTCAAATTATTTGTGAAAACCTCTACATAAATAGACCTCAAATATTGGTCTCAATACAGAAAAAATAATACCGAATTTTTCAAAAGTAGTAGTTTATTAGTAAAATTATGAGACCTCTTCAGAATAAAAATAATGAAACAATGATTCTTGATAACCGAAAATAAAAGATATTCTTATAAAACATAATATCATAACAACTATCTATCACAAGTCAGACTAATTATTGTTATTATTGTCATTTGGCACTTTCACATTTTTGCTTCTTTCTTTAGCTCTCCTTAGCCACTTTTTAATTGCTTCCTCTGTAGCTTTTTGATTATCGGATAGTTTGGATTGTTGAGATGCATCTAAAACAATACATTTTCACAGAAAGAGGACACAAGTTTTCAGATGCTACGACGAACAGACAGACACTTGTGATTTATGTATGTATATAGATTATTGAGTTACAGATCCCTGGAAAATACAGAAATATTTCAAGATAAACACTTACCCAAAAGCATTTTTGCCAATTCCAGATTTTTGAAGATCCTTTTCTTCTTAGCTCCGTGCCAACTGAATTCTGAGGCGAAGGAATTTGACATAACCACATTCAGACACCTTTTAGTGAAATCATATAAATTGTTTCCTCCTAACTTAGAAAATTCATCAACCTGAAAACCAGAAGATTAATTTAAAAAAAATGTTGAAATTCAAAGAAAAAATACAATACAAGAGGTTTTTAGTATATTTTTCAGTTACTCACAGTGGCTCGGAAGTTTTTTTCGTTTTGTAAGTACTCCTCTACAAGAATTAGGTGCTCATCAGAATTAATTGGTAAGAAATTGAACATTACAAATATGGACTGATGGGTTTCTTCATGGATGTTTGTTGGTTGCACTATTCTTAGATTTTGTATTTCTTCAACAACTTGAGTCAATATATTTCTCATAAGTATCTGTTGCTTTATAATGTTTCTCAAACTATCACCTGAAAAAATCAAACAAGTGTGTATTACAAAATATTATCATTCAATTTTACAATTAACTTACCACTTCTGTGCACACGACAGCAACAACAGGAAAATTCATCTAAAACATATAACAAGAAGGAACATCAGTCAAAGCTCAACATAATTTTGAATGCAAATATCATTGACTCATGAAAGAATACAAACCAATAGATTTACTGCTAACTAAAGTAGGTATTGCAGGATTGACATCAGGAACTGGATCATCAAGCTGACTTCTTGATTGTACTGAATCATATGTACTTGATGGGATAGGCATTTTAGGTGGGGTGGTCAATTTCTTCTGAGAGCATTTTTTATGCCATGTATTGGCCTCTAGCTCATCCGCTGATGATTTCGAACTCTCATCTGATGATATTTTTCTTCTTTGCCTCACTCTATGCTTGGTCTTATCATAGTCTGATGAGTTTAAATCACTCTCGTTCTCTGCCTTCTTGGCCTTGCTACGAGCCTGTAGGTAGTTGTCTGAAATGAATCCATTTCGTATTCAATTATAGTAAACTACAGTTGAAATCAAATACAGTGGCAATTATTTCCAAGTAATAGTTGGTATTGTCTAATATGAAACACGATAAGAATTCTGGAAAAAACTCACCACTATATTTGAATTCTACTGTAATAATTTTATTCAGTGATCAAAATTTTCATATTAGTAAAATATTATTCCACCAATGAGTAACATTTCTTTTCAATTTTACAGGAAACAATGGAAACCTCAAATCATTCAGTTTAAATGATCAGTCTTGTGAGGAAATTATTTTCGTTACATATTACAACTGCAAAAAAAAATGAATACTCACCATATGTCCCATTTTTGAAGACTTCTATTTTGTGGAGAGGCCAACAAGTGTTTGGTTGATCATGTTTTTTAATAGCTTGTTGGATTTTTTCTTGTGTGTAAGGCGGCCAATAGCAATGGTTATTGCCCATCAGCCAAGTTGTTGGTATGGCCTCTACAGAATTTTCTTCTTGAAATATAACTACAGTCCATGTAGCCATGATTTGAAAGCTTCAAGAAAAATATAAGTCATTGAATAATAAACATTTGGAAGATGAATGAATACCTATATTCTATTGTTTCTTCTACAAATCAAATCACAACTGAGGAATATAATGAAAAATACTCCAAGGGCAAAAATTCAGGTTCAAATACATTTTTATCAGCTAATTTTCAATGTAACAAATCACTGGAAATATAAAATAAAAAATCTCATATTCTTATCTAAACAAACATAATACCTATACAGTATTTGGAAAATGAGAGATTCAAGAAATAAAATTTGAAACAGAAACTTTGATTGTACTATTTACATGAATTTTAATTTCCTAATTTAATTACCTATTATTATTCTGAATGCAGAAGTGGAAAAATCACACACTCATCATCATTTACTACAAGTTTCATGCATTTATTACTGACTGCACTAAGCGGCCATGCCTGTAGTGGGCCTAGATCAGTACAAATGAAAATTCCCAAATCTGATGAGTTACAGGGTGATGTATATAATTTTTTCATCTTCAAATATGCATGTCCTATTATGTGTATAGAATTATTACCATCTATGACAAAGTTACTGATAATTATCAAACTATTATCATTAAGACAACAACAATGATCTGCTTGGCCTACACTCAAAACAAAATTTGGGAACTTGACTTTTTTATATTGATTTAAGCAATTCATATTCAGTAGAAGAGGACCACAAGAATGTTCTATACACAGTTCTGGCAGCTGCACATTATTCACATCACTAGACATTGAAATATAATTGCGTTCATGAATTCTTCTCACTATCTGTTGTATTGGTTTATCTCCTTTTCTAACAAATTTTTTCAACACTTGCATATGGTTTTCAAATGGAAAAGCGCTAAACATATCTAGTGGACCAAAATGTTTAACATCATCACATAAATGCAGTAAATTGTGAACATTGTGTGAGATATTTTCTTTTCCATATATGTTTTCAAATGACTTTACAAAATATTTTAATAGAGAATCTGCATAATCAACAAGATGGACAAATTTTTTGCTGGACAGTATTGTAATTGCAACATGTAAAGTAAGAAAGTGAATATATGTTTCTTGGCTTAACACAGATTTCAAAACAACAGGACCTAAATATAGTAAAAACATTCTAAACTCTGTTGCTTTCCATCTCTTCACTTCAATAAATGATCTACTTTTTCGGCTAAACTCAGCTGGAATCTGTGAACTATGTTTTGACATGAAGGTGGATATGATTGAAATTTGGTGGGATGATAATTTTGTTGTCGGTTTTCCTTCAACCCACAAAGATACTATCAATTTTTTAACAACACCCAAGCAAATTAAGTGCATATAGTCTAATGGAAAATCGCGAATCATGTCAATACCAGGTATCATTTCCAGTATAGAAGTACCAGTGTGATGTTCTTCATGTGATTTCAATCTATAATCTGAGTCATTGCGAAGCGTTAAATTATTAATATCTGGAAAACACACTCTTCTATTGATATATGTACCCATTGTTGAGCATTTACTGCAAGAATAATAGCCAGCATGACTCTTAACATATTTGATAAAACATTTTGCTGGTACATCGCAAATGAAAGCTTTAATTTTGATGCAATACTTTTTTCCATCAAATATGAATCCCTCTTCCACAACTGATACTGCTTCGTTGACAAATGACTGTAGAAATTCATTAGCCTCTTGAGGCTTCTCATTGCCCTGATATAAACCCACTACAAACACGGGAGTCTTTTGTAAAAATAAATTACAAAGAATCGGGTACAACTGACTACCTGAACTCTTTGACAAAGGCAAACCATCAATGTTCATACAAACTTCTATTACATCAGAGTTTTTAATATGAGATTGTGCTACATTCATCAACTTTTCAATAGAATTCTTGAAACCAAAATGATAATAAACTCCTGGTTGCACTACTTTTAATGACATATCTCTAGGAGTATTTAGTAAAGTTCTAGCATCTAATGGAAGTTGTGGATGTAAAGGTTTCAATATATGGAGAAGATTAGTAACTGCTGTTTGTGTAACATTATATTTCACTGCCCATTCTGCCAGTTGACGATCCAATGCATCTTTTATGTTATCTTCCACAAAATGAAGTGGTTGATTTGAAGTGTTTGCTTCTACAAAATCATATTGCTCATCTACCGATGAATCCTCAGAATCACTAATATAAATATTGTTTTCTACAATTTCCATATTATGAATGGTTTCATCTGAATCACTAAAATCAGGAACGAATTGAGAGTTATTAGAAAACGAAGGCGAATCAGAGGAAGTTGATGCAAAAACTTGGTTTGTGTCGATAGATTGACGATGCAAAGTTTGGTCACTACTTTCAATGGACCTAGTAACATTGAATTCTTTCCTCGTTTTTCTGTAGCATTTGTTGAAAATTTTATTTTTCAGATTTTTTCTATCCATATTTCTCGTGTAATGAGGTAAAAACTTGACTTGAGGAGAATGAGTGATTTGTAAAGATTGATATATTTAATTAGAATTTAACTTTTAATTACTTACTGTGTACTTACATTATATTGTTTATAATATAGATAATAAAACAAATCTAAATGTTGAAAATAACTATTTACAAGACACTGGACGTGATGCCTGGATTTAATTGAACAGTCACTATGGACCTGGTCCAAGTAGGTTGAACAACCGAGATGACGTACCTGGAATTAGATAGAAAAACTCTCTGAGTATTCAATTTGCCATAAATAATGATTAATTATTTAACTAACGATTAGTATAGTTGAAATCCCCAAAATTAATGAAAGTATTAATAATATACAAGGTGCATCTTATGTGTTTGAACTGTGATTATGCATATCAGTACTAAAGTAAAGTTAAAACTTCACTTGATCAAAAATAAATGCCTAATAGTAAGTATTTAGGGTTATTAGGAAAGGTGCAAGGGGCGCAAACTCTCCCCAATGCATGTAAGGAATATGTGGCACAAACTCTCCACAGTACAGCAAAATAATAATACACTGCAAGTGGCACAAACTCTCCACAGTACAGCAAAATAATAAAACACTGCAAGTGGCACAAACTCTCCACAGTACAGCAAAATAATAATACACTGCAAGTGGCACAAACTCTCCACAGTACAGCTAAATAAGGTTACACTGCAAGTGGCTCAAGCTCTCCACAATACAGGGTGGTGGAAGGAGATATGGGTGACGTGAGAAGTCACCCTGTATCAGGAATGGACAAACCGCAAGTGGCGCAAACTCTCCACAGTACAGTATAGGTATATGAGTTAGACTGCAAGTGGCACAAACTCTCCACAGTACAGCTAAATAAGGTTACACTGCAAGTGGCTCAAGCTCTCCACAATACAGGGGGGTGGAAGGAGATAAAGGTGACGTGAGAAGTCACCCTGTATCAGGAATGGACAAACCGCAAGTGGCGCAAACTCTCCACAATACAGTATAGGTATGTGAGTTAAACTGCAAGTGGCACAAACTCTCCACAGTACAGCAAAATAATAAAACACTGCAAGTGGCACAAACTCTCCACAGTACAGCAAAATAATAATACACTGCAAGTGGCACAAACTCTCCACAGTACAGCTAAATAAGGTTACACTGCAAGTGGCTCAAGCTCTCCACAATACAGGGGGGTGGAAGGAGATATGGGTGACGTGAGAAGTCACCCTGTATCAGGAATGGACAAACCGCAAGTGGCGCAAACTCTCCACAGTACAGTATAGGTATATGAGTTAGACTGCAAGTGGCACAAACTCTCCACAGTACAGCTAAATAAGGTTACACTGCAAGTGGCTCAAGCTCTCCACAATACAGGGGGGTGGAAGGAGATAAAGGTGACGTGAGAAGTCACCCTGTATCAGGAATGGACAAACCGCAAGTGGCGCAAACTCTCCACAATACAGTATAGGTATGTGAGTTAAACTGCAAGTGGCACAAACTCTCCACAGTACAGTAGGATTGGATGAATAGGAAATGCAACAATAAATTAATGTGCTTGATAACGTTGAATATTAAAGAACTTTAAACAAAGTTATTATTAAAAATAATTAGCAAATATACATACCCTATGTGATAAAATATCTTTTAAATTCAAATATCAAATAACAGGCAAAACTGAATTACTCTGTGAGATAGACTCACCTATTTAATTTCTGACATGCACCACAATACACACTATATTTTATATATTTAAATTTATCCGACTCAAGTGAACACTTTAGTTATCTTCTAGCAACTAAAACCCAAATCGTTCTTAAAACCTTTCTTTCCCCTTTCGTGACCTCGAAGGCTACGTGACAATATGTTGTTTTACTTATCTATTTCAGATAACTGTCGAGAAATGCATTTCTGAAATATTAGGGTGTATCCATGATTTAATTTATTTTACTTGAAACGAAAACTATTTTAAGAATAACAGGGTGAGAAAAAAAAATGTCTTACACTCGTGAGCTTAAACTATATAAAAACCTCCACCTTTTGCACAGAAATTCGCATTCAGATTATCCAACAGGATATAAATTAGCAGTGAGCTTACTAATTAAACACATATATGTACTTACTTGTAAAAAGCTTTGAAAATATCCGTTAGACACAAAATCAATAATCATAAACCACTAGGCACAAATCATAGAGAATAAAAAAGATTTCTCTATGGCACAAATACAACACAAGATTATTATTATTATTAGATAATTCAGATAACTAATTCACCAATAGTAATGTTCTTTTGTACTGAAAGAAGTGATCTATGTAACTAAAATCAGGTAGATCAGTTTAAGCGATCGTTCTTTCGTTTTCAATCAGTTCCCCCTCTACACCTTAAAAGTGATCATAAGTAATTATTCTAAACGCGGAATTTATTATATCAGTTAGATCACATTGGTAAAGTTAACCTCAAAATTTTAAGCTAGATGTTTATAATGTACATTTACAAGGGAATCTAATATTAGTTTTCTTTAGGGATGCGCGATACTATCCGATATTCCAGTGTATCGATAATTTTACTTTCGATACTCGATATTTTGTATCGATACTATGCTTTTCGATACATTCCAAATATCGATAAATTTGTAGTGTATCGATACCTTGCGATACGGGATTTTTAGTGGTAACGGCAAGTGGCATTATCTATAGTGATGAGCGATATCGTGATTTTTTAATCACGTTGTGAAATGATATCGTGCTTTTTTTAACGAAACTAAAAATAAAAAACGAAAAATGTGCAGTTTTTTGCGTTTTTCGAGCTAATTTTGAGGTTATGTGGAAAAGTCACTGATAAAAAAGTTGTAGATTTTCCCAAGATCTACAACTTTTATGATCAACTTTTTATTCTAGGAACTCAACTTTGGCCGGTAATCGCAATAATGTCTTTTTCCACCCCCCAAAAAAGTGTTTTTTACCGAAAAAACGTCATAACTCGAAAAATTTCCAATATTTTTATTTGAAATTTTTTTTCATGGTTTGTGACTAAATTTTCATCAAAATCGAGCATGTTTTAACGAAACCAAAAATAAAAAACGAAAAATGCAGTTTTTTTGCGTTTTTCGAACTAATTTTGAGGTTATGTGAAAAAGTCACCGATGAAAAAGTTGTAGATTTTTTCAAGATCTACAACTTTTATGAGGAACTTTTTTTTCTAGAACCTCAACTTTGGCCGGAAATCGCAATAATGTCTATTTCCACCCCCCAAAAAGTGTTTTTTACCGAAAAAGCGTCAAATTTCGAAAAATATCTAATATTTTAATTTGAAATTTTTTTCCATAGTTTGTGACTATAAAAACTACCATCTACCAAGTTTTCATCGAAATCGAAAATTTTTTGACGAAATTGAAGCTGAAAAACGAAAATTACAGTTTTTTGCGTTTTTCGAGCTAATTTTGAGGTTAAGTGGAAAAGTCACCAATGTAAAAGTTGTAGATTTTTCCAAGATCTACAACTTTTATGATCAACTTTTTATTCTAGAAACTCAACTTTGGACGGAAATCGCAATAATGTCTTTTTCCACCCCCCAAAAAAGTGTGTTTTACCGAAAAAATGTCAAAATCAGCAAAATCTCGGATCGTTAACGTATCGATATTTCGAGTATCGATAAATTAATATTCGATATTCTACTGTATCGATACTTTACGTTCCGATCCGTATCGATACCTAATATCGATACTTTCTAGTGTATCGCGCAGCCCTAGTTTTCTTTCCATTTCGTTAGTTTTTCTTGTTCTACACAGCGTAACTCAATAAATGAATAAAAAATAAATAACCTCCAAATGACATGTTATCTGTGGACGAAAACCTCACGAAAACGTCTTCAAGGCTATGATCGAAATGAGCGCGTTCTTTCGGGCATTCAGTGAATGAATGTGTTCTGATTGCAAAATCACTTCCACTTTAATCACATAAGTTCCATCAGTTGAATCAGTACGAAAGAACATAGCTAATATGATCATAGATAAGGGAGGGAAATATGATGGAATAACTGACAGTGACACAGTGTCGGTAACAGATGGAAAATTAGGTTGGGCACATTGTTGCCAACCTGCGAATACAGTATTTTTGGAGTTTTTAGACTGTAATAAAATATGACTGACCGTGGTAAATACAACACAGTCTAACATCAAATTATTATTTATTTTTATTAAACTTTTGCTACCTTCAATTAGTTTTTTCATCACATGAAATTAAAAATATAACACTGAATAGCAGTGTAAAAAATTAGAGTAGCAAATGGAAGGTCTAAAATATAGAGGACGTATTACATTTTTAATGAGTCTGGAATATTTCGACTCGACCAAAAAATGAACAAAGGATGTCCAATGGACGTCCATCATTCAAATAAATCTTCACGTCCATCAGTGGTGAACGAGAAATGAATGTCCAGTGAATGTCCCCAAACGAATATCCATTGTACTAGTGGTAAATGGACGTCCATTGGATGTCCATTCTGTGTCCATGTCCATATGGACCAATCGTGGACATTATATGGATATCCATAGGATATCCTGTGTTTACTGGGTAGCGAACACTGCTATATGGAATATTATTTGGACCTGTGCTGGCAGTTACATCAGGCTTCATTTTAAAATGTCTTGTTAGTGTTTTTACTTACGCATTAGTATCGGCATCCATATCTTTGCCCTAATTATCTGGATTCTGTCTTGCCCGACTTCATTTTCTCATATTCTGGTATTGCTTGCTTGATATAAGGGAGGTCAATGCATTTCTGTCCTTTTCCTATTTGATTTCTGATTATTTCAGGAGCCATACATTCTGTATAGAATTGCTTCAGTTTCAGACGCATTTTTTCGGCCCATATTTTTCTATCTATCTCAATTTCCTCTATATATAGATCTATATTATCGCAGATATACACAACAAAGTAACATCTGCTACTATTAGCACAACACAACCCCGTTGTGTTGTGACTATTAGTTATTTTGGTGTATTCTTTGGTTATATTCTGGGTATATTCAATTGCCCGCCGATTGCTCCTGGATCTAAAAAGACACGCTACCCCTACCCAGTCGAATTTGTTCGTTTTTTGCACAATAAAACGTAAATGTTTAGAATTTACATAGTTGCCACAACTATAAAAATAATGTTGAATTTACTTACCTAGATATTGTAACGAGAAAATAATAATGAAAAACCTACAATTATCTGAAATGAAACAATAACAAAATATAAGCACATACTTACCTGATATATTTCTATTTTGGAAACCCAAAAATTAATCACAATTTGCCTTATGACTAATACACTCTAGGTACGAAGTCGAATATCGAATTTTGAAAACATAAGAAACCTAACATACAGGTCAAATGGTCACTATATAGATATTGCAAGTTCCTAAAAATATACCTAATATCTTTTATGACGTGCATAGATTTTCTTGTTAAAAAAAAATTTCTCCTTGTTTGAGGATTTTCGTATAACATGGCAACATCGGTTGTGAATGCAGCATTCTGTATTTTACGATTTTACTTGGCTCTTTTGGATTTTAAAGCTTCGATGCCAAATGTAAAAATTATCCCTAGAAATCCTTAGATACAATTTAATAATCCTCTCCATTACGACGATAAAAAGAGATGAGGATGGTTATCTAGTTTTTAGCTTGCCATAGGTAATAATAATTGTTGAATAAAATTAATGAATGAGGTAGGTAACATTACATTTTAAAAAATTTCGAAGCATAAATGTTTTGAAGGTAACTTTGTCTTGTCAATATACCTAGTCGAAATTACCTTGCAAATTAATTGATTATATAAGCATTTAAAACAATGAAAGAAAATAAGAACCCAAATAATAATTATTAAATGATGACGTAGTAATAGTGTTAGTTGTTGATTAGAAAAATATTGTAAAACAAAGGAAGACTAAAAAATTAATTTCGTCTACCTACTCTAGAAATGGCAATAGCGCTTCTTCGACTTGGTAGAGTTGAAATATCTGAGCTTTATTTATGTTTCCCTTCAATCTGTTTTCTTATCTTATCAGTAGGTAGGTACAAAGTTATGTGGCTTCAAATATTTTTGAAATGAGGGTAGGTCCGTAAAATGGGTAAAAAAACTGAAGTTTCTCAAATGTTTTAGCGAAAAGCTCGGTCAAATTCAGTTCCTTTTTGTATAAATATATTTTAAAATAAGTAATCTTTTAAAAACGAAAAGATGTTTAGAATTAAAAATAACTTTCAAATATAGGTATTCAATATTGTTTATTTAGATCAAAAAAATAATTTTTTCGATATTTTCTGTGAAATATAAACATTTTTGGTGTAAAACAATGAGTTAAATATTTGGAAGTTATTTTTAATTCTAAACATCTTTTCTTTATAATTTTTGAAATTGTCCAAAATAAATGTACCTACCTACCTACTTGAGACTCTTGAGCAAAAATCACATCTAATTTAAATTTTGATATCTAATGTATATATTATACCTACCTAGTTTATTTCGTATTCAATAAATTATTTAAAAAAAATGAAAAATGGTCCGTAATAATTAATAATGGGTTGTAAGTTATGTTGTATATATTATATCTATAGG
Organism: Lochmaea crataegi; assembly: GCA_947563755.1. NCBI lineage: Eukaryota > Metazoa > Arthropoda > Insecta > Coleoptera > Chrysomelidae > Lochmaea > Lochmaea crataegi. Next base: position 33,086,826 of record OX387427.1, on the reverse strand, counting down.
TAACCTATCACGTGAAAATATTCACAAGATTAGCTTTTTGCAGTGTTTTTTCATTCAGATAATTCCAATGGATTTTTGTTAGGTCGGCTTGGTTTGCTTTGTATTTTATCATTAGGTACTTACCTACTTCTCAATAAATGGAAATTATAAATCTCGATATATAAAACTTGAAAATATTGTTACGCGAGCTACTGCAATAATATTGTCACTTAGTGCCCCCAGTGAAATCCCCGTATGAGACGACTATGGCTCCTCCGCCCAAACTTCGAGAAACATCCAGAACACCCGGGTGCGTCCGCCAGAATATCGAGAATATCCAATGCGCCCGCGAGAACGCCGAGATACTTCGAGAATTACGGCGTGCGAGTATAAATAGGCCACCAGCTTCGCTGCAGGCAATTAGTCAATCAGTCAGTGTTGATACCGAAGGAAAGTAATCGCGCATCGATAAAGTGTTTATTAAGTGACTCTCATATAAATTATAATTAGTGTGTTTAGTGTATTACATAAATTATTAAATAAGGACTGAATTACATATAAATCTGTAAATATAAATTGATTGTAAATATAAATTAGAATAAACGTTACATTGGTGTCAGGTGTGGGGTTAAAAAAATAAATATACAGGAAGATGGCGAAGAAACTTTGTGAATTAAAAGTTTCAGAGCTTCGAAGAGAGTTGGAGGATTACGAACTGGACACAAGTGGGGTCAAGTCAGTGTTAGTGGAACGACTAAAAATAGCTATGATTAACAATGGATTGGACCCGGAAACGTTTGAATTCACCGACGAAGCGTCCGCCTCTATAACCTCTTCCATAAAAAAACTTTCGACTGATATAAAAAACGAAATTTCAGCCATGGAAAGTAAACTCTCGGCGGACATGGAAAACAAATTGTCGGACGTGGAAAATAAAATTTCATCCATGGAAAGTAAACTTTCGGCGGACATAGAAAATAAAATGACGGACATGAAAAATGAAATGACATCCATGAAGACTGATATTTCTGCCGTGGAAGAAAAGATTAAAAGTATGGAGCAAGAAATGAAACAAAAAATCAAAGAAATCGAAAGGAAGACTAGTAATAAACCGGATATTACAACTAGGCAAGCCCCGAATAACGACGAACTGGCAGAAAAAGTAGAGTTGAAACCGAAAATGGAAAACGATATTAACAGCCGAGTGAAACTGCCAACATTCGATGGTAAAACGTCATGGCCGAACTATCTTAAGCAATTCGAGGCGGCATCAAAAGCAAACAACTGGAGTGAGAAGGAAAAAGCGTTAAATTTAACTCTTGCCCTTAGAGGAGACGCTATGGATATCCTCCAGACCATTCCAGTGGAAGAGGCCGAAGATTTTGAACAACTCAAAAAGCGATTGAATATGAGATATGGCCTGGAACACCTGGAGCATCTGTACCAGTCGCAGCTGAAAAACCGCAAACAAAAACGCGACGAAACTCTGCAAGAATTCGAAGCAGACATTGCGAGGTTGGTGCGGTTTGCCTATCCATCGGCACCGGAGAATGTCATGGAATGTTTAGGGGTACAGACATTCATCGACGGAGTTCGTGACCATGAAATGCAGAGAACTCTACGCTTGGCTCGGCATAAGACACTGGTCGACGTACTCTCTGCCACAGATCACCTACCTATAGATAGGCATCTGACCCGTGGCGCTACATGTGGCGAATTAATTGTACGGGTGGCGCCACCTTGAGAGCCTGAGCAGTAGCTCTAGCACCTTGGGCATGGTTGTGATCTTCGCTAACAGCAGAAAAAGAAGATTCCTGTAATTTTACAGCTTTTGGCGGCATATTCAAAATTACTATAATTTTAATTTTATTGAAAAATGGCATTTATGGTCCATTTTTCGATATTTAATTTAAATCAACTTAACATTTGATTGATATTACAATAATAACAATCAAATAGTCAAGTTAATTTAAATGAAATGTCAAAAAATGGACCATATAATGCCTGAAGTGGGAAAAATAAAGCAATAATCATCAAGTTTATATATTTTATTTAATATAAAAAAGGACACAATAAATAAAACGTTTTTTTAAATCTTTGAATGACAAACAGGAAAAACAATAAATGTTAGGAGTTTGACAACAAAGCAATAAACTGAGTAAATAACTGAAAAATCTCAGCATGCGATGTAAGGTAAAACGAGTTTTTAAAGTAAGAAGTCTTAATAAGTTAATAATTATTATCATTGATCAGGGAACGACGCAAAGTACAACAAATAGTGAAACAGTGACCCTCTCACCCTTAATATTGAAAAACAGAAAAATAAGCATATTCTGGAATGCAAAAATAATTAAATATAATATAATGAAGTTAAAAAGACACAAACATTTAATGAAAATCAATAATCATTAAAATACATACTAAAATAAAAAGCGAGAAGGAGATGGTAGTATTGTTTTTAAACAAATAACTTTTACTAATACACAAATATGAGAAGATAAACAAAATGGACTAAAAAGGAAAATTAAACTTAAAATACCAACAAAATAATGATTATACAAGGAACATAAAAAAAAACTGACATGTGTTTTGAATGTTGTTGTCAAGCTGATCTATTTCAAAATAACTCATAATGATCTCTTTTCTGGTCTCTTACAGCATTCAAGATATTTATTATGGGCCATTTGAAATAGACCATCTCTGTTAATCACTCTCATGTCAATACCTTTCAAAACCCCTTCAAAATATTTTATGAGGGTCACTGTCTTATGAAAATCTTTCTTCGTTGCTGCACCGGCTTCTGCAAATAAAGAAAGTAATATGAGTAAACTGAGAAATGTATTTCAAAAATATTTATAAAGAATAACATTTTTTCATACAAATCAAAAAATAGCTTATATTAAAAAAATATTTAAAAAAACCATGAAGCATCCATTTCAACAATTTGCTAATAACACAGTTAACTAAAATGTGCACACCATTTAAAAAAACTTAGTTTACAAGATTATGACTATCAATACTTCTATATAATTTATTATGTAGCTACATTTGGATATTTTTAATTAGCTCAAACACACAATACATATGATTGTAAACATTTACATATTTGTTTCTCGAAACTGCTTACCTTTGAAAAATGCTTGGACCTTTCTTCGGGAAATCCTTTTTTTGTCCCTTGCAGTATCTGTAGACAATTTATTCATTTACTAATATAATACTATAAAATATGTAATTTAGTTAGTTTTTGATGGGAATTAAACAACCCAAATAATAAAACAAAAGGAACATACAGAAGATTTTCAATTTTATACATACCATCATTTTATAATTGCTCGATACTCTCCAATTCATCCACCGCTAACTCTAACCCCCTTACTTGTGGATTGAATAGCTATAACATAAAAATTAGGAGTTAAACAAACCAAATAATATAACAAAAGGAACAGACAGATGATATTTTATTTTATACATACCATTATCTGATAATGGCTTAATGGCCTTCAATCCTTCCTCCTCAAACCCCTTGCTCATGGATGGAATAGCTATAACATAAAAATTAGGTGTTTATTTTTTCTTAGGTACACTGTACGAATGCCAAAATTATAGCTAAAACGAGTTGCATAAAACTCACCATTAACTAATTTCCCTCTATAAGTTTTTGTTGGTGTTTGCAGCTGGCTAATAAGTTGCTGATGTGGAGGACATTTCCATCATATCTACGGAAACTTTATATAAGTAAAATTTTTTTCAAACTAGAAAATAAATACCTTTAATTTTCTCGGGAGTTGTTTCCTGTGAGGACACCATATTGGGGAACAAAAAATCGGAATCCCCTTTGGATTGTAATCTAAAAAACATAATAACATTCAATAAATATATGTACAAAAAATATTACATACCAGGCAAAAACAGGGATGGCAAAGAAAACCTTTTCAATAGTTTGCCTTCGCCTTCTTCTACTTTTAAAAAGCAGGTCTGGCCAAAATGACGAGGGCATATTCTCCAATGTTTTCGCCTTGTTAAATCCAAAGATTGGTTTCCACTTCTTTCCAGCCAAACTGAACGATCTTCTTCGTGGCTGGGAAGTATAAAGCTGAATAAAAGAATAACTACTTCAATATTTTGTCACTTTTTAGTTAATGAAACATGTTTTATTTTATAAAAATATAAAGCTTACCGGGTGCACCTCACATTACAGTCCTTCACCATACATTGTCTGTAAAGTCCACACCAAACAATAAACTAAACACACCCTGTCGACCTGAACAAAAAATATATATATTAAAGAAAAACAATTTTTTAAAACTAACCCAGAAATAAAACTAATCGTCGTAAACGTTATGGAGGGTAGAAGTAAACGTGGTTGTTAGGTTAAGTTATCAGTGGTGACATATGTGGAAGTATCTGGAATTACTACCAGAGACACTACTAACGGCGTTACAGTTCTCATTAAATCCGCAATTTTAGAAGTGCTCTGGCTCTCCAGGTGGCAGTACCATCGCGCGTTCAGAGTGCCCATACCCTGCTCTCTGCAGCCTTGGAGTACGAAGCAGCTACACAGGCTTCCGGAGTATACGGCAGGGTGAGGGCTGAAACAGACGAAGAAGTTGAGAACAAGCTCGACCAGATTGTCAACATGATGAAAAGCATCTCAAATGGAAAACTGAAAGCCGTGAGATGCTGGAATTGTGGAGAAATGGGACATGTACGCAGTTCGTGCAAGCGACCGAGAACTGCTACAAACAAAGATGCCCAGCAGGAAAAACTAGGAAGGGTCGACCTTCAGAAGGCAGCTTCGACCCGAAGACCTTCCAAAGACTCCCTCTCTAGAAGACCATGCCCTGCAGAGTGCTCTCACTGTAGCAAAACAGAAGCTAAGGAAGCTGCGATTCGAAGAACCACGGTGACCACCGACGAATGGACACCAGAAAAGTTGGAAGAGGAACAAGAGAACGATCCCGACTTGAAGAAAATCCGACATTGGAAAAAGGAGAACTGTCGACCTACTTGGCAGGAGATTTCAAGGTACTCGCCAACGATGAAATCGTTTTGGGCCCAGTGGGACTCGCTGGTTTTGGAAAACGGTTTGCTACAGCGAGTAATCGAGAACGATGAGGGTTCCGAAAGTAGAAGACAGTTGGTGATTCCAAGAACAAGGATAGCAGCAGTACTGCGGAAATTACACGACAGTCCGTCAGGAGGACATCTAGGTGTGAAGAAGACCCTCCAGAAAGTGCGAGAACGGTTTTATTGGATGCACAGTTCCGAAGATGTGAAGGACTGGTGTAAGAAGTGCACTACCTGTGCTACGACCAATGGACCGCACGGGAGAAGAAAGGCCCCTATGAAGCAGTACAATGTCGGAAGCCCGTTTGAACGCATTGCCCTGGACATTGCCGGACCGTTTCCACCGACAGCAAATGGCAGCAGGTACATTTTGGTGGTGATGGACTACTTCACAAAATGGGTAGAAGCGTATGCCATTCCAAACCAAGAAGCCGCAACGGTTGCCAACGTGCTTGTGAATGAGTTCATTTGCCGATATGGAGTGCCCCTGGAAATACACAGCGACCAGGGCAGAAACTTCGAGAGCCAGCTGTTCCAGGAAGTTTGTGAAAAGCTCGGCATGAAGAAAACGAGAACTACGGCTTTGCACCCACAGTCGGACGGGATGGTAGAGCGAATGAACAGAACTCTTGGCAAATACCTGTCTAAAGTGGTATCTAACCATCAGCGAGATTGGGACCAATATCTCTCGCTATTCGCGATGGCCTACAGATCCGCCATCAATGAGTCCACCGGCCAAACACCAGCAAGAGTTCTGTTCGGACGCGAAATGAGATTACCCTGCGACCTTGAATTTGGATGCCGACCCGGAGAAGACATAGCTGGTGAAGATTACGTGACCCAGCTGAGAAAAAGAATGGACGACGTACACGAGCTGGTTCGATCGAACCTCCAGATCGCTAGCGATAGGATGAAGAAAAGGTACGATACGCAAGCTACGGAAGGAGGTTTCCACGAGGGAAACAAAGTCTGGCTGCATAACCCAAGAAGACAAAAGGGTTTTTCTCCAAACTTGCAGAAAGCTTGGGACGGTCCGTACCTCGTAAAGAAAAGAATCAACGATGTCATCTATCGTATCAGCAAGATCCCAAATGGAAAGCCAAAGGTGGTACACCGTAACCGATTAGCGCCATTCGAGGGTGACCACGATGAGGAAGTAAACCAGCTTCAGGAAGTAGCCGATCCTGCTTTTGTAGAGTTCATGGGTGCTTATGGTGGTACCGGAAAAGCGTGATTCGGCGTTACCACTGAGAGACGACAAGACCTGCTTACCGTTCCGGAGGAATACTCACTGGCAATAAACATCCCTGCCAGCGTAACCGATGCGCGCGGACTGGCATCTCTGTTTATAAAGAAGAGTGGCGCACGACCTTTGGTAAACCAGTTACCAGTACCAGGTAAAGCTCTGAAGCTGCAAAATGGCTCCCGCTACAATTTCCACCTAGTGACGAGGTACACCTTCGACGAAAGACCAACGTACGAGGATGTCTGGGAAGCATTACGAAGCCTGAGGGAGCATGTGCTTGAATTGAACGTGTACAGGCTAGCCATGCCCAAGATTGAATGTAGGCATTTAGATTGGCGAATAATCCGTAACATGGTAGAAGTAATCTTCCGAGACACCGAAGTGCAGGTACTGGTTTGCGGCCATGCTCGGGAGACACAGCCAACAGAGAAGACGGTCGCATGTTACTTCCATACAACTGAAAAATGCAACAAGGGGACCAGTTGCCGATACAGTCATCTCGTTCCAGTTTCCTAGCTAGTTCCAGGAGGAACTGTCTCTTAAGGAGGGGGCAATGTTACGCGAGCTACTGTAATAATATTCTCACTTAGTGCCCCCAGTGAAATCCCCGTATGAGACGACTATGGCTCCTCCGCCCAAACTTCGAGAAACATCCAGAACACCCGGGTGCGTCCGCCAGAATATCGAGAATATCCAATGCGCCCGCGAGAACGCCGAGATACTTCGAGAATTACGGCGTGCGAGTATAAATAGGCCACCAGCTTCGCTGCAGGCAATTAGTCAATCAGTCAGTGTTGATACCGAAGGAAAGTAATCGCGCATCGATAAAGTGTTTATTAAGTGACTCTCATATAAATTATAATTAGTGTGTTTAGTGTATTACATAAATTATTAAATAAGGACTGAATTACATATAAATCTGTAAATATAAATTAATTGTAAATATAAATTAGAATAAACGTTACAATATAGAGAAACGACGATAATGATTGGAATATTATTTTAATTTCAAAATTAACCTATAATAGTACAGAAAAAAATTAAAGAATAAAAGAGAATACCTATAGGTAAAATAAACTAGCTGTTGAGTAAAAATAGCAAATAAATGAAATCATAATTTACCTATTGCGGTTGAAAATAAAAATATTTGCTGGCAGAAATTGTGTTTGTTTGAAACCAAAACATCGAAACAGCTGATCCGGAGAGAAGTTTGTTTGAATCATGTAAGGAATGAAAAACTTGACTTGAGGAGAATGAGTAATTTGTAAAGATTGATATATTTAATTAGAATTTAACTTTTAATTACTTACTGTGTACTTACATTCAATTGTTTATAATATAGATAATAAAACAATCTAAATGTTGAAAATAACTATTTACAAGACACTGGACGTGATGCCTGGATTTAATTGAACAGTCCATGTGGACATGGTCCAAGTAGGTTGAACAACCGAGATGACGTACCTGGAATTAGATAGAAAAACACTCTGAGTATTCAATTTGCCATAAATAATGATTAATTATTTAACTAACGATTAGTATAGTTGAAATCCCCAAAATTAATGAAAGTATTAATAATATACAAGGTGCATCTTATGTGTTTGAACTGTGATTATGTATATCAGTACTAAAGTAAAGTTAAAACTTCACTTGATCAAAAATAAATGCCTAATAGTAAGTATTTAGGGTTATTAGGAAAGGTGCAAGGGGCGCAAACTCTCCCCAGTGCATGTAAGGAATATGTGGCACAAACTCTCCACAAACAATATTATAACTACTGCAAGTGGCACAAACTCTCCACAGTACAGCAAAATAATAATACACTGCAAGTGGCACAAACTCTCCACAGTACAGCAAAATAATAAAACACTGCAAGTGGCACAAACTCTCCACAGTACAGCAAAATAATAATACACTGCAAGTGGCACAAACTCTCCACAGTACAGCTAAATAAGGTTACACTGCAAGTGGCTCAAGCTCTCCACAATACAGGGTGGTGGAAGGAGATATGGGTGACGTGAGAAGTCACCCTGTATCAGGAATGGACAAACCGCAAGTGGCGCAAACTCTCCACAGTACAGTATAGGTATATGAGTTAGACTGCAAGTGGCACAAACTCTCCACAGTACAGCTAAATAAGGTTACACTGCAAGTGGCTCAAGCTCTCCACAATACAGGGGGGTGGAAGGAGATAAAGGTGACGTGAGAAGTCACCCTGTATCAGGAATGGACAAACCGCAAGTGGCGCAAACTCTCCACAATACAGTATAGGTATGTGAGTTAAACTGCAAGTGGCACAAACTCTCCACAGTACAGCAAAATAATAAAACACTGCAAGTGGCACAAACTCTCCACAGTACAGCAAAATAATAATACACTGCAAGTGGCACAAACTCTCCACAGTACAGCTAAATAAGGTTACACTGCAAGTGGCTCAAGCTCTCCACAATACAGGGGGGTGGAAGGAGATATGGGTGACGTGAGAAGTCACCCTTTATCAGGAATGGACAAACCGCAAGTGGCGCAAACTCTCCACAATACAGTATAGGTATGTGAGTTAAACTGCAAGTGGCACAAACTCTCCACAGTACAGCTAAATAAGGTTACACTGCAAGTGGCTCAAGCTCTCCACAATACAGGGGGGTGGAAGGAGATAAAGGTGACGTGAGAAGTCACCCTGTATCAGGAATGGACAAACCGCAAGTGGCGCAAACTCTCCACAATACAGTATAGGTATGTGAGTTAAACTGCAAGTGGCACAAACTCTCCACAGTACAGTAGGATTGGATGAATAGGAAATGCAACAATAAATTAATGTTCTTGATAACGTTGAATATTAAAGAACTTTAAACAAAGTTATTATTAAAAATAATTAGCAAATATACATACCCTATGTGATAAAATATCTTTTAAATTCAAATATCAAATAACAGGCAAAAATGAATTACTCTGTGAGGTAGACTCACCTATTTAATTTCTGACATGCACCACAATACACACTATATTTTATATATTTAAATTTATCCGACTCAAGTGAACACTTTAGTTATCTTCTAGCAACTAAAACCCAAATCGTTCTTAAAACCTTTCTTTCCCCTTTCGTGACCTCGAAGACTACGTGACATTTTGATATTTTGCTTATCTGTTTCAGACAATTGGTTGTTTTGTCGAGAAATGGATTTCTGAAATATTAGGGTATACCCATGATTTAATTCGTTTTACTTGGAACGAAAACTATTTTAAGAATAACAGGGTGAGAAAAAAAATTGTCTTACAGTCGGCCATCCTGCGAGCATCTCGTCCCGAGATATCTACTAGACTGAAAATGGATTTCAGAAATCTTTGACGTGTTTACCAATGAACTAAACTATCCATACAAGCTTTCAGTAGACATATGATTCCCTGCTGTGGCTCCTGTCTTTACTACTGTGTCGAAAATTAAATCCACAAAATTGCCAATTCTTCAGGCGTGAAGACACTTATTTAGAGCACAATTTGTCTAGTGAGGGAGTACTCCCCTATAAAGTAAAATGTTTAGTCATTGAACAATATCCAGTGCCCAAAAACTCGGAAGAAACTAAAAGGTTCGTAGCATTCTGTAATGATTACAGACGTTTCATTCGGAACTTCGCTGAAATATGCATACCTCTCGAAAAATTATCCAGGAAACATGTAAAATTCGAGTGGTCGGAAGACTCCGAAAAATTATCCCAAATATTAAAAACAACATCAATAGAGCCACCTTTATTAAAATATCCTGATTTCAGTAAACAATTTATACTGACTACAGATGCTTCAAATTACGCGTGGTCTGCATGCAATTCTTAGAAATACGAAGGTATAGATTTACCTATATCTTATGCATCGCAAAGTTTTAAGAAAAGTGAAATAAACAAACCTATAATTATGGAAGAATTGTTAGCTATCCATTGGAGAATTAATGACTTCAAGAGTTACTTGTATGGTTCTCCACAGTTTATAGTAAAAACGGATCATAAGCCGTAAACACATCTATCTCAATGACAGAACCCACTTCAGAACTCACAAGAATTAGACTAGACAGAAGAATATAATTTTGAAATACAGTATATGAAAGGAAATTCAAATTATGCAGACAGTATTTCAAGGATATCCATAAATGAATTAAAAGACTTGTACATAGATAATTTTCACGTCTTAGCTATAACGAGGTCAAAAACTCGACAAAATAAAACTCAACCTATAGAAGAAAATAAAATAGTTTCTGCAAAAGTAAAAACAGATGTTCGCAAACCATGAGTATTTAAGTACTGAATAATTTAGAGGCGCATAAATTGGATATCGAAAAATAAATATATATATTCAACGCTTTACAACTAAGTTTTGAAAAACATTTTTCAAAAACAGTGACCGTGCAACTAAGATGAAACAACTACTTCCCGGGCTATCTGCCTCGACATACATTGAATTACACTCCTAAGTCAAACGGGGTTGGTATATCTACAAGATTTAACCAGCCATTACCAATACTGCAATTTGAAAATAACCGTGTTTCGCTAAGGATGAACATACGGATCAAAAACAGAACATTAGAATTAAAATTGGGTACACTTATTATTTCCCAAAGCTGAATACGATTTTGAATTGGGACAGCATATACTGACAATTTTAAGTAGCCCTAAAAACAAAAATCGCACGAAATGAAATCGAGTAATCTTGCAGGCCAATTGACTGGCCCTCGCCCTCGAATACATCGATTCCCGTACGAACTGTGAGTATATTGACGAACTACTCGACTAAAATGAACAGGAGAACCATCGTGCATGAACCAGAAATTTTGCCGTGCCATTAGGGAACGTAATCCATTATTAAATCAGGTATATTATTTCGCAAATCAACAATTAAGCAGTACAAGTTTTATGTACCATTGCGAGAAGTGACTACTCAAGAATTTCTCTATGGCAAGATTTGACAATATCGGAACTGTTCATTTTTTTTTGGACTTACCTTACATACAGGTACTTTAAAGTTACCTACCTTGCAGGACTATTGAGAAAAAAAAAACATAAGACTATTCTCCAGCTGTTTCTCACATTTAATGGGTCGCTACTTGCTAATAATGAGATGCCCATATGTTCCTGAAGTTAAAACCAATGAGCTGTCCCCAGATGATCGAAATCAGGCCTATACTGGATCATTTTACTAATAAAATGAAGATAATATATTACCCATAAAAAAAAACAAAAAACTTGTCAGTGGATGAATCTATGGTCTTGTGAAAAGGGGGACTTTACTTTAAGCAATATCTACCAAAGAAGCGGCAGAAATATGGGATAAAGTTGTATATGGTAATAGAAGGGGACGGAACAATTTTAGATATGATGGTACATACTGGCTCGAGCGATATAACTGGCGGAAAAGATCATGCACAAAAGACAGTGATGTATCTGATGCGCGAATGTCTGAATAACGGACATAGCTTATACATGGACAACTTTGACAATAGTTATTCATTGGCAAAAAAAAGTTTCTTGATCAAATACCTTTTGTACAGGTACTCTCAGAAAAGCCAAAAGATTTCCCCAAAAACGTTGTAGCTACAAAATTAAGAAAAGGTGAGACCAAAGCTATGTATAACTACAATATGATGATTGGCAAGTGGACCGATAAAAGAGACGTCTTAGACATATCTACTGAATAAAAAAAAAATGAAGTGGTAACTAAAAGCAAAAGTCAAGTATAATAAATAGTGGAATAGACATAAGGCATTCGTGATCAAATGATGGCTTATTATCCAACGGCACGCCGTTACGTTGATATTAGAAAATTATAATACATGTGATCCAGTTGTATTTGCACAATGCCCATAAACTTTATAATAAGTACTCTGGTTAGAAAGTGACATTTTACAACTTTCGAATGTCCGTATTAGAAAAACTATTGCCAAAAACAGTCGCAACAAGCAGATGTACCTGTAAATGTAAACCATTTACCTGTAGAAATCGAAATTCTCAATGAACTTGGACCAAACGCTTAGAAAATAAAATGTAGGGTTTGAGCTATGGACAAAAAATACGGAAAGATACTGTGTACCACTGCACAGCTTGTCCCGAGATGCCCGGCCTCTGCATATGAAATTGTCTTAGAGAATACCACTCATTGGAGACATAGGATTCTAGGGCTATAGTACCCAAGGGAGGATTTCTCTGAGGAGAATATTGTGGAAATATTATTAAGCATAATAAGGGCAACGAATCTCTTCACATAAACAGAGCAGCCAAGAGCAAAAAAAACAAAAAAAAAACTTAAAAGCTGAGGTGCCTTGGACTTGACACATTAGCAAACTCTTATACCAAACCATTGCCAACCTTCGGAACTTTGTAGTAGCGTAATAGATAGTGGCTTCCCCTAAACATCGAAAAATATCACGAAGTTCATCGACCTTTTGAAGCCAAACCGAAATCGATTGCACCCTATCCTCGAGGTCAAATACAGGTACAGTACCACATCCCCTCGGACCGTCTTGATAGGCCGTTCTCGTTCGGCAGTATTTTCGAGAAAAGTGGTCATTGCAGTGCTCAATCGTTCAATAGTCATTCGGTGTCAAAGAATCAATACGGTTTCTTCTTGGGGTAACAGATTCACTCGAACCCGAAGCCCGAAGCCTCTTGGGTTTCAATTGGTAGCGGTATTTTATTGCGACGTTGGGGACCCATTTCAGTTGATTTTATTATTACTTTTGTGATTTATGGTAGAAATACGGTAAATAAATATTTAATAAAATAAAAAAAAAACACAAAGCTAGAATAACATTTAAAAGAATAGTGTCATCTCGGCATTGTAATTTTATGTCATTGAATTAATAAATCCAGGTCATCTCTATCCCACTTCTGATAAATTGTAAGGAATGAAAAACTTGACTTGAGGAGAATGAGTAATTTGTAAAGATTGATATATTTAATTAGAATTTAACTTTTAATTACTTACTGTGTACTTACATTCAATTGTTTATAATATAGATAATAAAACAAATCTAAATGTTGAAAATAACTATTTACAAGACACTGGACGTGATGCCTGGATTTAATTGAACAGTCCATGTGGACATGGTCCAAGTAGGTTGAACAACCGAGATGACGTACCTGGAATTAGATAGAAAAACACTCTGAGTATTCAATTTGCCATAAATAATGATTAATTATTTAACTAACGATTAGTATAGTTGAAATCCCCAAAATTAATGAAAGTATTAATAATATACAAGGTGCATCTTATGTGTTTGAACTGTGATTATGTATATCAGTACTAAAGTAAAGTTAAAACTTCACTTGATCAAAAATAAATGCCTAATAGTAAGTATTTAGGGTTATTAGGAAAGGTGCAAGGGGCGCAAACTCTCCCCAGTGCATGTAAGGAATATGTGGCACAAACTCTCCACAAACAATATTATAACTACTGCAAGTGGCACAAACTCTCCACAGTACAGCAAAATAATAATACACTGCAAGTGGCACAAACTCTCCACAGTACAGCAAAATAATAAAACACTGCAAGTGGCACAAACTCTCCACAGTACAGCAAAATAATAATACACTGCAAGTGGCACAAACTCTCCACAGTACAGCTAAATAAGGTTACACTGCAAGTGGCTCAAGCTCTCCACAATACAGGGTGGTGGAAGGAGATATGGGTGACGTGAGAAGTCACCCTGTATCAGGAATGGACAAACCGCAAGTGGCGCAAACTCTCCACAGTACAGTATAGGTATATGAGTTAGACTGCAAGTGGCACAAACTCTCCACAGTACAGCTAAATAAGGTTACACTGCAAGTGGCTCAAGCTCTCCACAATACAGGGGGGTGGAAGGAGATAAAGGTGACGTGAGAAGTCACCCTGTATCAGGAATGGACAAACCGCAAGTGGCGCAAACTCTCCACAATACAGTATAGGTATGTGAGTTAAACTGCAAGTGGCACAAACTCTCCACAGTACAGCAAAATAATAAAACACTGCAAGTGGCACAAACTCTCCACAGTACAGCAAAATAATAATACACTGCAAGTGGCACAAACTCTCCACAGTACAGCTAAATAAGGTTACACTGCAAGTGGCTCAAGCTCTCCACAATACAGGGGGTGGAAGGAGATATGGGTGACGTGAGAAGTCACCCTGTATCAGGAATGGACAAACCGCAAGTGGCGCAAACTCTCCACAATACAGTATAGGTATGTGAGTTAAACTGCAAGTGGCACAAACTCTCCACAGTACAGTAGGATTGGATGAATAGGAAATGCAACAATAAATTAATGTTCTTGATAACGTTGAATATTAAAGAACTTTAAACAAAGTTATTATTAAAAATAATTAGCAAATATACATACCCTATGTGATAAAATATCTTTTAAATTCAAATATCAAATAACAGGCAAAAATGAATTACTCTGTGAGGTAGACTCACCTATTTAATTTCTGACATGCACCACAATACACACTATATTTTATATATTTAAATTTATCCGACTCAAGTGAACACTTTAGTTATCTTCTAGCAACTAAAACCCAAATCGTTCTTAAAACCTTTCTTTCCCCTTTCGTGACCTCGAAGACTACGTGACATTTTGATATTTTGCTTATCTGTTTCAGACAATTGGTTGTTTTGTCGAGAAATGGATTTCTGAAATATTAGGGTATACCCATGATTTAATTCGTTTTACTTGGAACGAAAACTATTTTAAGAATAACAGGGTGAGAAAAAAAAATTGTCTTACAATCATGAAGTGCTTAGATAAATACAATACTTTATACCTATACGGTCAAGAGTGGAAAGACAAAAAGAGAGAGAAAATAAGTTGCATAAATAAAAGCCGAATCGGTACTACTAGCGACATCTATCGTAAATATTTTGAACCAAAAAATTACTAGATAAGTAACAAGTTTTGTGTAAGTTTTAAGGTTTATACACCTGCGCGGAGGGCCCTCTTAAAGGTGGTTAGTTTGACGGTATCACGCAGCGCTTTTGACAACATACAGGTTTACTCAGCGTCATCTATTTTTAGCACATCTATACATTCAAGTACATTTTATCCGTTATTCAGCGTCATCTATTTTTTGCACTTCTATACATTCAAGTACTTTTTATCGGTTATTCAGCGTCCTACTAAATATTATTATTTTTTGTTTAGTTTTCGTCGACGACTTAAGGGAGTATTAAAGGTGGTTAGTTTGACGGTATCACGCGGCGCTTTGGACAACATAAAGGTTTACTCAGCGTTATCTATTTTTAGCACATCTATACATTCAAGTACGTTTATCGGTTATTCAGCGTCATCTATTTTTAGCACCTCTATACATACAAGTACATTTTATCGGTTATTCAGCGTCCTACTAAATATTATTAGCGTATGTTTAGTTTCCGTCAACGACTCAAGGGGACTTAATAAAGTACATGACCAGATCCATAATTTGATATATGTAATATATCTGAGAAATCTCACTAAAGAAAATTAGTTGATTTACTAAAATTTAATAAAAGCTTTTTGTTTAAATCATATTAAGTTGTGGTTTTTACGAAGTGCAATGGAGTAAAAAAACACATGTTGAATATTTCTACTTTATTTAAAATACAAATCAGCCTTTTGGGAAATTGAAAAAATATCTCTTTGGACATAGCAAAAAAACATTAAATATAAGGTTATACTGAAATAAAAAAAAAACGAATTGAAATATTCCATGAGACAATAATACACTAAGTGGAGGATTCACCGGCAGTTTTTCGCGACATTTCTTGCGTTCTTAACATTCGTCCTATATGTTTAATATTAAATATTTTTAAAAACAAAAAAAAATTGGTAAGGGATACTTATGTTTTTTAAAAAAATCAATATTAAACATACAGGACGAATGTTAAGATCGCAGAAATCACGCAAAAAACTGTCGGTTAATCCTCCTCTTAAGAGAGTTTGTGAACGCCTCGTTTAAACCATATCCAAAAAAATTATTACATGATGTTACTGGAAGACAACTATAGTATATTGTGCAACAAGGGGGAAAAGTACTTTCCCCACATGTTGCACACTATACTTTTTCTACAACTGCACAAATTTAAAGAATACAAGAAAAGTAACTTATTATTTATTTATATGGTTAGTAAAACAAAAATAACACTAAAGTATCCCATCTCTATACTGTTAAATAAATTCATTTAAAATTATAGTTGATGGTGAAATTTGTACAATTTTGTATGGTCAAATCCGAAACGTCATTTCTTTTCTATAAATTCTCCGTTATATTAATTAATCTGACAGTTTCATGACAACTAAGTAGGTATTTAAAGATGACAGAAGCCTACTAAGTTTTTGTCCATTTTATTTGATTCTCCATATAAATGTATGCGGTGTGGGCAAAGTGCCGTGAGAAATATTATTTCTCACAGTATGAGCAATATTTGGTTTTGAAATTAAGTGAGGTATGAGAAATACGTCACTTTTTATAGCAGTTGTAGAAAAAATATTTTTATTTGAAAACTGGTAAATGTCAATTGGGTTTTTGAGTGCTATCGTTTGTGAAATGATTGAGATCAGTGATATTTCATATCATATTAAAGAGAGTATTAATGGGATAATTATTTTTTCTACAACTGCTATGAAAAGTGACGTATTTTTCATACCTTACTTAATTTCAAAACCAAATATTGCTCATACTGTGAGAAATAATATTTCTCACGGCACTTTGCCCACGCCACATATATTTATATGGAGATTCAAATAAAATCGACAAAAACTTAGTAGGCTACTAACTGTCATCTTTAAATACCTACTTAGTTGTCACAAAACTGTCAGATTATATTAGAAGTTTTTAAATTCTAAAAGGTTGTTTCAATCGTGCTTTGATAAAAATCTCAATTTCCATTAAATATTAGTTTAACAAGACATATACTTATTTATAATAAATAATATGGAGACTGACAGTAGTGACGATTTTAATAATACATCATATAATATCACCGTATATGATTCAACCCTCAACTTCTACTATTAGTATAACGGAGAATTTGGTGAAAAGAAATGACGTTCCGGGTTTGACCATACAAAATTGTACAAATTTCACCATCAACTATAATTTGAAATAAAATTATTTAAAAGTTTAGAGGTAGGATAATTTAGTGTTATTTTTGTTTTACTAACCATAAAAATAAATATTAAGTTACTTTACTTGTATTCTTTAAATTTATGCAACATGTGGGGAAATTACTTTTCTCACTTATTGCACATTATGCTATTGCTACATTTTTAATTTAATATTTTTTTTAACAATAACCAATGTCACTTAAACTCTGAACATTTTTAAGGATGTATTCAAAGTGATACCCTTCTATGATGAGACATGTGTTGAAGCAAGAGGTCATTTTCAACACCTCTCACAAAATTTTCACAATTTCAATGTTATTGTGGAAAATAAGTATTAAATTGAAAATGTGACATAATTATACACATCAATACCGTTAAATTTGGAATAAAAAACCATTTCGTTCGGACTAACTTCCATCCCCTATTCATATAGTTTTTTAGTTCGATGACGTCACAGCTCAATAATCACGTCGCTGATTTTAAGTATATCTTAAAGCTGCTGATATCGACTTTCAGCATAAAAACGGAAATTTCATACCGGGTGGCCAAGTGTATTTGAGCCCATTTTAAATGCCCGTATCTTGAAAAGTATTTCAGGTTTTAAGGTGTGGTTTTTACCGAACACCTTTACCGAATACTACATTTTATGTCAAGTTTGTACAGCTACTTCCGTTTACACCGGAAATGAGTACGCCTTTTTCAGATATAGGGCAACTTTGTTATTTTATATGGAACACCCAGTATATTTTTTTTAGAAACCGTTATCTGCCCTCTTTCTAAAAAGGTATAATTTGTGACAGCTCTTTAAATTCGTGTAGATGTTAGAGCGGTTTTAAATAGTTGTTACAAATTTTATTTCTTATTACACTTTTACATCTAGTTCCTTATAAATTAAAATGTCTGAAAGAAAAACAAATAGAAAAGAATAACTAATTCAGGTACTGTTCAAAGTGTTAACCATTCAACATTTGAACAACGAATTAATTATTATTTGACATTTCTACTGCGACTAAATATTTTTTCTACTCCCACATGTATATTATCCATTTTCTGCACAATTTACAGAATGTAAATGTAGGCCATTCCGGTTAACTGAACGGATATGATTTCATATACATCCTAGAACGTATATGAAATCCACCAATCAGCATTTGCGTTTAGTACCCGCCAACTAATCTTTTTTCAATTTCATAGAAACGTCAAAATAACTTGTCAAAATATTTCTATAGTTTTAAAGAAAAATATTAGTAAAAATGAGTGATTCCAGTGATGAATCAATAAATAATTTTCCACCAGATATTCGCTTAGCCGCAAAGGAGACGTATAACGTATAGAAACAGAATAAATTGAATATTTAAGGGTACTCCTGACAAACGTCAGTTTTTATGTAATACATTTGACGTTATAGATAGATCATTAGTATATTCATCGGTAGTCCAGTGGTAAGTATCCCAGCATCTCACGCGGTAGATCAGAGTTCGATTCCCCGTTGGGAATTTTTTTTTCAATTTTAATTTTATTTCTAAATAATAATAAAATAATAATAATAGTAAAATTATTAAAAATCTTTAATTTGAAGTTATATTATAGTTTAATAAAATGTTTATTTTCTAGATTTTTTCTTAAGTGGGTTGTAGAAAAAATATACTGTTCGACTCGTGTGGATTGTCCATATCGCTCTCGGACGATTGAGCACTCCGCCTAGGGCGTCGTGCTCAAACTTCGTCCTCGTGCGATATGGCCATCATATTCACACTAGTTGCACAAACTACTATTATTCCACAGGTAACTAGATGTAATAGTGTATTTTATTTAAATATATACCAATTATTTGAAACCGCTCCCACATCTACACGAATTTAAAGAATTGTCACAAATTTTCCCTTTTTTGAAATAGGGCATATTAAGATTAAGGTTTCTGAAAAATATATATATACATGGTGTTCCATATAAAATAACAAAGTAACCCTATATCTCACAAATGGCGTACTAATTTTCGGTGTAAACGGAAGTAGCTAAACAAACGGCGTATGCCAAAAAAAACTTAAGTATTTTTTAAGGTGTTCGGTAAAAACCGGACCTTTAATTCTGAAATACTGTTTAAGATGCGGGGATTTAAAATGGGCTCAAATACACTTGGCCAACCGGTATTATTAAAAAAAATGCTCTTGTTGCCGCTTTCGTTTTTTTTATTTAGATTAACGTGTCTTGACAACGATGGCTATTGGCCCAAATACAAAAAGATATAAAATTTAAATATTCTAAAACATACTAACGTTCTTCAAAAAAGATATTGACATTCCCAAATTTTAAATTTTTCTTATGTTACTGATTGAAGTCATTTGTTGCTTCAAGACACCAGGTGTAATTGTATACAGTTAAAATGTGCAGTCAATTTTTAGGTTAGGTTTATGTTATGAATTTTAAAATTAAGTTTTGTTACAAGTTGAGATTATCTTAAAAGTAAAATAAATAACATATATGACCTATCATTTGTGTCTTGCTGTTTCTTTGCAGCATTAATGATTTTACGAGTTCTAAAGGAATACATGCCACACAGATTTCAACTCAAAACACACCGATAAATTAAAAAGTTTGCCCTCTTGATTTTTATAAAATACGCTAGGCCGTTCAAAAACAAATAAAAGAAAAAGCGAGAGTTTTAAGACGCCGCGTGAGTCTATGACATGAACTTTATATATACGTGTATACAATTAGGTGCCGTCAGCGCTACACACGGTCGAAGCTTGCACTGCGAATTAATACGCGAATCACTTTAGGGTGTCATACAACATCCGGCAGATTTTTGCACCAAACGATTGTAAACATCTCATAGGTCATGTGAAACAATTTAAAGGACGATGTCACTGGGCGTCCGTATAACCGGACGCCCAGTGACGATGGACGCGGCGTCAACCTAAGATTTAACATGGACAGACGCTCAGTGATACTGTATATAAATATATATATATATATACCATGTTTTTTCTCCATATTATACATATTATATATAGATATTGTGATTAACCTCGCTTAGTTTTCTTTGATAATGGTGATAATAAATTACCGAAAGCTCAGAACAAACTAAAAAGAGTTCACTTATTCACATTGCCGCATCCCCCACAATAATAGTTAGACCTAACTAGTATCGGCAACGAACTATTTCCTATATATATATATATATATATATATATACATCCTTCTATCGTTAGAGCGTCCAGACAAAAATGTGCTTTATAGCGTCCGACGTCGTTTTCTGCAGATATAGTGTTAATTGAGGTGAATACTTTTTAATATAGATAAAGGATGGTTAAAATAAATGGAAAAAAGGACTTTGGCACGGAAAACACAACATTGCTGTATATTTTCCTAACATTATGGCGCCCTTTCAGTCGATGGACAATTGGGCGTCTCTTATATTCAGCATTACGTATATATGATAGCCTTTAGGGCGTCAATTTTGTTATTGCGTTGTTGCCGCAGTAAGTACATATCTGCTATTTACAGAAAATAGGAGGACAAATAAGATATAATGTGGTTATTGTAAGTAGGAGGGAACTATAATATTGCAATGAAATTTCAGAGGTATTCATTTAACAAGTTACAAATACTCAAAATATTGAAGACAGTGAACTTAAATAAATCTTCGAATGGACAATTTCTTCACAAAATTGCATTAATTTCAGAATTACATGATAGTTATTATTTTATATGGTGTTTGTTAGGTACTAGTTGAAGAATAGCTATTTATGTAGGCAGTTACAAAAAATATGATTTTTTGTGACATTTGTGATCATTCAGGACACGAGTATTGTCGGTGGAAAGTTTTAACCCTAGCTGAGAACTAATATTTTTCCTGCGTAGATAAATAATTTATTTCCTTAAAATTGTGGGTTACGGGAAAATACTATAAGGGAAGTGATGTGATGGAGTGATTTTGACGTTTCGAGATTCGAATGGATCTACACGTTTCATATTAGTCCAAAAAACCCATTTTTAAAAAATGTCGGTCGGTCAGTTGTCAACACGATAACTCAAAAACACTACCGAATTTTTCAATGAAATTTTATAAGTAGGTTCAGAACATAAAAACTGAGGCTAAGTTCGTAAATGATTAAAATCTGATTTACAGTTTTTCGGAAAATTCCATTTTCATGCAGTTTTCTCAATTTTCCACCCGAAATAATTTTTTTAACGAATAACTGACAAATTTGTTGGAATCTTCGTATCAAAAAACCTCCTATACAAAATTTCTCCGAAATCGGAATCAAATTTTTTTTGGAAATTTCCTTCAGCTTTAATCCTGTATATTATCTACAATATAAAATGAAAGAATTCAAATGTAGTAAGTAATTGAGATGCATGTTAAACATTTTGCAGTCCTGACCCAAAAATTGTAAATTTTGGTTTATATTGAATGTATGGAAAAAATTATGCAGTATCATGTATTTTAATACGCGGAATCCATTTCTTGTAGTAGTGTTATGAAATTTTTGTTATTAAAAAAATGTTTTCTTAGTTTTTTTCAAGTAAAGTATTAGAAAACAAATTTTGGGTGAAAACTAATAGCCTCGTGCATAAGGTGAAGTCATCTGGGTACATCAACTGGTTCAAATAATATTCTAATACATCAGTCGGAGCTAGATATCACGTTTATCCTTAGTGCCACGAAACAACAACATTAACAAAAGAAGTAAGTAGATATCGTCAAGGACCAGATTTTAAAAATATTCATACATACAGTCTGCTCCAAAATTCAGTGACGAAACAAACACATATTTTTTATGTAACACCCTGTATTTCTTAATATCTTTCGATTCTCTTCGAAGAGCTGATTTCGAAAAACTATAGCACTTGGAGTCAAATGGTTATAGTTTCTAAATTCCAGGGTGTTGAAAATCACTTTTTTAACTTCAAAGATTTTTCAGCTAAAACAATTGATTATTTAAAAAAGAATGGATGTCCCTATATTTACTTGGGTTTAGTTGGGTTCTTCAATCAATTTTGGAACATCCTATATATTCATGAATACTTATAAAATCTGCCTCTTGGCGATATCGGCTACTTTTATGTTTCATACATCAATATTGTGTATAGGAAAAGGAATAACTTTTGACCCTTGAACTAATATTTCTGTTGTTAAAAAAAATTGAATTTTTTGTTATTAATCTAATGAAATTATGTCATATCAACCTGTTGTTGGTTTTCCAATGAGTCTTTCAGTTGGTTCTTGCTGATTTGCCATTCCAAATGAAGTATTATATACAGGGTGGTCCGTAAGCAATGGTCCAAAGTGAAATGGGAGATTTTTGGCCTGAAAATATTACAATCTCTTGCAACTTGCTTTAATCAAATATTGATAATAGAAAAGATACAGGGTGGCAAAGTTTGAATGTAAAAGATGTTTTTTCTCAGTAAATTGAAAGATTTTGGATATACAAACGTAAAAATTAAGAGATGGGGGTTTTAAGGCATGAGAAATCGTAATATGATATCCGTTTTGATGTATTTCCTAGAGGGCGCCAAATGAGCTAAGTTGTTGGTGTAACTGTGCGCTTAACTTTTTCATCGTTAACGCTATCCCTCTTTTTATTGAAAAATATTAAAACTACATCATTTGCGACAAAAATAAATATGTATCATTAGTCTCAAAAATTAATAGTTTTCGCATTTTAAAAACCCCCTACATAATTATTATTTTATTTATTAGCACAAATAACACCGTACACTAACTAACGTCGTTAGTTAGTGAACGATGCAAATAATAGCGTTAGTAGGCGCTGATGTCAGCAAATTTATCATCACAAGAATTAACATAGTAGGTGCCGATGTCAACAAGTTAATCATTCGTGTTTTGACAGTTAATCTCATTACACTATTGAAGTACGAAACTATTTAAACACCTTGTTTCCTGAAAGCTGGATTGGTCGTGGTAGTCCCTTTCCTTGGCCAACACGCAGTCCAGAATATAACCCTTTGGATTTCAGTTTATGGGACACAATGAGGGAAATAGTTCACAGAAACCCTATAAATAGTCGAGTTCAACTTTGGCAAGAAATCAGAGCAGCAACAAATTTTTTTACGCCAATGACATTGTTTAATATTAGGCGATCTTTCATGAAACGCATGGATAAATGTATCGAGATGAATGGCGGACATATTGAACAATTACTGTGAAATAATATTTAAATTTTGTTGTTGTATTTTTCAATAAATTTTACTTTTTTCTCTTGATTAAAAGTTATTGAGTTCATAATGGTTGCTTTATTAATATGTCAAAGTACTAATAAATAAAATGCAAATTACGTAGAGGGTTTTTAAGATGCGAATATCTTGAAAACTAGCAACCTTTGAGACTTATGATAGGTATACATTTTTTTCACAAAAATGATGTCATTTTAATATTTTTCAATGAAAAGCGAGATAGTGTTAACGATAAAAAAGTTAAGTGCACAGTTACACCAAGAACGTAGCTCATGTGGCTCCCTCTAAAAAATACATCAAAACGGATATGATATTATGATTTCTCAGGAACTAAAACCCCTATCATCAAATTTTTACGTTTGTATATCCAAAATCTTTCAATTTACTGAGAAAAAACATTTTTGACATTTCAACTTTGCCTCCCTGTATCTTTTTTATTATCAATATTTTATTGAAGCAAGTTGCGTCAGATTGTAATATTTTCAAGCCAAGAATCTTCCATTTCACTTTGGACCATTACTTACGGACCACCCTGTATATATATTTTTATTGTTTAAAAGTATGTTTTGCAATTTTTTTTAATTTCATTCAACTATTCGAGAGCTATAAGACCGAGGCAGGAATAAATGCGGAACATAACACCATCTATGCTACAAAGTGTTAGAGTAGACCTTAATGCCCGGTTAAGTCATGTCTACTGGTCAATGATGAACAAGCTGAACATTTATTGTAAATTTTCTTTTGTTTATTTTGGTAATTTAAAATCAAAAACTGACCTATTTGGGGAATTTTTAATAGTACTTTTTATTTAGCTTATAATAAATTTATGCGTTACTTGGACGCACCCTATATACAGGAACGTATCTAAGAAATTAAGATCTGGGAAGTAACATGGGACTTCGATTTTAAATGAAAAAGAGATTCATTCATATTGTTTCATGTATAATTTGCGTATATTGTTTCGCGTTTACGGCGTCCACTGACCATCTGCATACAACGTGCTAACTCTTTTTTTTTTAAGAAAACTAAATATTTTTATGATCGAAGAATACGTACAAGTACATGCAATGGAAACGCACAAAGAAGTAAGAGATGAAGGCTGTAGTTCATTAAATTCGAATGATTTTGATTTTTGTATCCCTGCAGGATTTTTTTTCAATCTGAATAACTTTGTAGTACCTATTGTAGGACTTTTAAGTTTCTCTGTGTTTATGTAGATTTTATAGTAGAAAACTTTTTTTTGTATTGTGTAAAAATTTACTTTTTATTTGTCCCATATTCGACATTGTTTTATAATTACTACTTACTAGGTATTAAAACAATAAAATCTAGATTTATAACCTAATTAAAGTGGGTTTCTTTAACACGTTTTAGCTTCCAAATAAATTTAGGGGTAGTCAACATAATATAATATTGACATTATACTTGTCTTTTAGATGACCGAGAATAGTTTGTATATAATGCCCTACTCAATAATTAATTATACAGTGAACGTCTACATTATGGAATATTATCATTGTTCCGAGAACCGTCGAGTTTTAAGGGAAATCCCGAAACAGGTCGATTTTTGTTGTACAATGCCCATGTTATAACGTACATGGAGTAGGGATGACGTAACCGGTGTAGGTGTAATGACGTAATCGTTAATTTTTTTAAATAGAAATCGGTATAATGTGACACCTCATTTGAACGAGAATTTAATTATCTATTTAACGACATTACATTTTTAACTAAAATATTTTTTTAAGGGTACGAAAACAATTTTTTTTAATTTTTAAATTCAATCAAATTACAATTAATGCTTGAATCCATGACTTTCTGAAATACTTAAAAAAGCAAAAATAAGTAAAAATAATAATGGACACGAAAAGTTCTCTCATAAACACTGAAACTTTTTGTCATATGTAATTCAAGCAAGTGATAGTGGCATAATTACTGTAATATTTATTGTCGTAAATGTTTTGATTTTGTGAATTGTTATCAGTTGTCAATTGTAATTTTTACTTTTGAATAGTGAATTATGGCTCACCTAAATGAATCACAACGCATAGAAATATTAATCCTTAGCGGATGCGGAGATAAAAAAAAGAACACAGAACGAGGTATGCAATTTATTCAACGCAAAATATCCCGTCAGACCCATCAGCCAATCAACAGTAAGTAAAGTTTGGAGAAACTAGGCACGTTAAACAGATTCCAAACGCAGGGCGTCCTAAAATTGAAGACAATGTGAAACTTGATATTTTATTAAATGTACATGACAATCCTCACAGTAGTTCAACACAAATGGGTGAATATGCTGGAGTTTCCCAAAGATCGGTATTACATATTTAAAAAAAAGAAAAATACCATCCCTACAAAATTCAACTACATCAGGAGTTAAACGACGACGATCCCGATCGCCGGCTTCAATTTTCTGAAATTATTCAGGATTTATGTATCCCCAATCCACTTTTCATCAATCAAATCCTTTTTTCCGATGAAGCAACATTTTTTATACATGGTACCGTAAATCGTCAAAATTGCAGATATTGGAGTCAAGAAAACCCGTATTGGATGACTGAGGCACACACGCAATATCCTCAGAAAGTGAATGTATGAGGTTTGTTCCAACCAGCGTCAGAAACCGTCAGGATTCTGCGCAGTAACTT
Organism: Lochmaea crataegi; assembly: GCA_947563755.1. Lineage (NCBI taxonomy): Eukaryota > Metazoa > Arthropoda > Insecta > Coleoptera > Chrysomelidae > Lochmaea > Lochmaea crataegi. The sequence goes on along the minus strand of OX387427.1, from coordinate 33,060,574 downwards.
AAATACGTTCCAACCAGACATACAAACGATTAGTTAACGATCAGTTTCTTGTTCCAACCAAAATTTAAAACGGTTTGAAAACTATCAGAACGGTTTACGGATTTTCTTCTGACCACTAATCTGGCGCATGCGAATCGCTGTGTTTTTATTTTACAGTTTCTTTCACTGTTTCATTGAATTGCAGCATAACCTTAAAGTGTGAATTGTGTTTGTATTTAGATATAATTAAAACTAGAACTTTTAAAGTGTGAATTGTGTTTGTATTTAGATATAATTAAAACTAGAACTTTTAAAGTGTGAATTGTGTTTGTATTTAGATATAATTAAAACTAGAACTTTTAAAGTGTGAATTGTGTTTGTATTTAGATATAATTAAAAAGCTTGGTTTTATTCCTAATTTTGATCATAATAAAAATCGTGTAAGCCTTTGGATCAGCTGATTAACGATGCCAACACAAGCGCATGCACAGTACAGACTGAAGTTGTAAGATGTTCCAACCAAAAACATAAATTGATCAGGGATCAGATTATTTGATAGACATGCGCGTTGAAAACGATTTGAAAATAGTTGGAAATCAGTTTGTGATTTGTGGTTGGAACAAACCTATGGGCAGGGATCATCAATGACAGAATCATTGGCCCTTTTTTCTTTGAAGAAAATCTAACAGGAAGACGCTATTTAACTTTTTTGAGAAATCAACTTATACCTGTCCTTGCTAACATGTATCCAAATGCCAATAATCCAAATTTACCTAGTGAAAATATCTGGTTTCAACAAGATGGATCCCCTCCGCATTACGCACGTGAAGTACGTCAATTTTTAAATAATTACTTTCCCGGGAGGTGGATCAGAAGTCGAGGTTTTATAGAGTGGCCAGAAAGGTCGCCAGATCTAACACCTCTAGATTTTTTCGTGTGGGGTTACATAAAATCAAAAGTTTATGTCAATAGACCCCAAAACTTACAGGACTTGAAAGATAGAATTAGGCATGAAAAGAGTCTAATTACTCCAGAAGTCATCCGCAATGTACTTGATGAATGTGTCCGTACATTCGCATATTGTCAAGAAACCGATGGATGGCAGTTCGTACATTTAATTTAAAATAATTGTTATGCATAATTTGGTTACTTTAAAGTACATTATTAATTAAATCATTAGTTGAAATTTGGTTGAATTTAAATTAAAAAAATTGATTTCGTACTCTTAAAAAAATATTTTAGTTGAAAATGTAATGTCGTTAAATAAGGAATTAAATTCTCGTTCAAATGAGGTGTCACATTATACCGATTTCTATTTAAAAAAATTAACGATTACGTCACTACACCTACACCGGTGACGTCATCCCTACTCCATGTACGTTATAACATGGGTATTTTACAACAAAAATCGACCTGTTTCGGGATTTCCCTTAAAACTCGACGGTTCTCGAAATAATAATAATATTCCATAATTTAGCCGTTCACTGTAGAATACTATTAATAAAGAAATGCGCCAGCTCACTGACCTTCCTACCTCATATCTAAACCTTTACTCACGTTAATGTATCGGACTTTCTTAATTTGGCGCTATTAGAGGAGAGTGGTTGACGTGACGCTCTAAAGACGAGAGCATGTATTTGAGAGAATACTCAGAGTTGAGTAATGTACCAGAAATGTATTTTTCTAACTGTTGCATTCAACAATATAAGCAATTTAACGTTCTACTGAAACGGCAGTGTTGTCAAATCTCGGGACGCTCTAAGCGCGAATAACTATCAAGATAAAATGTATACTCTATATACAACTTAATACTCCTAGCGTCTCTGCCGGAGAGTTGCGCGAACTAAATATATTCGGGAACCGTATATTTTCGTTCATTTCATGATCAAAAAAGCGTCCCCCAAAAATTTTGTTGGTAGGTTCGTGACGTAATTTCAAGTCCCTGGACAAATTATTACAAGGGGTGTGCATAGAGCGTCCGTATACGGACGCTGTATGCACTTGGACGCTCTATTGAATGCGATTTCAGAATGTATGGACGCTTTAACGATAGAAGGATATATATATATATATATATATATATATATATACATATATATATATATATATATATATATATATATATATCTATACATATATATATATATATATATATATATATATATATATATATATATATAGATATTTGTTGTCAATGTGGCACCAGATTCATATAAGCAATGCACATGCGGCACCCAATTTTACAAAGTGGCACCCGCGTTTGGGTGCCGGAAGGTTTTGTGTGTATATTTTTTTCCTAGCATGCAACAAAATGTCTAGGAGTGGTACACAAAATTCGAGGAAGGTGCTACATTGCATATGATTTGTCTCAGTTCATACATTTTTGTTCATTGATTTTTTTATAGATGGAGTAGCATACTTATACACATGTATAAAATTAAGTAAAAAGCGACATAGTGGACCACGACAGTTAATAGCTTTTCTGGCACCCAACACATGGCAACGGTGTAAAGCCTTGTTCTTTCAATTTTATCTTTGCTATGTTTGCATTTTTTGAGGAAATTTGATGCGGATTTCTGTTACGGAATAAAGTATTTATGAATTTTGTGTTATGTTATTGGTTATTATTGCATTAAGCACTTCGGAAGCAAGAATGTGAAACTTTTATAAAAAAAATATGATTTGATTTCTCGCATGAATTGGTTGAAAATAAAAACGATTATTTACAAAGAACAAAGACAAAAATGAACAAAAGTAGTAACAGGGTGTTTCTTCTATCATATGGTAACATTACTATATTCTAAACCGTAATAGATATGTAGACGTGTAATTGAACAAAAAGGTAACTATTTTATTATGGAAAGCAGCAAAAAAATTACTTGGACTCTCTTCATTTTCGAGTTATATAGGGAAAACTAAAAATGCTTCTTTTGGTTTTATAAGCATAACATTTTTAAAAATGTCAGGAAATGGAGAAGGAAAATTTTATTTCATCACAAATTTGCTATAGCCAAGTAGCAATTGTAAGAGATAAAAAAATATATATAATAAATAATAAATAAAATAAATAAATGTAAACAAATAAATGTTGTAACCATGGGCGATGCTATTATTATTATTATTAAGTTTAATTAATGTCAGGAAGTATTTAAAAGTTGTTGCAATAAAACATTTACTAATTTTAATTTACTCGGTATAATTAATTAAGACCAAAAAAAAATGGACAATATAAATGTAAATTAAATAGCAATAAAATAAAATTAAATACTTAAATGATAGGCCAAAGGCAGATATGAGATGTCGTACCTGAAATTAAAAAGAGATACGGATGAGCAATCAAGTTTACCAAAAGTATTTCTATATTAAAGAAAGTAATCAAAATTTGACATTGGTAACTAAATGAAATTATTATCTTTCCTAGTCATCTTTAACTAGCAAACAACATTAATAAAGTTGATTCATGTCAAGAACTTAGTGGTTTCATTCCCATAGTAAAGAACTGACCAAATATTAATTCTCCTTTCCGTCGACACTGACCGCAGTGTCCACTATCGATCGATAAAAAAACAGGGCAATCACACTGACTATAGCAACAGGAATAATAAACAATCATTCTTGTGCTATAGCAGTGACAAAACTAGCACACTGACCGCAATGTCACTAGCCCGTACAAACCACAGTACGACCCCTGGAAAACTGACCACAGTAATCCAAACACAAACGCATACACTGACCGCAATGTACTACGCCGGAACAAACAATATAATATTACTAATCACTTTATTTTTCGTTACACCTCGTAACGTAGGTAAAACAAAATATACAATAAGTACATACTCAAATACATGTTAATCAAACAATACTACCCTGTAAATTTTAGAAATAAGATTGTCTAAATAAGAGTTAATCGAATTGACTATAAAATATTGATTGATAATAATATTTAATTTATTTAAATAAATAACTTGATTGTGAAATAAAACAAATGCTAATGGATAAAACTTAATTACTCAGTGAGAAAAACTCACCCTAATCAGCAAACAGCCAGACACACAGAACTTGCACTTAGTCACTAAGTTTAAATTAATAATGAGAACTAACTTCAACTTCACACAGCAAAGATTTTTAGTAAAATGCTCCCTGTTACATATAGACTGATTTCCAATCATCCCATTTTCAAACCGGCCACTTCACTTTTCAGAACCCCTAATCTGTCCCCTCTGCCCTTCTAATCCTGAACGCCTGCACGTGTTATGAGATATCTGATAACTATAACCACTACTTGGTTCAAAGAAAGTGATTTCTTTTAATGGGCCTTGTCTAATAAAATGGGGTGAGATATTAGTTAATGGGTCTTGTCTCATAAAATAAGGTGACATGTTTGTCAATGGGTCTTGTCTCATAAATATAATTGGCTAGAGTATGAAATATAATATGTAATTCAATATCTTCGAATCTTTATTGTTATCAACATCAACATAGACTGCAACTATTTAGGAATATGCACATGTCAAGTGTCTGAGTGTGTGTTTCGAATTTTAAAATTTTATAGATTTTATATATATATAGGGAGAAAAAAAAAAGTATTCTTACACAATAAATCTTCGATACGACGTTTAGTGTATTCACGAGGCTGCCATCAACCGTTTGTTTTTCAAATACGAACCTGCCTCTCTTCTATTGCAATTATTAGTCAATCTTCAAAAACCCAATTCAGCGATATATCACACTTGAGATTTTTATGATGTTTTATGTCAAATAACTAACATCATCAATGAAAACTATTTTCAAATACGGTTGTCGTAGTTCTTTTGAAACCCCATTTCTTCTCAATACATTTGTTTGAAGAAATAAAAACAGTTATTTGAGATAACAGTTGTTTGAGATAAAACGTCATAAAAATCTTAAGAGTGATATATTGCTAAATTGGGTTTTTGAAGATTGACTTATAATTGTACTAAAAGAGGTAGGTTCGTATTCAAAAAACCGATTGATGTTAGCCTCGTCGTATCCAAGATTTATTGGTACATGGCTGTAGTAAATCTGTGATCAAATAAAATGTCCCTTTTCCATTTTTTGATATTTTTTCATTTAAAAAATGCTAAGCTTAAAAAACCAAAAGCTCCATTTTTAGTTTTCCCTGTAAACTAGAAAATGGGGAGAGTCCCAGTACATTTTTTTCAATAAACATGTTCTCCATAATAGTCACCTTTTTGTCCATTTATTCGTCTTCATATTTATTTTGACTTAGAATATAGTAACGTTACCATAAAAGAAACACCCTATATATTGTGTAGATTGCCACTTAAAATCTACTTTTATATTAAGATTTTTTAATATTCAATTCACGAACTACAAAAACATTAATTATTTTAAAAATTATATTCAATCTTGAACTTTATAATATACTTGATCTTGTAATTTTTTGACAATAAATTTTTGAACAGTAACGAAGGATATTCATTCAACCAAATTATTTGTTTCAACTCTTACTACGTGGATTATTTCCATACTTATCATATAAAATTAGTATATAATAAATTCCACATCAGAAATATAACATATTATATTGGTTGCTCTAAACAAGTAAATAAATTATCTTAGTATAACTATACCATCCTAGGTTGGCACTCGACCATAAGACGCGCTTTGACAAACCCCGCCCATCGACACCGAGAGCTCATTTGATGTTACTGTTTCTTACTGTTAACATCATAAAAATTCCAGAGGCGTAGTAAATTTTTATATTATTTGTTTTGTGTTGATTTGATTTTACTTCAAAGTGTTACGATGGACTTTAAAAGTAAAATTCATAATAAAGTTTTAAGTGGCCAAAGCCGTAAGCTAGTTAGTAATTTAATAAAATTTATGAAGGAAGAAGCAGCACAAATGAAACCTATTATTCCATTTAACAAAGTAAGTATTTGAATAGATTTACCACAATGCATTTTATAGAAGAATAGCATGTATGTGCACACTTGTTAATTATTAATTTTATTATCACTTAGCAAAATTAGACTTTGTAAATGTAAATTCTTTAAAGGATGATGTCGCAATAAATTTTTAAAAACGCTGAATATTTCTTTCAGATCGGTAAACGAGTATCAGCTGCTCTTGGTGTTAGCTTGGAAACTGTTTGTCGAATTTCCAGTGAGTCCAAATCAGTGGAAAACACGAAGTAGCCTCGTTTTTTACTCCACCAAAGAAAAGGCCTGGCAAAAAGACAAAAACAATGCTAGATGACGTTGGCAAGACCCAGTTAAGAAACAGTATTTTAAATTACCATACATCTCATAAAACTATACCTACGCTGAAGAAAGTGCATCAACATTTTTGCGAAGAATTTGAATATGATGGATGTAAAGAATCGCTTCGAAAAGAAATGCACCTAATAGGTTTTAGATGGACAATTTGTAATCAAAGGCTTCCCGAAACCATCTATCACCTTCTATTAGATTGCCCAATATGTAGCTCTATGAAGCCCCCTGACTTGACACTCTTGCAAAGTCCAAATTCCTTACTCCTTGCATTGGATAATTTATCTATTAGCTCTGCAAAAGCTATAGCATTTCACATTCAAAATGTTTTAAAACTCCGAGCATTTGTCTTGAATGAATAATCTTGAAATATTTCCTTACTCTTACACAGTTTATATGGGTATATTATGTATGTGATTGTATGTATGTATAGGTATATTTTTTTTTTCTTTTTATTTTTTACTGAATGTATTATATTTTATTTGTTCACTCTTGCTATGAAAATGTATATTTTTTAGAAGCAATAAATTATTGAATTGAATAGGTTTTAGATGGAGAAAAATAAGAAACGATCGAAAAGTATTAGTGGGACGTGATTCATTTGACATTTACGCTTAGAATTCTTAAGGAAAATGAAGCAATATAGGGAAAACGGAAGGACAATTGTTTATACTGATGAGACCTATATTGATTCCAGTCATACTCACAATAAAAGCTGGAGTAACAAAGAAAATTTGGGACTCTTAAAACCGACTAGTAAAGGCCTTCGTATGAATATTGTTCATGCAGGCAGTGAAGCAGGATTTATTCCAGGTGCATACATTCGTTGGAAATTAAATTGCAAAACTGGAGACTACCATAATGAAATGATTTACGAAAATTTTGAAAAATGGGTTAAAGAAAAGCTAATTCCAAATTCACCTGCGGGTAGTGTTCTTGTGTTGGACAATGCGCATTATCACAACAAACTTGTTGAAAAAACACCTACATCCATCCATTTCAATAAATATTTGTAAAATATTTTTTTTGAAATAGTAAATAAAATGTATCTACTTATTACAATTAAAAATTTAACCCAAGCCCCTCTGATTTATACGACACTGGTGTTGCAAGCCGCCTTACCCTTAGATAAACCACCCGTAGCGTCGTAAAAATGTCTTCTATCTCTATTCAGGCACTCTTTAACTCTTTCTGGTTCGCGCATACCCAAAGTGCCAGCCTAGGATGGCAGAGTTATAACTTGTTCATTTATATCAATGTAAAACCGGTAGAGTACCCCCAGTGTTGTCACAACACAAGCACCTCATTGAATCCTTCAAACTTATTTACCTAAGTATTTAAGGTTGAAACTCATTTTAAAACTTCTAATCCGAATTTTCTTAACATAAATTTCAGTGATTACACTTGAAAAATTGATAAACTCTTTAATATATATTTATACCTGTATATTTTGTTTAAATTGCATATTACTATTAATTTAAATTCTGTAGTTAAGGCATCACCGCTGAGATGACTAAAAGTCCCTCTCCAAAACTTTGTGTACAACCAGACCAAACAATAAAAATATACAGCCGTATGAATAAAATTACAAAAAGGCACCCATAAACTTGACAACACTGGTGGGTGCCTTTTTACCTAATTATTCAAATTAATTTATACACTTTGGGAGCCACTTCACTAGATTTTTTAAAGGTGCCAAAAGGTCAACAATTTGAATATACTGTTACGCGAGCTACTGCAATAATATTCTCACTTAGTGCCCCCAGTGAAATCCCCGTATGAGACGACTATGGCTCCTCCGCCCAAACTTCGAGAAACATTCAGAACACCCGGGTGCGTCCGCCAGAATATCGAGAATATCGAATGCGCCCGCGAGAACGCCGAGATACTTCTAGAAGTACGGCGCACGAGTATAAATAGGCCACAAGCATCGCTGCAGTCAATTAGTCAATCAGTCAGTGTTGATACCGAAGGAAAGTAATCGCGCATCGATAAAGTGTTTATTGAGTGACTCTCATATAAATTATAATTAGTGTGTTTAGTGTATTACATAAATTATTAAATAAGGACTGAATTACATATAAATCTGTAAATATAAATTAATTGTAAATATAAATTAGAATAAACGTTACAATACAATATACACTGGGTGCTTATTATACGTTGATTACCCCGGGAGCCACTAAATACAATACATATGTATATACAGGGTGCGCCAATTATTTCCACTCGATCTCTAGCACCGAAACTAAAAGAGGTATCAACAAGATTTCTTGTAGGTTTATACGGTGTCACTCGGACTACAATTGTAAAATATTTTGATGTATACAGGGTGGCTAATTTTTGTGGAATGAAAATTAATTTGGTTTTTTTAAATTGAACACCCTGTATACGATTATGTCTTCTGATTCTACTTAATATTAGCTTTACGGTAGTTTTTTGAATTTGTAAATCCGACGCGGCGTTGACAAGTTATTCCTATTATAAGCAGATTTAATGAAAAAACAGCACTTCAGAAATATTAGCACAATAAACACATTTTTTCAAAAATTCCTCCAAAAGGCTACTATGATGTAAATGAAACATACACCTACCACAATAATTACCCAACATCTTCACCTGTTGCACAGGGTGTTTGCCGATGGCGTGCAAATAGTCTAGTTTTCAAATTGCAATAACTTAATTTTTTCAAATGGGACACCCTGTATATTTTTCTTCAGTTAGAAGCTCTCCTTAATACACATTAAAAAAATATAGGGTTTTGGACATCTAACTTTACTATTTACTTTAATAATTGACGTTAAATGAGAAATAACATATTTTACACAATTTTTAATAAGTACAAAATTTTACAAAGTTTAATCGTAAGAAAACTACAATATTGAAAGTTAAAATTTATAATAGGTGTTCAAAATGTCTTCCATTTTCATTTATACATTTTCTTGCCCTTTCTTTCATTGATTTACGCACATCTCTTAGCATTGCAGGGGTCACCTGTCTAAATGCTGCAGTAATTCTGTCTTTCATATTTTGTTTTGTGGTAACCTCTTCTTTGTAAACAATATTTTTAATAAAACCCCACAAGAAAAAATCGCAAGGTGTAAGGCCCGGCGATCTAGCAGGCCAATTTGTAGGTCCTGCCCTTCCTATCCAACGATCCTGAAATTCCCTATTTAACCAATTGCGAACATTTAATTGGTAGTGTGGTGTGGCACCATCTAATTGAAACCACATTCCGTTGCGATAATTTTGAGGCACATTTTGCAAAAGGTTTCTAAAATCAAGTTCTAAAAAATTTTAAAAAGCAGCTCCATTTACAGTCCCATCAAAGAAATAGGGACCAATTACATAATCACCTATTATTCCCGCCCACACATTCAAAGACCATCGATACTGTGATGTGGTTCTAAATAAATGTTCATTGTGGTCCGAATAATAATGGAAGTTGTGTCTATTTACACAACCGTTCTTATGAAATGTGGCTTCGTCGGAGAATAAAACTTTGTTTAAAAAGTTACGCTCTGTATTTATCTTGTTTATTAACCATCTACAGTATTCTTCTCTACGCGCGAAATCACGCGGTAACAATTCTTGGTGAAGCTGGATATGGTAAGGGTGATATTTATTCTTCTTTATTATGCGTCTAATTGTGGTATTGGAAATATCTAACTGATTGCTTAATTGCCTTGTGCTTACATTGGGATCTTCAACTATACTGATCATTACTTTATATTCGTTGTCAACAGTAACAGCTGTAGCATCACGTGAATGTTTTTCATACTTGACGGTTCCCGTTCTATCAAATCTATTCTTTAAATTCTCAAAAGTATCCTTTTGTGGATGACGTCTTTCTGGGTATCTTTGACGATAGACCCTACTAGCAAGAAACGCATTTTTTTGACATTCACCCAGTATCCATATCATATCAATATTTTCTTGAACACTATAATTCTTATTATAATCCATTTTTTATACCTAATACCGATTAAATATAGTAGACGTGATATAATACAAAATTTTATGTTGACAATTAATGCTACAACAAAATATACCTACTGTCATTTTCATAGATAACTAGTTTTCTTATTAAAAATTGTGTAAAATATGTTATTTCTCATTTAACGTCAATTATTAAAGTAAATAGTAAAGTTAGATGTCCAAAACCCTATATTTTTTTAATGTGTATTAAGGAGAGCTTCTAACTGAAGAAAAATATACAGGGTGTCCCATTTGAAAAAATTAAGTTATTGCAATTTGAAAACTAGACTATTTGCACGCCATCGGCAAACAACCCTGTGCAACAGGTGAAGATGTTGGGTAATTATTGTGGTAGGTGTATGTTTCATTTACATCATAGTAGCCTTTTGGAGGAATTTTTGAAAAAATGTGTTTATTGTGCTAATATTTCTGAAGTGCTGTTTTTTCATTAAATCTGCTTATAATAGAAATAACTTGTCAACGCCGCGTCGGATTTACAAATTCAAAAAACTACCGTAAAGCTAATATTAAGTAGAATCAGAAGACATAATCGTATACAGGGTGTTCAATTTAAAAAAACCAAATTAATTTTCATTCCACAAAAATTAGCCACCCTGTATACATCAAAATATTTTACAATTGTAGTCCGAGTGACACCGTATAAACCTACAAGAAATCTTGTTGATACCTCTTTTAGTTTCGGTGCTAGAGATCGAGTGGAAATAGTATATATATATATATATATATATCCCAGAATTTTTTAGACAGGCTATAACTCTAAAACGGCTGAAGATAACTTCATAAAATTTGGTATGCAGCAATTGGACGGATTTTACAATATTGCGAATCCCTCATGACGTCAGCGAAATCATCAGCGTAGCTATGACGTCATGTCATTATAAAATATCAAATGCAAAGGTGGTCGTGTGACTGCTCATATTAAAGGTCTTTTTATTCTGAATTCAACCATGTAATACACTTAGTATGTTAAAATTTATTAGTTGTGTATTTTCGATCAAAAGGAGTTTAACAAAATAAATAAAAAAGTTTAACAAACAAATTTAATCACATGAAAATCAAGGCAATAATACCATTATTCTACAATTAATTTTCAATAATGTGCTCAAAATGCCCCCCTTCCGCTTCAACACAAGCCTCAAACCTTCTCAATAGTTCACGCGTACATGCCGCTCTTATCATTTCTGGAGTAACAGCTCTACATGCTTCTTTTATTTTATGAACGTTACTTGATGTTTCTGCAAAATGAGTTACCAGATTTATTGGAGGATATTCCATTAAATGAAAGAATAGAAATGATGTGGCAACAAGATGGTGCTGCTCCACATAATTATGGTAGGGCAACGCAGTTTTTAAATAATAGATTTCCTTCTTTCTGGATCGGTAATGCAGGACCATGTCTATGGCCAGCGCGATCACCAGACCTAACACCCCTCGATTTTTTTATTTGGGGTTATTTAAAAGATATTGTATACCCAAATCCACCACGCGATGTTGATGATTTAAAAAATAAAATAAAAGAAGCATGTAGAGCTGTTACTCCAGAAATGATAAGAGCGGCATGTACGCGTGAACTATTGAGAAGGTTTGAGGCTTGTGTTGAAGCGGAAGGGGGGCATTTTGAGCACATTATTGAAAATTAATTGTAGAATAATGGTATTATTGCCTTGATTTTCATGTGATTAAATTTGTTTGTTAAACTTTTTTATTTATTTTGTTAAACTCCTTTTGATCGAAAATACACAACTAATAAATTTTAACATACCAAGTGTATTACATGGTTGAATTCAGAATAAAAAGACCTTTAATATGAGCAGTCACACGACCACCTTTGCATTTGATATTTTATAATGACATGACGTCATAGCTACGCTGATGATTTCGCTGACGTCATGAGGGATTCGCAATATTGTAAAATCCGTCCAATTGCTGCATACCAAATTTTATGAAGTTATCTTCAGCCGTTTTAGAGTTAAAGCCTGTCTAAAAAATTCTGGGACACCCTGTATATAAAGTTATAGTTATAGTAGATATTTGCCGAATAATAATGTACAAGGACAGGAATATTGGGGAAGCGGCAAAATTGTAAAATGAGTACTCTTTACACTATTTTCCAAGCTTTCGGAATATCTTTATTTCCATTCTCAAGGACAGCATTCGAGATTGTATTACAAGTTGTTTCAAATGGTAAATACATCTAATAATAATTTTGATTTGAATTTTTTTAAAAACTAATGTCAAAATGATGTCAAACAAAATCGTTTGCTTATAGAAAAAGAAATAGTATACAATTATAACTAACTTATATCTAAAAATATCAAGATTGGCTAGGTTCGTCTTCTTTTTTTTTTAATTTGTTTGATGTTATTTTAACCTCAAATGTTTGAAATAGACGAATTTGAAATTTGATGACACTCATGCTCCCCATCAATAGCCAAAAGGTAGTAATAAATATCACTCAAATTTTTATGATCACTCTTTCTATTGATGATATTTTGTATTGATATATTATATGTAGGTTAGGTTACGTTAGATCTATGAAATTTGATGTGTAAAATATGTCATTTGTGGTTATAATTAATGTCACATTGAAAGAAATATTTTTTTAATAGTTATCGGGGGATAAAATGAAAATTGAATGTGGGTAGTGATGGTAATGATTATTGATAACAGAATATAGATAGAAATTTTTTGAAAAGCAAAGATATAATATGAAAATATATAATATGGTAATGATTATTAATAATAGAATATGGATAGAATTTTTTTGAAAAGCAGAAATATAATATAAAAATATATAACCGAAAATTAGGAAGATTGGACTGAAATTTATAAAGCAAAATTGTAGAAAATTGAAAAATTTTATACCATCATAATAATTATTATTCGATTTGGAAAGGAGGAGATAGAATATTTGACAGGCAGAGAGAGAATATAAAAATAAAATAACCCATTGAAAATTAAAAATATTGGATTAAAAAAAAGATTTAAAGCGGTGAACATTCGGATGATATATATAAATGGAAAAAGAAATTGTACTGCAAATGGCATATTTGGTTTTTATTGAAATTATTTAGGAAGATTTGACATTATAAACCAGGGAAGTAATATTACAACATTTGTTGCTTGTATTATAAGTTTAGTTTCCGTAAATTAAAAATTTTGGATGTTTTATAGATGTGATTTAGTTAAAAGTTATAAGACGAGGTCATTTCATTAAACCGATTTGTTTGATAATTTAAAGTTTATATTTGTGAATGAGATTGTTCAATGAAATAATTAAATATAGAACCCAACCTTGAGATAAGAGATTTTTTTTTGAAGTAAATTAACAAACTGATGTTTCTTAAACCAAACTTCCATTTCACTTTGACAACTCATAGTTTCTGATGTGATAGGTTAGTGACTGTAAGTTGGTTGAGTGAAATTCCTAATTTTTCAATTTCTTTCCACTAGTAGGACTTTTGCAATTGGCAACTGTAAAAAGGGATTTATAAAATCAAATAAAAACAAAAGTAAGAAATATTATGTAGATTTCAAATCCAACACTAACAGATATATAAATAATTTTAATTTTCTTCTATTTTCAAAGATATTGAATTAAAATAATATAAATTAAATCTTAAATTATTCAAAAATTGGTGCCTTGATTTCAGTTGGTACTAGTTTTGTTGGTAACAATGTATTTTTCTTAAAACAGGTATTTTGTATTTTCGAGCTGATGACTTTTTTATTATTTCTACACTATGAAAAACTTGGTCAGTTACTTGTTTTGTGTAGTTTATAATGGAACCAAGATGACTGAATTTGTCATTTTTAACAATTTTAGTAGTTTTAATTTTTTTAAAATATGTGTAAATTTTCAATAATAGTTTGTTAAGATTAGTTTCCATGTTTTACAAACGAATTTACATTCTCAAAGGAATTAACTCACTTGCTAGTAAGTTCGTTATAAAAAATATATTCTTTATCTAAATTGTAACAAATAATTTATAATTTTAGCCTTGAAAATGATAATAAACATTATCGAAAGCTTGGATTAGTAAAAAAGAGTCTTCTTTACCATCAACAAATCATTTTGGCTGTGCCCCATAAAAAAATTTATAGTATATATATATATATATATATATATATATTTTTTTTTTTATTATTAAAACTAAATACCTTATATTCTGAAACTGATCTTGCTCGCAATCACTACTTAAGAATCATTTTCTATTTGTACATACATTTTTAGGGAATTGAAGTGGATATGAAAGTCTGGAAGATGAACTTCCGAAGAGGTAGTATATGTAAGATTTAAAAGAGGAAATGTAGGTCAATTTAGGGTTGCGCGATACACTTGAAAGTATCGATATTAGGTATCGATACGGATCGGAACGTAAGATATCGATACAGTAGAATATCGAATGTTAATGTATCGATACTCAAAGTATCGATACGTTAACGATCCGAGATTTTACAGCTGCCAGCGGGTCTATTCAAAAAGCAAAGTGTGGTGATGAAATGAATTAAATAACAACAAAACGATCAAAAGATATTTTTAATAACTCAAAATTATAAATAAACGACGAAACTTTACACTAATACAGTAAACTGCATACGACAAATAACGGTTGCGTGAATATATGTGCTTTTGTTAGTAGATAACGCCACTCGCCGCTACCACTAAAAATCCCGGATCGCAAGGTATCGATACAGTACAAATGTATCGATACTTGGAATGTATCGAAAAGCATAGTATCGATACAAAATATCGAGTATCGGAAGTAAAAGTATCGATACACTGGAATATCGGATCGTATCGCGCATCCCTAGGTCAATTACGAATACTAAGTAAAAGTAGTATTATTAAAATACAAAATAAACACAAATATGAAGAGTAAGTCCTAATATTGATTTATTTTCACTATAATTTGTTGGTAAAATTTGGCATATTGAGTAAGTGTTTGCATGTAACTTTTGACCTGTAACAACACCCCCTTTTCCCAAGAAGAAGTACTTCCCAAAAGGAAAACTTCGTTGAAGAGTAATCCAACAGTAGTATTTTTAATGTATGAGACTAAGTGATTCAAGAAAAAAATTTTAAAACTTAAGCTAATCAAAAAAATACAATGAATAAACTAAATTAGTCCTCCTCACTCTCATCGGGAGGATGAGCCTTCAAATCTTTGGCGTGCCAGACACCGCAATCCTTATAGTATCGGTCTTCCAATTGGTAACTCCATGGGGAAATAATTTTGGTGATGGAGTATGGTCCCGAAAACTTTGGAGCCAGTTTAGCCGTTATGTTATTGGCCTTGTTAGATAAGGTGTAGGTTTTCTTCCAAACTTGTTGGCCAACTACAAATTTATCTGGTCTTCTCCTTAGGTCGTATACCTGCTTACTCCGCTCATGAGCTCGCTTAAGGCGTTTACTCACGTCATCATACACCTTCTCTAATATTTTAGAGCGTTCTTTAGGGCTAATAGGGTTATCTGACGGTAGGGAATGTGAGGAATTTCGGCCACCGACATTTACTTCTCGACCAAACATTACAATGTTTGGAGTGTAGTCGGTGACTTCATGTTTAGCCGATCGTAAAGCCCAAGCTACCTTAGGGAGATATTTTTCCCATGTCTTGTGGTTATCTCTCACGTAGGCACTTAGCATTGTCTTAAGGACACGGTGCATTCTTTCCACAGGTGAGGCCTGAGGATGGTAATTTGCAAGATAACATAATTTAATATTGTATTCATCCATCTCAGAAACAAATGTTTTGTTTTTAAATTGAGAGCCATTATCCAGAATTATTCGAGATGGAGTACCGAATACGATAAATACTTGATCTTCAAGAATTTGCGCAATTTTATCTCCAGTGGCGGTACGCATAGGAAATAACAAAACATATTTTGAGAAACTGTCACAAATGGAGAATATGTACGTGTATACTGAAGAGGTGCGGGGTAGTGGTCCTACAAGATCTATGGACAGTAAGTCCCTAGGCCCATGTATCTAGCGACGTCTGTCCTCATCTTCGGCCAATAAAAGTGGGCTGAAATACGCCCTAGAGTTTTAAAAAACTCCTAGATGACCACAGGTAGGGTAGTTGTATGATCTGTTTCCGCTTCTCTTTGGGGATCACTTCTAGCCAATCATCAATTTCATTAGTAAGGTTAGGGTAGTTTTTCTTAGTCAAGCGGTAGAGTCTTTGATTTTCAACTCTCCACAACGGATATTTAATAGGATCGCGTTCTACTTTCTTCATCATAGTATTATACCATTTATCTAAGGGGGAGGAGGATGATTATTTTGGGGATTATCTGCCTGATGATCGACAGACTCTACGGCAGGTACTGATCGAGAAAGTGCATCGGCGATGACTTGATCTTTACCTTTCCGATGTACGATAGTGAAATCAAACTGCTGAAGGCGCATACTCCATCGAGCGATTCTTCCAATGGGATCCTTGATCTTGTATAGCCACTGTAATGCATGATGATCAGTCCACACCGTAAAATGTGTTCCTTCGAGGTAGGGACGAAGTTTTTCTACTGCCCATATCACGGCTAAGCATTCTTTTTCGGTGGTGGAATACTTTCTCTCTATCTTTGCTCAAGTAGCAAACGACTTTTTCTGTCCCATCCTGTATCTGAAACAATACTGCACCAAGACCAAAATCTGAGGCATCGGTTTGAACAATAAACGGAAGGTCAAACTGCGGACACGAGAGGATTGGAGCTGAGACCAAGTGGTTTTTGATAGCATCCATTGCGTTCTGACAACCTTCATCCCACAGAAACTTTTTATTTTTGTTTAGAAGTCTCGAAAGTGGTGCTGTGAGGTTCGAAAAATCGGGAATGAAACGTCGATGCCATGAAGCTACTCCAATTAAACGGCGGACCTCTGTCGCTGTTTTTGGCACAGGTATCCTAAGGATTACATCCACTTTGTCTGGATCTACCAACAAGCCTGTTGAATTCTGTACATAACCCAAGTAGCGCAATTAGGATTTAAAAAAGTTACACTTATCTTTATTAAGAGTCAATCCTGCCTCAGTAAGTCTTTGCAAAACTTTTCCCAGAACATCTAGATGTTGTTCAAAAGTAGACGTGCATATGATAATGTCATCGAGATACACGAATACAAACTTTTCCAGATCATACTCGAGTACCCTCTCTACAAAGCGTTGCCACGTCGCTGGAGCGTTATGCTGAAGTTACGTCTATCTGTGCAGTTGTAAAAGAGGCTTGAGCAGTATTAACGGTAGTAGAATGAGCTGGACGACGATATGCTAGATCTGGCTCGAGTAGTGTCCGATGTGAGGTTGGTGGAGGAATGAACTTCGGCACTCTCTCTTCAGTCGTTTCTCCTGATTAATTGTACCCTGGCCTCCTCTGAGGGCGGTTGATCTAATCTCCGGAAAAGCTTCTCCATAGAGGTAATGAAGGTGTGGACCTTTTCTTGAGATCCCTGAGTTCTTCTCCTTATCTCATCCCACAGGCTGTACTCGTAATCGTACGGTCTGAAGTCTTCTTTGAGTTGCGACACTGATTCCTCCCACGAAGAAAAGGTGTTCGTTCTGTACCAATATAGTGCGTCTTGTACGAAGAGTTCTGATGCAGAGCGAAGCAACTGCTCCTTGTAAATACCTCGAGATAGGCGAATTTCTTCCAGGAAATCGTTTACACTTGGGTGTCCATCAAATTTTCTCATTCCATCTATGTATAAATGGGTTGGGTGGTGAGATACTTCGTTCAAGAGGTCGTTGCGGAGGGATTGGAGACATGTTGAGACTGTTAAGACAATCTGCCAAATACCTGAGTGGGTCTAAACTCTGACACGGTGATCTTCTGATATCTTCGTCACAAGCTGCAATCCGAGATGAGGATGGTGCGAACCGTGCCCGTGAGTGGTAAGCATCTCTAGGTTCACTATCATACTCTTCATCACAGCGGCTAGGAGGGTTACCAACTAAAGATGTGGAAGGTCGCGAAGAGTGTGATGGTTGAATCTGAGGTTCGTTCGGGTCGTCCTCTGGTAGATCAATTAGATCTCCTAATATCGGAAGACTTTTTGAAGCCATGGGGCGCGGTGGGTTTGGAGTATCAATTAGCGAACACGTACCTCTTCTCTCCAATGGACCCAGCCGGCTTGGTCGTATAACCAGTTCCTGAGCTGCCTCTGACCTCTCTGGTATACCAAAATGTGGCTCAGCTGCCGAAGTAGATGGATTAACCCTATCTCTACCTTCATGTCGGTCTTCTCTCTCCTGTAGCCGAGAAGATCCAAATGTTGCAGCGCCACTGATACGCGTAGGTTTTGGTACCGTTGCTTCATACCGTAAATTGAGATCTCCAAATAATTTACAAGTATTTCTTTCCAATCTGACCCGTCTATACTTTTCATCCTCACTAGGACCTTTTATTCTATTCAGCCGATTCCTGAGATGTGTGAGACGAGCGTAAATTCGACGAAAATCATTTTCCCTATTTTCTGGATCAAATGATTCGATTTCGTCCATTTTGCGACAACAAGTGTTGTATTCTGCGCGAAAGTCATACTTCACCTCTGCGTCATAAGTGAGTCCAAGTTCTCTCTCCTGTCGTAACGCTTGACGTAATGCTGCTCGCTTCTCATCAACCGTATTGTAATTCGGTAAGCCGCGAATCTGTAGTTCATATGTGAGCTCATCGCTCATCTGTCAACCTCCATTATTTATCTTTACACTGTTCTTCAAAATGTAGAATAAATGAAGTTTCTATTTAGGATTGAAAAACTAAAACTAATTATTTATATTTTATCTAACAAGCTCTACTTAACTAACCCAAATTAATACTCAATTAACAACTTAGTATCTATACCTAAATAATAAGTTACTAAAACCTATAACTCTAATAAATTTTCAATTAGTTATGATGTGTACACAGTAGATTCTTGTCTTGATTTATATGTAACTGTGTAGTTTTCAAGTAAAGACCGAATAAATATGCCAGCAATGCTTAATGCCTCAGAAAACAGAAAAAATCAAACCGTTTAACAATTTTTTTCCGTATCCCAAAATAAACATATATGTCAAGAATATGCCAAAGTTTACCAATTTAACATAAAAATTTTATTAAATTTACCATTTCCTCTGTTAAATTATAAACCTTTGTATTGCATGATACCTACCTAATGTAATATTAAATTAGAAACATAAAAATAATCCCAAATCGTAATATTTTCTAAATGTGGATGTATTGTGTGCGACGTAGGCGATGAATCTGACGTCACCAGCAGTTCTCTAGAATTAGCTACCTGTATCTAATAGTAACCTTGTACCTAAGTATCAACTAACGACCTTGAGAATCGAGTTCCAATAATCGAACAGTCAAAATCATTCGTGAGTACTTGTAATCGAAAATAATAAAAAGAGATGGAATATGAATTGAAATGAAGTATGTACTAGAATTAGAATAGAAAAAAAAATTAACACTAAAAAATTTAAGAAAAAACTAAGAAGTTGGGGAAATTTTTGAGGAAAAAAATACTGAACACAATTTACATAAAACCAACGTTTTGGGCGCCAAATTTATAACACCTGTTATAAAGGATGTTAAACAGTGAAAGTGTATAAATAAAAGATAATAAACACTCTTTTGAATATCTCAGGGTTAAGGAAGGGGTTCTTAAGAGGCAATGCGCTGTGTGCGCTCTCGCCAAAAAAGCTAAAATGTACTAAAAGACCCTGTAGAATGTGTATTTTTTTTTCATTGATTGAAACTTGATAGGTATTCACTCAATACATAGAATTGTATAAACAGAAATAGAAATTATTTTAAGATTTGCTTTAAATTTGAAAAATAAGTGATTTTTCCTTCAAACACATTTTTCTCCCTTATTAGTTGAGATAATACGTTCAAAATTTCAGGGTTTACATGAACCATTACAGTGAAGAGACGATGCATATTATTTTTTGAAAAAAAATTTTCCGTGCTGTGAAATTTGAAATAAATTTTGTTAATATTTTATCAGTGCAGTTATAAATATGCATCGTCTCCGAAGCTACACACTAGTAATATACTGTCAAAATTTGAAATCATTATGTTGATTAATTAATGAGAAAAATGTGATTGAAGGTGCGTAAAAATTTGAATTTTAATGGTACGGTTTGAAGCGACATCTTACGGAGTACATTCTGTTGCAAATCACTGACCGTTTGTACAGAGTAATTGGAGTTATCATTACTTACGTTCTGAATCATTACTATATTGCACGAAATAGTGGACCAGATGTAAATCAACAAGCTTGTATAATACATGCCATACAGTACGTAAGAGGAGAACTAGCTCGAGCGTCTTCTAGATACTAAATCGGTATTTTGTTAAACGAAAACAATATCTACTGTGGTATTACTCAATGCCTGTTTTCGAATAATAGTGTGTGTGTGTATCGGATAATATTGGAATAGTGTGGACGATTATTGTTTAAAGTTTGTGGATATTTTTTGAAAAAATGTGAGATGTTAAGGATATTTATTGTTTAAGACTTTTGTGATTAATATATTAGTGTCATATTTAGGTAAGTAACAAAATAGTTTTATACATAGTACAGTAGTACATTACTGGTACTTTGGAATACAGTTTAAACAATAGCTACAAAAATAAATAAATAAAAGGAATCAAATATTTTTTGTGGCTCGGACACTTCCTACAAAGGTGTCCGAGCCATAAAAAATATTTGATTCCTTTTATTTATTTATTTGGAAACCGTAACCTACATGTAAACGACAATAGTCTAATGGTTGTGGTGTTTATCATGTAAATGAATATACTTAGTATTTAATCTGTATACTTAGAAGATGGGTAATTAACATATTAATCCAGCTCTTTACTTACAGACCTCAATTTCCTTTTAGATATAAAATTTTCAACATGGTGAGACAAAAACATCGTACTTTAAAATCCGCAAAAAAAGTAAGTTCTTTCAATTGTTCCTGCTTTATAATTATTCTCCAATATTGTAGTAACGCGTTAAAAAGATGGAAAATGCAACATTTCTCGGTTATTAGCAATAACCAAATACCACCCGTAATTGACGAAGCTCCCACAGAAATAGAGGATTTACATTTAAATAGTGAATTTGCATCAGACATAAATGCAATTCCTGTGGATTTAATAGGTCGTAAGATCGTGGACATAAACTATTTTTGGGGACAAATGAAAAAAATTTGCCATAAACCCTTTTTTGACTGCAAAATACAAAACTGTGATATTATTGGTGAAAATAGGCATGGTTTAGTCAATGCTAAAAATTAGGTATAATCTTTGCAGTGAAGTGAGTTCAGTAAGAACCTCAGAACCAGAAATATCAGATATGAACAAGTCTACAGTTTTAGGTTCGTAACACACTACAGCTATTCGATATTGAGGAAATATTATTTTGTTAATTTTTTTTAGGAAGTATTTCGATCGGTACTGGGTATTCACAAATATCTGAATTGCTCACAATAATGGGATTGCCGCCGATGACATCAAAGTTATTTTTAACCACACAAAGGATACTTCAAGATGATGTTAATAAAACTAATAAATCAATTAAAATTAGCAGGCGAGGAAGAGAAGAAACTTGCAATTGAGAAAGGCAATGTTGATGTAAATGGCATTCCTTTAGTAACAGTTATAGCGTATGGAGCTTGGTCAAAAAGATCTTACAAGACGAACTACAATGGTTTATCCGGAGTAGCTGTTATTATAGGTGAGGCAACCAAAAAAGTACTATTTCTGGGCGTGAAAAATAAATTTTGTTTAATTTGTGCCCGAAATGAAACGAAGGGAATTACAAAAGATCACTTTTGCGCCAAAAATTGGGCTGGATCTTCAACCTCTATGGAATCGGCTATAATAGTGGAAGGATTTAAAAATAGCTTAGCAATGCATGGTGTGAAATATTCTAAATTAATAGGTGATGGCGACAGCAGCATTACTAAAAAATTATTTCAAGTGAAGCCATACGGAACTTTGTTAGTAGAGAAAGTGGAATGTGTAAACCATTTATTGCGTAATAAGTGCAACAAATTGAAGGAAATATCCAAATCGGTGAGAAGTAATTCCCTTCTGAAGAGTGTACCAGTCTTCCTCAGGAGAAAATTGGAAAACAATATTTTGAAATTCAGGATAGCAATAAAAAAATCGGCTGAATTCAGGAAGATTATTTTTGTAAAAAAAGGACACTGGCAATTTTTTTCCCATTATGCAAGATTGTGGAATGTTTCAAGACATTAGTTGCTCACTCCAAAGAGTTATATCTTGTAGTTCTTCCTTTCTACTCAATAAAAACAATAATCCCGCAGAGCAATTCAATGCAATTGTGAATAAGTTTGTAGGAGGGAAAAGGGTAAGTGATTAATTTGGCATCTGTTTTTTTTATAACGCAAAGCCACCTTGGAATATTTTTGAGCATTGTAACTTTATCCGACGTTTTGTTAACTATAAATTCGAATTATATCTCACTTCTATAGGGAAGGCTAACATTTTCTTGCCTTTTTTATATACTACATTATTTTTGTAAAGTACTGTTATATTTTAGATAAATTTTTCGGGTCAGAAATCCTATCAAATGAGGTGCGGCCATTTCTCATAATTGTAGAGAAAACTACATTGTGGAAATCCTAAAAGGTGCAGGTTTGGAAGCCAACAATGTTGTTGACAATTTTGTCAAAAGGAAGGGTTTAAAGAGAAAAAGAGAACTGATATATTATGAAAAAAAAACTAAACGAATTAATAAAAAATCGAAAACATCTGGACCAGATGAAGACTATGGAGCTGTAGAAGAGGTTTTAACTGTAGAAGAAGCGGAAAGTAGAAAGAATAAAATGGAAATTTCCCTGAAAAAGAATTCAGAAGAATTAAAAAATATAGAGCGTACTACTAGAGGACAAAGCACTAATCATAAGTGGCTAGAGGAGAGGATGTGCAGGTTAACTGCGTCTACCTTCGGTCAAATTTGTAAGAGGAGAACGGCGAACCCGTGTGCATTGGCCAAAAGATTGTTTAACGACCCCTTCACAGGAAATAAAAACACCAAATACGGATTGGATCATGAACCAGTAGCTATTGAAACATTCCAAAAAATAACAAATTTAAAAGTTGAGAATTGTGGATTGTTCGTTGGGCATGATGATGAGTTCTTCCTGGGTGTTAGTCCTGATGGAACTATAGGTAATGATTCTATAATAGAAATAAAATGTCCCGCAGTTCTGCGCAACACATAAGCGTTGAAGAGGGAATTGCCAACAAAAAAATAAAGCACCTCCAAGTAGATGAAAATGGTAAAATCACATTAAAACAAAATCATAACTACTATTATCAAATCCAAGGACAACTCCACTTAACTCAACGAGAATTTTGTTATTTTTTGGTTTGGAGTCCAATAAATATTATATGATCGTTTCATTCTATTGGTTTTAACGGTCGCTAGGTGGCGATGATTGAACAATTGTTTTGTATTAATTTTGTAAATTTTCGCATGCGATGATTTATTTTTAAATCATTTACTTGAAAGAGGATGGAATTAAAAAAAAAATGGTAAAAACCGCATCACAATATATATTTTCTAAGCGAAGATACGAGAAAAAATAGGTATACTAGGGGATCGATTATACATTTTATATATTGAAAATTTTACATAATGTAGTAGGCGTCCAGTCCAGATGTCATAAATTGTTGACAACTTAAATATCAAACTAATGTATAGTGAATTCATGAACCTGTAACGATTAGTAATGGAAAAATACGTAATGCCTTACACTCATGTCGAAGCTTATGATATGTTAAAAGTGTATTTTGAGAATGCTTCGATTGCAGCAAGAGAATATGCATTAGGGTATTCCCTGCGACACCATTTTTGCAGAAGACCATTTCAAAATTTGGCTAAACACTTAAAACAAACCGGATCTGTTCAACCTAAATTCTTCACGACGGCGAAGAAACAATACAGAAATATATGAAATAAATGTTTTAAGATACATTGCTGCAGATCCACAAGCTAGTGTAGGAAAACTAGCTTTGCGAGTTAGGAATTTCTAGGTGTTTTCACTCTATTTTGAAAAGAAATCGCTTTCATTCATGTCGTGTATCTCTTCATCAAGTTATATATACGAGTAATATATATTTATTTATAATAGTTTTCAATTCCATCTCTATGACATACAATCTCAAACAAAATTAAAAAACAAATGTTAATACATATTCTTGAACATGTCATTGTAAAATAATTTTCAAAAGTAAATGAACATTAATTTTATTTACCTTTTGCATAACAGTGCTCTTTATATATTGCATTCATGGGAGACATTTCTGTACTTTGCGGAAGAACATTTTCTTCGTTCGATGTAAAAAAGACGAAAGTTGGAGATAATCAAACAAACAGCACCATTAACAGTGGTAAAATGGGCATTGGTTTTTTATGTCTAAGCTGAGATAGGATAAAATATATAGTATTTGGTTTATACCAAGAATGATTTCAGAAATTTCTATATAATGCTTTTTTAAACTTACATATAATAGGTTCTGGTAATTGTAAAGTTGGAACACAAGTTTTTGAGAGCACGTTATTGCTAGTAGTATCATGTTCTGTGAAATTTACATGACATACTCTATGGGACCGATACACCGACGATTGCTTTCTCACCATCAATAAGCTGCTTCCACATAACTCGATCCACATCATGTACCTATCTATATATCTTGCAGGATTCGGAAATCGATGTATCGGTGCAGTTTTATTTCGGCAACCTTTTACTGAGCAAGTAGTAGAGCCCGGCATGGTGATGGCTAAAACAAAAACAGATATAAAAAAATGAACTTATTTTGGTTACACACATTACCTGTGAAAATCTTGAAGAATTATGGTTATACCGAAGAATTTAATAAGAAAGATATTCATTTTTAGCTTGTCCAAACATAGTGAATAGACATTCAGGCACAACTAAAAATTCAAAATGGAATCAAAATATCAAAACAAGCGGTTACAAAATGAATACAATACACGCCTAACTTCACGATAATGTTTCGTGTTCTGTGACAATGGCGCTCCCTGTTTGCGAGGCGTTTAATATGTTCCTATAAGAGAGCGCCGACCATGGAGTGGCCACTCGAGAACGATGCCGCCATGAGACTCTTCTCAAGGGTGGTTCTACTCCATGTTACTGCTGCACTAGGTACGCCAGAGGGTTGTCAGACTATAAGAAGCTTTAGGGCGCCACTACCTTTAAGACGTCGACGAAAGAACAAAACTGAATTTAAATAAAAATAAATGTAAGGTGAAAAAGGTGGAAACACCTTGTAGAATTTAATTGACGATATTTATTGAAAAATATTAAAAACTTACGTTAACCCGGACACGATCCCCTACAGCTCTTATAGCCGGTGGATTCGAAATTAAAAAAAGAAATTAAGGTATTCATTTTATTTTTGCCGGGGACGAAACAAAAATGAAATGAGGCCTGTACTTTTTTTGGTACTGAGCTTGAAATTTCCTCCGGCAAGAGGGTGCAGAGAAGTGGAACTGGAGGTATCCCAGTCGTCAATTTAATTATTCCTGAGGTATTCTTAAATGTATCTTGGAGTATCCTAGCGGTATTCTTGAGACTATCTTAGCGGTATCCTAACGTATTCTGGAAGGTACCTTGGCGATATCCTAAATGCTGTGCTTACCTAAAAGTTCAGGCGGATTAGGGATATGTGGGAAACTTGAATGTAAGGGGGCTCATAATGTTGGTTCAGCTTTTGAGGTTAAAAAGAAAGGCACTGATATGTAGGTCCGGCACTGGCAATTATATACGAAGGGAATATTTTATAGCTTTTATGCAACAAAAGCTTGTGAAAAATTTCACAAAAACACAACAAAAGTGTTTATGTAGCGTTAATAATATTAACTTGGAAGAAATAAACATACATAATTATTTTTAAATTAATCTGAATGTATAATTCATGTCGAGAACATGTTGTTTTAAAATGAATCCAAGCTATAGTTAAAAAGAGTTATTCTGCAACAGAAAAATATTGCAAATGTTTGCACAAAAGTATAACCGTTGATTGAGTATATTTATTCATTCAACGGCATAACACAGTAATTTATAATTTGAAA
The DNA here is from genome assembly GCA_947563755.1 of Lochmaea crataegi. NCBI lineage: Eukaryota > Metazoa > Arthropoda > Insecta > Coleoptera > Chrysomelidae > Lochmaea > Lochmaea crataegi. Next base: position 33,034,231 of record OX387427.1, on the reverse strand, counting down.
ATATTAAGTTTGAAAATAATGTACAGGGATTCAAGGCTAAATGGCCACGTAGCAAATATTATTTCATCGAACTATATAGAAAATAAAATATAATATGTGATAAAAATCATATCCACGATAACTTTAAATGAAACTTATTCATTATACAATATAATTTTGGACTTACCACAGCAATTTAAGTGAAAAGATAAGACAGATATGCAATAAAAGGTAATTGATAAGGAAGGTATTCTATGTCTTGCCTTGAAGACAGTCGACAGCAAAAAAAGGAGCTTTGCTCGAGGCGATCCGTTGGCATTGCCAAAATGGAGGGGCCGTTGTTTAATGAGATGACGAGCGGAAATTAGGGAGAGATTTGCGATCTAAATTTAAAAGTCGGAACAGGTCGATAGACATGTTACAAGCTTTTCAATTCATTTTTCACGTTTGAGATGCCTTTGCGCAGGATTTGATCCGTATATTTGTCACTTTTAATTGCAGAAGAGGTTGATATTTTGCCAGTTAAAATTGGGTTATTTAATAAAAAACTGTTGCACATTTAGACAAGAAAAACTGTTAACTATTTAGGTTTTCAGTTTTCCGGGTTAAATTGCTAAAGAAAACAGTTTGGAATTTCCCATTATTTCCAATTTCAGATAGGAAATAAGTGATTTCATAGTAAGTTGCCTCATGTCCACACCAACCTAATTCAAATGCCGAAATGTGATATAATTTCATTTGAAGCTCTTCCGGTTAATTTTCAGCGAAAAAGGAGCTTTACTGGAGGCGATCGGAGCAAGTTGGCGTGGGCGTTGCCAAAATGGAGGGGCCGTTGACAGATGTCAATTGTCTTATGGTCAGGGTTGGGGATTGGAAGTGGCTTATGAGACGACGAGCGGAAATTAGGGAGCTATTTGCGATATAAATTTAAAAGTCGGAACAGGTCGATAGACATGTTACAAGCTTTTCAATTGGTTTTTTACGTTTGAGATGCCTTTGCGCAGGATTTGGTCCGTACGCACGGTCGTAGAAAAAAATTATTTCTTATAAGAGCCCTTTTATGCAAGCGTTTTGTGTCGCTCGACGTTCAACGTTAGGATAACGTTGCGTTTTTAAAATTACCTTTATGTAGACGATTTTGAGAACGTTTTCGAGCCTTCAGCAGTATTCGGTCAACTCGGCAGTGTCGCAGGTGCATTTGCTAAATAAGCAAAAAATTTGTTGAAGTAATGGATCCATGTATAATTTACTATTTATATAAAAAAAATACAACCACAAGAAAAAAGAGGAGATGGGACGTGCATCCTATAAATATTACTAGGCGTGTAGATGGAGCATTTTATAATTTATATGGCAAACTAAGAGAGGATAAAGACAAATTTTACAACTATTTCAGAATGTCCGTAAAGTCGTTTGATGAGCTAGTACTTACATTTAGAAATACAGTTACACATAGACCAGATTTGCTACAAGGATTAGCATTTTGTCCAGAGGAACTGCTGGTAGTAACATTAAGGTTAGTATATATATATATATTGATATGGAAAGTCAAATCATACAACACATACACCAAACAAGGGTTATTTCAGTATAAAATCTAAATAAAATATAAACAAATCACCTGACAAATATTTACAACCCAAACTTTAAGCCATATTGAAGCCACTTCTACGAGGGACTCCAAGGCCCAGAAAGGTCTAAAATATAGAAAATCTTAAAAAAATAATACAAGATAAAAAGGTATTTCATAAACTATAAGTTAAATTATTAAACTTACGTGCGTGTGATTAAATCCAGAACTTAATATTTATTCATCTTCGTTACGATTACAATATCGTCAAATTTGTATATGAAATCTGTTAAAAACAGATGTTCTATTTTGTCTTTGGTTATTAGTGTTACATGTAAAAAGAGTTGTATAATTTTGATATATTTATTAGATATAAGAACTTCATTTAGTGTGAACGTTGAGCGAAAGATCATTTAGATAAGTGTTTTGAATTGTTTCTTATGTATTTACTTATCAATTCTATATAAATACGCGGTTCATTAAAAAATAAATTAAATAATATTTCATAAATTTCTAATATAAAAAGTTTTCTTCCTATTAAGTTGGCAAAACTGCTTCAACTGCTCAAACAGTTAAATAGTTCCTATTATTCAAGGGCAAGGACACAGGACCGGCCTGAGGATATATTAAATAATAAAATAAAAAAAGAAACTAAATGAGCATTAGACCCATGAACCCAACCTGAGGTGAAGAGTCATCATAAAAGGTGAGTGATGTATGATATCACTAATATTTAAATCAAAATTCATATTAATTGGCGCCCAAATAAATATATTACAATTAATACATTAAAACACATATTAACAATATAAATTAAAAATTCATATCAATTGTCGAACCCAACGTGGTGCACTAAAAAAGGCTCGCATTCGTAACATTATTATATAATAAATAATAATAAAATAAAACCTGTTTAATAATAAAAAATTGTACAAAGAAACATTGAATATTTATAAAATTAAAATCAATATCTGAAAAATAAATAAAATTAAAATGGACGGAACTGGAGAAAAAGTTCAAGAGAAGAAGGAAAAAAGGTTGAAGGACTTAAAAGTTAACGAATTGAAGGAGGAACTAGGAAGAAGAGGAAAAAGCACAACTGGTTCGAAACATGAATTAAAGGACAGATTAGAAAAAATATTAAAATTGGAAGAAAAAGACCCAGAACAATACGATTTTGGAACAAAGAAAGGAGCATCAGAAGAAGAAGAAGAAAGGAGACATGGAATGGATGACTTTCAAGTACATTACATGGAACAACGGCATAATAATGAAACAGAGGAACAAAAAGAAATTCAAACAGCAGGAAAATCACAGGAAAAGAAAGAGGAGATGGACGTAATGAGTATGTTCCATATGATGATGAAAAAAATGGATCAAACTAACAAAGATATGAACACAAAAATGGATCAAACTAACAAAGATATGAACAAAAAAATGGATCAAACTAACGAGGAAATAAAACAATCAAATAAAGACATGAACACAAAATTAGATCAAACTAATGAGAAAATGGATCAGAATAAGGAAGAAATAAAACAAACTAAGGAATCAATAATGAAGTTAATGGAGGAGAAGTTAGGACAAGTGGAAAAGAAACTGGAAGAATCAAACTTATATATGGAAAATAAAATAGAATTAACCAAACGAGAAATGAGAGGAGAAATGATTGGAAGGATCACAGAGATAGAAAATTTACAAATTAATAGAATCAAAGAAATAAAAGAGGAAGAAAAGAATTTCAAAGGAAAAATTCAGAAAGAAGTAAGTGAAATCAAAATGGGAGTACAAGATACCCAACAAAGAATGCAAAATTTAGAAGGAAAATGGGACAAAACCCTGGCTGAATTCCAACAAGATGTGGAAGTAGCATGGACCGAAAAACAAAATCAGAGGGAAGAAAAAACAGAAAAAAGAATTGGGGAAATCCAGAAGGAGATGGAAACATTAAAAAGAAAAATAGAACAGACAGGAGTAAGAATAAATAGTGGGGAACAACAGAAAGAAACTGTAGAAATGACCAGGAAACTGAAAAATATGGAAGCAAGACTGGCTTACCTACAAGAAGAATGCGATCAAGCTGAAGGCAGAAATTTCCAAGACAAGAGAAAAGGCTTGATGGAAACCAGAATTATAAATAATTATATGGGAAATAGAGGGGAACACAAATTTGAAGGGGACAATAGGAAAATACACCCGAAGGTATTTATAAAAATCATGAGAAATAAAATAAAAAACATTAGAAGTAATGAAGATATGAAGGAAATGATTCGGGAAAATCTCGATAATCATGCTTTGGTGTGGTTTACCAGCAAAGAAGAAGAGTTTAGCAGTTTCGATGAATTTGAGACATTATTTATGCAATATTTCTGGGGGAACAATGCCCAAACTAGAGTGAGAGAGAAACTTTATTCTGGTAAATATGAAACAAGAAGAGGCAATAGCATGAATGACTATGCCATGAAAAACTTCATGAATGCCAAATTCCTAGATCCACTCATACCAGAGGAGGAAATAATCATGTTTATTTCTAAACATTTCAAATTTGAGATAACAGAGATAATCGCTATTCAGAACATAAGGAACATAGAACAACTGAGTAGTTACCTTCAAAGAATTGAAAGGAACAAAATGGAAAATAACCAAATCAGAAATAGGACTCCAAATGAAAACCGAAACTATAATAGATATAATAATAATAATCACTATGAAAATCAAAATAATAACCAAACTAATAGAATAAATGGTAATTATGAACAAAATAGAAATAATTACAGGAGTAACGGAAATAATAATAATGGACAATATGAAAGAAATAACAATTACAATAACAACAATTATAGAAATAGATCATATGAAGGAAATAAGAATAATAGACAATATGAAAGAAACAACAATTATAGAAATAGATCATATGAAGGAAATAATAGAAATGGACAATATGAAAACAGAAAAAGAGATGACAATAGAGAACAAGGAAGAGACTACAATACAAGAAGGATGAATGAAAATACTGAAGAAAGGGGAAACAGAAATGGAGAACAAAGAAGAATAAACAACATACAAAGACAGCAAGAAAGAGTGATATCAATGGAACCAGAGATAGTCACTGAAGCAGAATCCAATCAAAATTTTGGATCGAGCACATACCAAATGTAAAAAAAATATTATCTGTACATATGAACATCCAAGGGAATATATTAAATTTGGGGAAGAATTAGAATTAAAGGAAATAATGGGATTAATAAACATAAAAGGAAAAATAAATGGAAAACAAGTTAAAATATTAATAGATACAGGTTCAGAAGCGTCAATAATTAAAGAAAAAATAATAGAAGAAAATATTGAAAATTATGAAAACAAATGAATTAAAATAGCAAAAACTACATTGATAGGAGCAAACGGAAAAAAGTTTTGTGGAGTAAGTAAGTCTATAATACAAAAGATTGAATTGAAGAATGGGAAAGAAGTTGAAATGCAATTATTGTTAGTAAATAATTTAGAAACAGACATAGTTATAGGAGTCGATGAATTAACAAAATATAAGGCAAGAATTGATTTTGATAAGATGGAGATAGAAATAGATGGAAATAGAATTGAATTTGAAAATGGAAATTTGGAAGAATTGGCAATTGAAGAGGATAATAAGATGTTATGGAATATAGAAAGGAGTGGAATAATGGAAGAATTGGAATTAGTGTGTGGAAATAAAGGATATGAAGGGAAAGTGAAGAATTTAATTAAAAAATATGAAGGATTGATTCGAAAAGAAATGAGAATGGCCAATAACTATGTGCATAAGATAGAAGTAAGAGGAGTAGAAAATTTCAGAATAAGAACGTATCCCATACCTTACAAATATAGGAAAGAAGTAGAATTAGAAATACAAAACATGTTGAAAGATGGTATTATAGAAAAATGCAATACAAGATATGTGAATCCTATTGTGGTAGTCAAGAAAGCAAATGGAGATTTGAGATTATGCCTAGATGCTAGAAATATAAATCAATACACTGTACCACAATACGAGGCTCCGATGAATGTAGAAGCAATATTTGGACGCATAACGGACACTAAAATATTTTCAAAAATTGATTTAAAACACAGCTTTTGGCTTATTCCTTTGGATATGAAAACAGTAGAGACTATAATGATTAAATAAAAAATACACACAATGTGTAAATAAAATTGTAAATAAATTAGTATTAGGTTATTATAAGTTAATCAATTTAAAAAAATACTGCAACACAGGATTAAAGAATCTTGATAAAGGTTAATTCTCACAACAGCGACCTAAAACAAAAAGAAATTTATTAGTAAATAAATAAAAAAAAAATTCAAGTAAAATTTGCATTCATAAAATTTTTTTAATAAAATGTTTGATAAATGCAAAATTTAGGGGATTTTGATATGGAAAGTGAAATCATACAACACATACACCAAACAAGGGTTATTTCAGTATAAAATCTAAATAAAATATAAACAAATCACCTGACAAATATTTACAACCCAAACTTTAAACGGGAATCTTTATAACTTCTCTCTAATTTATTGAAATCCTATCACATAGCTTGAGAATTTTCAAAAGCTTTGCAAAAGTTTCTTGGCTCATCATAAATCTAAAAAGAAAGAACCTGAAAATTAAAAATTATTAGTTAGGTTATAAAATCTGACACTGGTAAAAATAGAAGAAGTACACTTATGAACATATCTAACAAAGTGTGAATCTAGATTTGTCAACTCGAACGGAAGAAAGGAGATGACAACTGAAATTGAAACAGATGTCAAATAATTTTAAAATTTTGTAACTAAAAGATAAAAACAATAATAAATAATTTGGAGACATTAAAAATCAACTTTCATATCAGAAAAAGATCAAATTATGAAACAATCAAGTCAAATAACAGAAATCAAAAATCATTAAATGAATTTAATTGGTCAGCAAATATAGAAAAACTTAAAAAAATAAAGAGACATATGGATTTTGAAAAAATAAAAAAATTTGATATTGGTTGCTATTGATTAGAAAACAGTTAGTTACAAAAAATATACAGAATTGAGAAGTATAAGCTCTTTCATGTTTAAAAATTTATTGAAAATTAGACTACGTTGTGTTAAAAGTGAAACAAAGATGAAGGTTCCGAGAGGTAAACAAAACTGAAAATCTTCCCAAGCCGACCCCGAAGCCATATTGAAGCCACTTCTACGAGGGACTCCAAGGCCCAGAAAGGTCTAAAACATAGTAAATCTTAAAAAAATAATACAAGATAAAAAGGTATTTCATAAACTATAAGTTAAATTATTAAACTTACGTGCGTGTGATTAAATCCAGAACTTAATATTTATTCATCTTCGTTACGATTACAATATCGTCAAATTTGTATATAAAATCTGTTAAAAACAGATGTTCTATTTTGTCTTTGGTTATTAGTGTTACATGTAAAAAGAGTTGTATAATTTTGATATATTTATTAGATATAAGAACTTCATTTAGTGTGAACGTTGAGCGAAAGATCATTTAGATAAGTGTTTTGAATTGTTTCTTATGTATTTACTTATCAATTCTATATAAATACGCCGTTCATTAAAAAATAAATTAAATAATATTTCATAAATTTCTAATATAAAAAGTTTTCTTCCTATTAAGTTGGCAAAACTGCTTCACAGTTAAATAGTTCCTATTATTCAAGGGCAAGGACACAGGACCGGCCTGAGGATATATTAAATAATAAAATAAAAAAAGAAACTAAATGAGCATTAGACCCATGAACCCAACCTGAGGTGAAGAGTCATCATAAAAGGTGAGTGATGTATGATATCACTAATATTTAAATCAAAATTCATATTAATTGGCGCCCAAATAAATATATTAGAATAAATAAATTAAAACACATATTAACAATATAAATTAAAAATTCGTACCAATATATATATATATATATATATATATATATAATATATAACAATTTGTCTATAATTAGAAAATAAAACAAATTCAAATAAAAAAGATATTATTTTTATTAAAATGAAATAATACATAGTATTAAAATTCTAAATCTAACAATACTTCAGATGCCTTAGATATGTAGGAACAGTTACTGTGATTTGATTCTAGACTATCAGTCAAATCTGGACTTCTTATAGTTTGTTTTTCTTCAATTCGTACTCGTTTGGACGGAGTCATTAGAACTTGTTGCTCATAAGTACTGCTCTCTTGAATTGTGCTTTTCGATTATAACAAGGGGACTTGTGAATTACTTGTTGACGCTTGAAATTGATAGGGATGCATATTTGGTGACAATAACTGTGGTACTTGTGCTGGGGGATAATTGACTTGACGGTGGGACAATTGCTGGGTAGGCGGAGCGACAATATTTGGAATTGTGTAGAAGGAAGCATGATATGGTTGAGAATAATTCATTACAGTCTTCATAATGTCCATGCGAAACTGAAGTTTTTGTTCAAGAGGTATTTTTTTAACAAATGGCAACTCCAAATCATCACATCGTGGTTCCTCTTTTTGGTTGCTGCTTTGTTGAAAATTGTCAATATAATTTTCAATTTTCTGTTCGAGGCGTTTTTTAGTTTGTCCATGATGACTTGAATATCCGGAAGACACTCCACTTTCTTCAACTCATTCAGTTCAACCTCCTCTTCCTGCTCGGTTGTCCCTTCAGTCTTGGATTGTATGGAAGATTCTGTCTCTTGCAGAACTTTTGTATTTTTTAAAAACTGCAGTTGTGCGGAATATACATAACTTTTTATCATTTTTCTACCTTGTCCAGATTTTGTTTTATTACCTCGAAGACTTCGAACGTAGGCATCACGAATATGTTTCCACTTTTTCTGTATGTCTTGACCTAAAATCAAAATAATGAATATTAACTACACAATTATATTTGTTGCAGATATTAAGGATCAGGATGCTCCTATACTGATTTGCATTACATGTTTAGGATTGGAATAACGACCGCGAGTGTTATTATCCCAAAAACATGTAACGCCGCATGGATTTCATTATGTGGTCAAGTATTTCCTACATTTACTGAAGAATATTGGCTCCAAATTTCCGAACAATTCAAAACAAATGCACACTTTCCACACTGCATAGGAGCTATCGACGGAAAACACATACAAACAATCAAACCACAACATTCAGGATCTCAATTTTACAATTATAAGCAATTCTTCTCCATAGTTTTATTAGCTGCTGCTGACAGTAATTATAGATTTCTATACATTGATGTAGGATCGTTTGGAAAAGATTCGGATTCTACAATATATGAGAACTCAACTTTCTTTCGGCGTTTAGAAGATGATTCTTTAAAAATACCCAAATCCAACAGAATTACCGAAAATATAAGACCACTCCCTTACGTTTTTGTCGGTGATGAAGCTTTCTCGATTTCTAATAACATGATGCGTCCTTATCCAGGAAACCATTTGAGTGAAACCCAAAGGATATTTAATTATCGACTGACGGTAGCTCGGAGATTTGTTGAATGTACCTTCGGTATTCTCAGTAATAAATGGAGAATATTTCATAGACCACTCAATACAAAATATGAAACTTGTATGACTATAATACGAACTTGCTGTGCATTACATAATTTTGTTCGCGCAAGAGATGGTGTACATTTTCAAGACACTTTAGAAATATCTGGATTATATGAGTCTGAATTGTAAAATGCCTCTTCTATAAAACGAGCCAGAAAAGCAGCATACGAAACCAGAAATGCCTTTGCAGATTTTTTTTGTAGTCCTGAAGGTTCCGTTCCGTGGCAAGATACTAAAGTATGACGTCATTAATAATACGAAATACTAAGGTTAGAATATATTAGATAGACATTATATTCAAATTTGTTGTTTCTTTCTCACTTGTTTTCAGATTTTTTTAAAAATATAGGCAGTAACAATAAAAGTGTAATTTTTTAGGTGTGACTATTAATAAATAATTTAACTTACCGATCTCAGTTTTACTTTTCACATCCATTTCTTCAAAATTTGGATGTAGCATTTGGCATATTTCGACCCATAGTTTTTTTTTCAAATTTTTGTCCTCTATTGCATCAATCAAAATTTCGGTGGTAAAGTTTTCTTCCATTCTAACAAGAACTTCCTCAAAAATTGTCAGTTTTATTTACAAAGATCCGTCACTGTTGATGGCCTACAACTGGTACTGGTACTTCTGGCGTTTCTATAAATAGCCCTATTCTACGAAATGTACTTAGATGAATAGTAGCGACAAATTTGACGCAGCGTTCTCTAGAACACGACGGCATGATTTAGAAAACATTCCGTCAGTAAAACGCGACGGCACCGTACACATTTGCTCCAATGGGTTTAGAAACTGGACGATAATTTAACGTCGTACGTCGGACGACACAAAACGCTTGCATAAAAGGGCTCTAAGTTAAGTCTATTCGACGTTATTTTCAGTTCGCAAAAAATAAGAGTCTCTAGGCATTACTTTTCGAACAAATTATTTTTTATAAATTAAGGTCTATTCTACGTTCTTTTCGGTTCGCAAACGTTGTAATCACTTTGACCTTAAAATTGTCTATTTCGGAGATACATTTTTTTTCAATAGATAGCATGGAAAGAACTGTTAAACCATCTCCGGTCATTGAATTTCTAAGAGATGTTTTAATTCGTTACAGTGTTGAAAAACATCGTTCGGCCTCTACTACGGATTTAAATCGAAACGTACCGTATGCATCGATGTGCTGGACTAAATGCAGCGATTTTAAGAGGGAAAATCACGCATGATCACGGCTTAGTTCTAGACAGTCAAGGTGGAGAAAAGTGCAGCGCGGGTGTTTTAAAGTGCTCGTAGATCACGTTGGTACGGCCCAGCTATATAAAATATCAACGATCGCGCGAAATAGGTTCGTTATCCCACTGGTGGACTTTATTTACGCTTGTTTGTTGTTTCAGATGTGGCTTGTTTTTTTATCATTATGACAATGCGAATGCCTTACAAAATATATTATAAATTTTATATTTGATAAAAGGAAATATTTTAGTTAATTAGAAGATTTTTTTGGAGCTCTGCAGCACTGCAGCGCTTAAGTACTTGCCGCCACTGGCTCGATTTGAGTTATTTGTAATTTTGACACGCTTGACATCTATACCAATCGTACCGGGTGGCCAACTAAGAACGGCCGTCGGCCATATCTCAAAAATGGATGATAGCAAAGGTTCGGGAAAAAAAATTTATATCAAAAGTGGCCTCGAGAAACGCCTGGAAATTATTTTCAGAATTGTAGGTCCACCGCTAGAGGGCGTATTTGACAGTTAAAATTTTGAAATGCAAAAATTTTCAAAATCTACTCAATTAAGGGGCATATTAAAAAATATTATCATCAGGTTCCTCGACAAATTCTGCATATTTTTTATTTAACTATCTCTTCAAATAAGGGGAAACCTACGAAAAAACGCCTTTATATAATTCCGGTTCTGCTTGACCGATTTTAATAAACTTGATGTTGTTTGAAAGAGCTTTTGCTAAACAATCGAAAATTTGAAGCAATCTGATTAATAAAATAAATGCTAGAGGGCGCTGTTTAATTTTTTTTAATATTGTGTTTTCTCGTTACAATTTTAAATGGAAGTATAAAAATTTAAGTAGTTAAAAAGTACACTAAATTACAGTAGAAACGGTGGAGCTTTTCCATCACGTTATCCAATTTACGATTTATACATTACATATTTTCTACATTCTATCTTCTTCTATCAATATAAATCAAACATAACAACGTACGATCGATTGTCTTCTTCACAAGACCAACTACAAGGCATACGTAATAGTTTCTTTAAATTTGCCGTACTAATCGTAAAAAGAGACAACGATATAATTGACGTAACGTGAATAACTGATCGTTCTAAAAGTTGAATTTGACACTACCGCATTTGAGGTTATGCGAGCTTAGTTTACTGTATTGTTTTTAGCGAATTTTTGGATTGAAAGTGTATTTATTGTTAAAATCAGTTCTTGTGAGAACTAATTTAACTTTTTATTCCATTTGACATTGGTAAGTACGAATATAATACATCATCAACTTGTAAACTTTTGACATTTCATAACACCTAAAATGCCGTGAGACGGGAATATTACAATGCTTATTTTAGTACTTATTGGTGGTAAATATTATTTATAATTCTCTACAATTTGTAAATCTCTGTAGAATTTTCAAATTTGCATGAATCAAGTGTCTGATTATACTTGTAACAGTATATTAAGCAACAATTATTTTCAGAAAATGCCTGGAAAATGGCTTAATTCACGAGCACAGGAGTTTGTTATGTACTTGATTGAATATTTTGAGATGGAAAAAACCAACGGCGGACCCTTTCAACCTAATTCATCTGTTCAGAAGGTATTATACTAAAGTTAATATCTATTTAAGGACATTTCTATTTAATATTATATTTCAGAGAGTGGCAACTGCATTGAAAATATCCGTGAAAACGGTATGTTCCCTCAAAAAAAGTAAGGAAAATATTCCAACTTTCCCAACGTCACTCAGTCAAACACCTCGATTAAAACTAAAAACAGAGGATTTACCCGAGGGAAGTAAACAAACATGTTAAACAATAATACAACACCTTCCCATGTTCTTAACCCTTACATTACAGTCAGCTTACACTTTAAATAAAAGAGAATTGAGATCATAGTACCTTAATAATTAAGATTACTCATGATAGTGCATGTAGTATGTATACAGTGAGATTTTTCACTAGCAGCTTATAGTGTGGTATATGAAAATCTTAGAAAACTAGTAGGTAAATTAACGTAAGTTCGATTATAGAAGTTATGAGTAGGTAATGAAAGTTTTAGAATACAGAAAGTTGTGCATTTTTAATTTGAATGTGATAAGTTACAGCTTCTACATGTGCTGATTTCTAAGTTGAGTACTGTCCATAAATGTTCACCAATTTGTTTGGTCTGAGTGTAGATTGTGTTTTTCACAATTTAGTTTTCTAAGCTGAATTATTTGATGTCACATATACGGGGCTGTTCTATAGATCATTTGGTACAAATAATAAAAAAATCTTAATATCAAAAATTTGTGTTCAAGTTTAGTATGATGTAAATATAAAACAATCTCTTGTTTTGTTTGAGATAATGATAATTTCAAACTTTTTTATTTTTTTAGGGAAACATGTTACTGTCTTTCTGTTGGAAATACCTCTTTATTGGTGTTATTGAAACATTTGGGATATAAATATAAAAAGGAAGACAACAGAAAAGCATTAATAGAACGATTAAATATTGCTTGCTTGCCAAAGAGCATGCTGTCTTCGAAAATATAGAGAAAATAGTGATAGTGTCTTTTCAATACAAATTATATTTTTAGATGAAACATGGATATATGCAAAAGGATCCAAATTAAGTTCTTGGCAGGACAGTAATGTTAAAAGTGTACGTAAACCAGGAGGTTACGTCGGTAAACGTTTTATTATTGTTCACGCTGGTTCATCAAAAGGATTTGTGGAAGATGCCAGTTTAGGTTTTCCTCTAAATCATCGTCGTCAGATTACCACGGTGGAATATTTACAAAGTGGGTTACGACACAGTTAATTCCGAATTTAGAAGAACCGTCATTAGTGGTAATGGGAAATGCTCCTTATCATAGTATACTAGCAGAAAAGCAACCTTCCACTTCGTCAAAAAAAGATGAAATTATCACTTGGTTAAAAGCCAACAATGTTGACTTTAATGAAAACCTCTCAAGACCTGAACTATTACAAATTGCTAAAATGAACCGGAAAGAAAATGTATATGTCGTTGATGAATTGTTCCGAAAACATGGTCATGAAGTCTTAAGGCTACCGCCCTACCACAGCAAATTTAATTCCATTGAGCTTATTTGGGCCCACTGCAAAACATATTATAATAAGTATATTGGCAGAGACGGATATGGTGATGAAAGGGTCTTGAGTTTGAGGAAAGAAGCATTGGAAAATTGTAGTGCAAAAGTTTGGGATAATTGTGTTAGGCATACCGAAAAAATAATCGAAGACTGGTTTACTCGAGAACGAAATTTGGTGAACATACATATTGAATCAGTGATAATAAATACTGGTGAAGACAGCTCAGATTCCGAAATGGATGAACTATAAAGCAAGATTTGTCATATATGAACTTGTACTCATTGCTGTAAACATGTGTTTCAGAACCAATGAATCATTATTATGTTCTCTTTTACTTATTTGTTAATAACTGCTGATGTAAAGGACCAGGCACTAATTAGATATATAGGGCTTTGGGTTCCAGTTAGAACTTTTCTAAAATTCGTCTGTGTTTTTCCGTTTCTAGTACCTATATGTGTTTAAATTTTATTTTTGATGTCTGTTGCGGATATTTCTGTTTTTTACTTTTAATATGACAGGGATTCCATTCGATATGTTGCCCCGATGATGGTAATATATTTATCGAAACGTCGACCTTCAAGGTGTGTGGGAATCTTCTATTTACAATCTATAGCCCATCCAAAAAAATCGTTCAAATATAATCAGTTTAGAAAGTGTAATTTTAAAAGATTTAGAGGACACCCTGTCAGTTGACTAAACATTACGTCAGTTTCATGAACTACAAAATTGTGTGTACTTATATAAAATCCAAGACATCCTACAAAAAATCAGCTCTCCACTAATAAGCCAGCATGGTTAATATTAATTTTGGATTTTGTAACCTATTCACCCAGTATACCGATAGTTTTAAAAAATATGTCGATGTTAACCATATAAATAAAATAAATACATTTAAAAAAGTTAAATTTTTGGTTTAATTGCCAATTCGTAAAAGGCCGACCTTTGGAATATTAGTCATAACGATTATTCCTATCGAGTTTACAGAAGTTTTGATTTAATTCATATGAATATTGTTGCTGACGTAACAGTCACGTAATGGAAAAGCTTCACTGTTTCTACTTGTAGTAATAAAATAGTGAAAGCCGCAAGTCGATATCTTTTTCCTATCCTGATATATCGTAAGAAGAAGGTAAATGGCGAGAAATGTTCTTCCAACGTCTAGAAGGCTGGTTCGCGTTAACAGAAATTATTAAATTTAGCCTGGATGAAAAGATCTTACATTGGTCTGCAGTTATTTAAACTGTACCTAAATGTAATGCTGTCGCTACTAACAATGAGAACAAATTATAAAATAATGTGATAAATTCAACAATTAAAACCTTAAATAAATAACTACGTAATTAGTGTCGCCCTAGATATTCGAAATGTCGTCCATCATTTTCAATGCATGAAATTAATCGCTGACGGGTGGAGAAAACAGCAGCTTCAATTTCTGCCCTTGAAATACTTCGTATTGTCTGTCGTATTCTTTCAACTATGTCAGCTCTTGTTGCGGGTCTATTGGCGACATCTTTTATTCGCCCGCACAAATTGAAAAACGAAAAAGGACATTAAATGCATTAACTCTCGTAATGTTATTACGAATTTTTTTCGCCCGGCCTCTATTATTTTTATTATTGGTACCTTTTTACTTTACTTTGCCTACAGCCGTTTTTAGTTGGCCACCCGGTCCATTCTTCCATCAACCTTTAAAATTGCTCTTCTTCCAAAAGGGATTAGGTGTAAGAAATAGTCTGTGAAGTACTTCGTTTTTCCATAAACTTTTTAAATAATCGTACTGTGCAAGTATTAGGTGTAATCCATTTGCTGTAACATAATTTATTATCACCGCCCAAATTATTTTTCATTATTTCCAATTTCAGATAGGAAATAAGTGATTTTGTAGTAAGTTGCCTCATCTCCACACCAAACTAATTCAACCGCCGAAATGTGGTAATAATTTCATTTGAAGCTCTTCCGGTTAATTTTCGACATATAGGAGGATTTTACGTTTAACATTACATGCAGTTCGTGGTGATTTAAACTGTAAGTCGGTAAAAGGCTAAAATACAAAATTGAATTATTCGTAATATCTACTTTGTTGCATTTTAGCATTGGTGTTCCAACTTGTTTTAACTACCGCTTCTTTGTTGTATTTTTCGTTTAATTTACGCATATTCAATGCCCAATATTGCAATATTACATTCAATTTCTGGATAGAAGTATTTGACTCAAATTTATATTCCTTCGCATAAATTATTAAATTTTCGCAAGATTGATGATTAAGTCACACATGTATTAACAATTTGATTAATATTGTTGTTCATAGACTCACCGAATCGATTCGAACGGTAGCCCATGACACATGTAGGCTTTATTATTTTGAATGGATGTCGTTTTCACCATCGAGTTTCACGTGAAAAAAAAGTAAAATAAACTGGAGAATCGACTCTACAGTGGACGTTGAAAATCTTAGAATTTTCACGAAACTAGAACAATTAACTTATGGATGCCGTGTACTTGGATGCATTCCTTGGGTACTACTTTATCATCCGAGTGTTAAAAATTGATGAAAAGGTGAAAAAAAAACAATTAACTTATGTATGCCGAAGAGAGTTCAGATTTTGTTATCTTAGTAGATGCAAAAAAAATTAGTGTCATACATTTTGCGGCGATACTTCCATTTGTTAATAATTTTCCAAATATGATGTCATAGTTATAATTAAGAACAATTGACTTATGCTTGAAACTTTTTGTACAGTGAAACATTTCTATTCTTATGCTCACTACAAGATTGGCTTCCAATTCCTAATGTTACTAATTGTTATAAAATACTGTAAATGAATAAAATTGAGCTTTCTCGAACAATTAACTTATGTATGCCATTAAGTATTAATACTCAACTAATTATTTCCATGTATTTTTTCATCGTGGAGTACTATTTAAAGCGCTAATAATAATGTAACGTTTATTCTAATTTATATTTACAGATTTATATGTAATTCAGTCCTTATTTAATAATTTATGTAATACACTAAACACACTAATTATAATTTATATGAGAGTCACTTAATAAACACTTTATCGAGGCGCGATTACTTTCCTTCGGTATCAACACTGACTGATTGACTAATTGCCTGCAGCGAAGCTGGTGGCCTATTTATACTCGCACGCCGTAATTCTCGAAATTTCTCGCGGGTGCACTGGATATTCTCGACGTTCTGGCGGATGCACCGGGTGCGGTGGGTATTCTCGATGTTTCTCGAAAATTGGGCGGAGGAACCATAGTCGTCTCATATGGGGATTTCACTGGGGGCACTAAGTGAGCATATTAATGCAGTAGCTCGCGTGACATTGCCCCCTCCTTAAGAGACAGTTCCTCCTGGAACTAGCTAGGAAACTGGAACGAGATGACTGTATCGGCAACTGGTCCCCTTGTTGCATTTTCCAGTTGTATGGAAGTAACATGCGACCGTCTCCTCTGTTGGCTGTGTCTCCCGAGCATGGCCGCAAACCAGTACCTGCACTTCGGTATCTCGGAAGATTACTCCTACCATGTTACGGATTATTCGCCAATCTAAATGCCTACATTCAATCTTGGGCATGGCTAGCCTATGCACGTTCAATTCAAGCACATGCTCCCTCAGGCTTCGTAATGCTTCCCAGACATCCTCGTACGTTGGTCTTTCGTCGAAGGTGTTCCTCGTCACTAGGTGGAAATTGTAGCGGGAGCCATTTTGCAGCTTCAAAGCTTTACCTGGTACTGGTAACTGGTTTACCAAAAGTCGTGCGCCACTCTTCTTTATAAACAGAGATGCCAGTCCGCGCGCATCGGTTACGCTGGCAGGGGTGTTTATTGCCAGTGAGTATTCCTCTGGAACGGTAAGCAGGTCTTGTCGTCTCTCAGTGGTGACGCCGAATCTTGCTTTTCCGGTACCACTATAAGCACCCATGAACTCTACAAAAGCAGGATCGGCTACTTCCTGAAGCTGGTTTACTTCCTCATCGTGGTCACCCTCGAATGGCGCTAATCGGTTACGGTGTACCACCTTTGGCTTTCCATTTGGGATCTTGCTGATACGATAGATGACATCGTTGATTTTTTTCTTTACGAGGTACGGACCGTCCCAAGCTTTCTGCAACTTTGGAGAAAAACCCTTTTGTCTTCTTGGGTTATGCAGCCAGACTTTGTCTCCTTCGTGGAAACCTCCTTCCGTAGCTTGCGTATCGTACCTTTTCTTCATCCTATCGCTAGCGATCTGGAGATTCGATCGAACCAGCTCGTGTACGTCGTCCATTCTTTTTCTCAGCTGGGTCACGTAATCTTCACCAGCTATGTCTTCTCCGGGTCGGCATCCAAATTCAAGGTCGCAGGGTAATCTCATTTCGCGCCCGAACAGAACTCTTGCTGGTGTTTGGCCGGTGGACTCATTGATGGCGGATCTGTAGGCCATCGCGAATAGCGAGAGATATTGGTCCCAATCTCGCTGATGGTTAGATACTGCTTTAGACAGGTATTTGCCAAGAGTTCTGTTCATTCGCTCTACCATCCCGTCCGACTGTGGGTGCAAAGCCGTAGTTCTCGTTTTCTTCATGCCGAGCTTTTCACAAACTTCCTGGAACAGCTGGCTTTCGAAGTTTCTGCCCTGGTCGCTGTGTATTTCCAGGGGCACTCCATATCGGCAAATGAACTCATTCACAAGCACGTCGGCAACCGTTGCGGCTTCTTGGTTTGGAATGGCATACGCTTCTACCCATTTTGTGAAGTAGTCCATCACCACCAAAATGTACCTGCTGCCATTTGCTGTCGGTGGAAACGGTCCGGCAATGTCCAGGGCAATGCGTTCAAAAGGGCTTCCGACATTGTACTGCTTCATAGGAGCCTTTCTTCTCCCGTGCGGTCCATTGTTCGTAGCACAGGTAGTGCACTTCTTACACCAGTCCTTCACATCTTCGGAACTGTGCATCCAATAAAACCGTTCTCGCACTTTCTGGAGGGTCTTTTTCACACCTAGATGTCCTCCTGATGGACTGTCGTGTAATTTCCGCAGTACTGCTGCTATTCTTGTTCTTGGAATCACCAACTGTCTTCTACTTTCGGAACCCTCATCGTTCTCGATTACTCGCTGTAGCAAACCGTTTTCCAAAACCAGGGAGTCCCACTGGGCCCAATACGATTTCATCGTTGGCGAGTACCTTGAAATCTCCTGCCAAGTAGGTCGACAGTTCTCCTTTTTACAATGTCGGATTTTCTTCAAGTCGGGATCGTTCTCTTGTTCCTCTTCCAACTTTTCTGGTGTCCATTCGTCGCTGGTCACCGTGGTTCTTCGAATCGCAGCTTCCTTAGCTTCTGTTTTGCTGCAGTGAGAGCACTCTGCAGGGCATGGTCTTCTAGAGAGGGAGTCTGCATTTCTGTGGCTTATTCCGGCTCTATGCTCAATAGTGAAATTATATTCTTGGAGCCGCTCGATCCATCTAGCGATTTGACCTTCAGGGTTCTTGAATTGCATAAGCCACTTAAGTGCTGCATGATCGGTTCTGATCACAAATTTCTTTCCATACAGATACTGATAGAAGTGCTCCACGGACTTCACTACTGCTAGGAGCTCTCTTCTTGTGACGCAGTAGTTTTGTTCTGGTTTGGAAAGGACTTTACTAAAATATCCCAGAACTCTCTCTTGTCCTCCTTGAACCTGTGATAGCACTCCTCCAATTCCAACATTGCTAGCATCAGTATCTAGTATGAATTCTCCCTCTGGTAGTGGATAGCCGAGTATAGGTGCAGTAGTCAAGTGCTTCTTCAAGGTTTCGAACGAAGTTTGGCAATCTTCGTCCCAGCGAAACTCCCTTGCTTCCTCTGTAAGTCGTGTCAAGGGCTTAGCGATATCTGCAAACTTCTTTATAAATCGCCTGTAGTATGTACAGAGTCCAAGGAAGCTTCTAACTTGGTGCTTGTCGGTGGGTCTTGGCCACTTTCGTACGGCAGCAGCTTTTTCTTCGTCTACAGCTACACCATCCTTGCTGACTACATGGCCTAGGTAATTGACTTTGTTCTGAAATAGTTGACATTTCTTGGGGTTGAGCATCAGTTGGGCAGCTTGCAACCTTTTGAAGACACCTTCCAAATTCTTTTGATGTTCGTCGAATGTCCTTCCCAAGACTATGATGTCATCAAGGTACACTAAGCATGTCTTCCAGGACAGCCCTCGCAATACGTTTTCCATCAGTCTTTCGAACGTTGCGGGGGCATTGCACAGCCCAAATGGCATAACGGTGAAATGCCATAGTCCAGATCCGGTTCTCTATCGGCTGGATCCATTTCTACCTGCCAATATCCAGACTTCAGGTCCAAGGTAGAAAACAATTTGCTACCGGCCAGCGTATCCAGAGTGTCGTCGATTCTCGGCAGAGGATAGCTATCTTTCTTTGTAACATTGTTCAACTGCCGGTAGTCCACGCAAAACCTCGTGGTTCCATCCTTCTTCTTTACCAGAACTACCGGAGAGACCCAAGAGCTGGTAGAAGGTTCTATTACCTTGTCCTTTTCCATCTCGCGAACAATTCTCTCCGCTTCCTCTCTTTTGGCCTGTGGCAGCCGTCGAGCCGATTGCCTTATCGGTTTGGCGTCGCCGGTGTCAATTTTGTGTTTGACAGCAGATGTTCTTCCTGTCTTTCCTCCTTTTGGTACAAAAAGAGATCGCTATTGTAGCAAGAGTTCTCTGATCTTTTTCTTCCCTTGCAGGCTAAGGGATTGTCCAGCCACTACTATCATTTGTTCAAATTTATTGTTGGCATCATTGGAGGTTGTTGTTTGACGAATTATCGACGCCACTGGTACGCAAGATCCAATTTTCGTATCCTTCTTCATAGTTATTGGATGGTCATTTACATTTATAATGCGTACAGGTATTTCTTCGGCAGCCATGACTAACCCTTTTCCAACCAGGATTCCTCGACCAACCTCTTCATCGTGATTCCATGGTTCCATCATGACCGGTGTTCCTTCTTCGACGGTTCCTTGTAGCCTTGCCACAGTGAAAAATTCACTCCTTGCGGGTACAACTGTATCTTCCTGTACGGCTACCTGAACAGTCTTATCCTCGTGTGGGTGAAGGAATACCTCCTCAGAACCTACTCTAATCACTCGGTTCTTGAAATCTAGCTGGAAGCCATGTAGGTTCATAACGTCCATTCCGAGTATTATGTCCTCTTCGATATCAGCGACAACGACAGTGTGGGTGAACTTCTCTGCGCCAATTCCCAATTGCACCGGTAGTTCTCCATGGACTTTGGCGCTTTCACCTATGGCAGTCCTGAGTCGCAGTCTCGTCGGTAAAAGTCTTTTCCGGGTGTTGACAGTCTCGGGGCGCATAATAGTCCTCGTTGCTCCAGTGTCCACCAATGGTGTATACTTCCTTCCATTAACTTCACCATCCACGTATACACTATCGTCGCGACATTTCAGAGAGGCTATTAGGATAAGAGGGTCTTTGGAAGGTCTTCGGGTCGAAGCTGCCCTCTGAAGGTCGACCCTTCCTAGTTTTTCCTGCTAGGCATCTTTGTTTGTAGCAGTTCTCGGTCGCTTGCACGAGCTGCGTACATGTCCCATTTCTCCACAATTCCAGCATCTCACAGCTTTCAGTTTTCCATTTGAGATGCTTTTCATCATGTTGACAATCTGGTCAAGCTTGTTCTCAACTTCTTCGTCTGCTACAGCCCTCACCTTGCCGTATACTCCGGAAGCCTGTGTAGCTGCTTCGTACTCCAAGGCTGCAGAGAGTACGTCGACCAGTGTCTTATGCCGAGCCAAGCGTAGAGTTCTCTGCATTTCATGGTCACGAACTCCGTCGATGAATGTCTGTACCCCTAAACATTCCATGACATTCTCCGGTGCCGATGGATAGGCAAACCGCACCAACCTCGCAATGTCTGCTTCGAATTCTTGCAGAGTTTCGTCGCGTTTTTGTTTGCGGTTTTTCAGCTGCGATTGGTACAGATGCTCCAGGTGTTCCAGGCCATATCTCATGTTCGCTTTTTGAGTTGTTCAAAATCTTCGGCCTCTTCCACTGGAATGGTCTGGAGGATATCCATAGCGTCTCCTCTAAGGGCAAGAGTTAAATTTAACGCTTTTTCCTTCTCACTCCAGTTGTTTGCCTTTGATGCCGCCTCGAATTGCTTAAGATAGTTCGGCCATGACGTTTTACCATCGAATGTTGGTAGTTTCACTCGGCTGTTAATATCGTTTCCCATTTTCGGTTTCAACTCTACTTTCTCTGCCAGTTCGTCGTTATTCGGGTCTTGCCTAGTTGTAAAATCCGGTTTATTACTAGTCTTCCTTTCGATTTCTTTGATTTTTTGTTTCATTTCTTGCTCCATACTTTTAATCTTTTCTTCCACGGCAGAAATATCAGTCTTCATGGATGTCATTTCATTTTTCATGTCCGTCATTTTATTTTCTATGTCCGCCGAAAGTTTACTTTCCATGGATGAAATTTTATTTTCCACGTCCGACAATTTGTTTTCCATGGATGAAATTTCGTTTTTTATATCCGTCGAAATTTTATTTTCCACGTCCGACAATTTGTTTTCCATGGATGAAATTTCGTTTTTTATATCCGTCGAAATTTTATTTTCCATGTCCGACATTTTGTTTTCCATTGATGAAATTTCGTTTTTTATATCCGTCGAAAGTTTTTTTATGGAAGAGGTTATAGAGGCGGACGCTTCGTCGGTGAATTCAAACGTTTCCGGGTCCAATCCATTGTTAATCATAGCTTCTTTTAGTCGTTCCACTAACACTGACTTGACCCCACTTGTGTCCAGTTCGTAATCCTCCAACTCTCTTCGAAGCTCTGAAACTTTTAACCACCAATGTAACGTTTATTCTAATTTATATTTACAATTAATTTATATTTACAGATTTATATGTAATTCAGTCCTTATTTAATAATTTATGTAATACACTAAACACACTAATTATAATTTATATGAGAGTCACTTAATAAACACTTTATCGAGGCGCGATTACTTTCCTTCGGTATCAACACTGACTGATTGACTAATTGCCTGCAGCGAAGCTGGTGGCCTATTTATACTCGCACGCCGTAATTCTCGAAATTTCTCGCGGGTGCACTGGATATTCTCGACGTTCTGGCGGATGCACCGGGCGCGGTGGGTATTCTCGATATTTCTCGAAAATTGGGCGGAGGAACCATAGTCGTCTCATATGGGGATTTCACTGGGGGCACTAAGTGAGCATATTAATGCAGTAGCTCGCGTAACAATAAATAGAATCAATTTACAAAAAAATAAATAAGCGTGAGCGTTGCAATAACCGCGTAAAGTCACTATACCTATAAGCTATGACACTTAGGTTGTCATGGAATTTGTTTGATGTTTATAACATGGAGACTATATAAGGAGATCGAACTCCATGTTCCATGTATTCCAATTTTTGGTCACGGTAAAAAGCGCCAGTTTAAAACCCGCACCATAACATCTGACGGCAGAACAATAACAGCCAATCATAAAACTCGAGTTCATGATGTTTTATTGGTTGCTAGCTCCTTTGACAGTTCACGGTTCACATGTGAGGTTAGGAAATAGAAATGGAACATTTTGTGGATAAGGAATCTATTTTTTGTCCTCGTTTTCAAAAAATATAGAAAATTGTGATTGTTTGGTAGTAAAATAATTACTTAGCTGAAATAATTCCGATCATACAAGAATAACATTTTTTTAAGTACTTTATTTTAACAATACAAACATTACAATGTACAAAAGTTTATTTCTTAATAAAGCAAATATGCAAAGTCGCAAATAGTAAAATACATAAGTACACAAAATAACAAAATATAGGTTTATTATATTATATCTGTTTATGCCCGGTTGCAAGAACGCTAATTAAATCTCTCATCATGTGATGGTTAATTAAAAAATGATGAACCATCAATGGGAATCCGGTTGCACGAAAAAAATTAAACTCTTATCAATCATTCATCATGTGATTGATCATTAATTGTTGGAAGATGTGGCAACATTGTAAAATGTCACCGTTTGCTGTCATAATATTGTTATGTCATATTTTTATATTGAAATAATTTAATTGTATTCATATTTGATTTTGTGGTTTGTTTTTTTTGAATTCTACAGTTATGTGTACGGTAAGTTTGCAATTTTCGTTGTATTAAATACTAACCGTGCCGAGAATAATTTATTAATATTATGATTAATGAGTGTATTTTTAGCCAATGGACAAAATACCAAAGCGCAAAACTTCACCGAAGTCGAGAAGCAATTACTGCTCTGCTTGGTTGAAAAGTGAGTACCTTTTTAATACAGTTTACCTAATACTACTTCAATATTCCTTATTCTCAAGGATTATGAGATAGTAGTACATGCTTATTTAATTTTTTTTCCATTCTATAGGCACAGGGACACTTTAGAAAATAAGTGCACAAAAGCCCTGTTTGTGAGTGAGAAGGATAGGGTTTGGCGGGAGATCTGCCAAGATCTTTATGAAAATTTGAAAAGGAACATTAGAAAAGATGTCGCCGAAGGAAATGTGAGCACTTAAGTTTCATTCATATAAATTGTCAGTTGAATACCAATATTATTTCTAGCAAAATACCTATAGAAATCAGTTAAAACTGAAGGAGGCTCAAAGTGCAGCGGCTGAGTATAAGGTATACTTACTAAAATACACCACAATTAATTTAAAATTATAATTTGAATGTATATTTGTAGCGAGAGACATTAAAGACGGGAGGCGGCAAAGCTGTCGCTTCTATTGGAAGTGAGCAGGAGCTGCTGTTAGCCGAACTGCAGGGACAGGTGAAGCCGCTATCGAACCCCTTCGATCAGGCAGCTACTTATTTCCGTAAATATGTTTTTATATAATATTATAATATGCACTTTTCTCAAATCATTTTAATCATTGATAGATGAAGCTTCAGTGGGAGCAAATCAAGAGTCGCCTCAGCCATCGACATCACCAGAGGCTATGACAGTGGAGGATGAAACCGAGGAGGTTGAGGCCAACAGCAAGAGGGCAGTGCTGACATCGCAGCCAAACAAAAGAACAACTAAAAATATTAAAAAGAAGAAAGGAAAAAAATGCCCCTCTGCAGAACAGTACAAAAAATTATATTTTCGACAAAAATATTTAAATAGTATTGCGGAGGGGAGGGTCATAAAATTGCAAGAAATGATAAATGAACTGAAAATAAAAAAATTGAAAATAAAAATAAATAAGATGAATCAATAATTATTTGTGTTTTATTTAATTAAATTAATTTTCAGAAAATCAGAATATCAAAAAAAATTTAAAAATTATTATCTATTGAAAACACTTTCAATTATTCCGTTTCGAACAGCGTAATTGGCATTATTATTCGGATTATCCGCATGATCCAGTTCTTCTTCGTACATCGGATCTTCAAACTGTTCGTCAACATTTTCCACGAGATCATTTTGTTGCTTGCAAATATTGTGCAATACGCCACAAGCTACAATCACCTCAGGGATAAGTTCCAGTTTCAATCTTAGGCCCGACTGTAGACATGGAAATCTTCTCTTAAGGACTCCAAATAAACGTTCACGCAATTGCGGGTTAAAATATGTGATCGATTGTAAGCTTGTTCGCGCGGTCTCACTGGATGCAGCAATGGGGTCAATAAGTAGTTTTTACAGGCGTAACCACTGTCCCCCAGTAAAACGCCATTGCCATAAATCCCCATTTCAAATTCGACGGGAAGAGGAGAGTCGTTGAAGATGGTGCTATCGTGCATAGACCCTGGCCAACGAGCAACTAGATGTCGCAAATTTAGATCCGCATCAACTGTCGCTTGAACATTGATACTGAAATATTGCTTGCGATTTCGAAACATCTCTGCTCGTTCACCTCCAGGTGGTTGTATTTTTACGTGAGTGCAATCCACAGTACCTACGACTCGAGGAAAACCATCTATGGCGTAGAATTCCCTTTTCACCCGAGCAATTTCATCCTCCGAGGCTGGCATTTTTATATACTCAAAGGATAGCATTGCTATTTGCTGGTGACTTTTTTAATGATTCGACAAACATTGGACTTATGGACATTAATGTGATCACCAATCACATTTTGAAACGCACCCGTAGCGTAAAAACGAAGACATATTAATATTTGAATTTTCGCATCGATCGGTTTACTCCTTTGAGTTTGTGGTTGTAATTGCTCTCCAAATAAATTTACCAAATAGTTAACTGAATGTTTTGATAACCGAAATCTTTGTTTGAATTCAGATTCGTCGTAAATTTCGTAAGGATTTGATCTGTCTCGAAATAGGCGCCTTTGAATGGGTTGTCTACGTGGAGGTTCATCTTCCAAATCGGAAAGGTCCGATAAATCGGATTCCATTATGTAAATACTAGAATAGATTATTTCAGTTAGGTATTCGCGTAAACTATATGAAAATATACTACTTTAATTTTACTCACCGTGTGATTCGAAATTTGCAACGAAAAATTGAATTAACGAATTAAAGTTAATCGAAAAAATATATATTTTAATACGACGATAACAAGTTTAATAAGACGATATATATTATAATCTTCAATGACAGTAACCTTAAATTTTTACGTCAACTGTCAAATTGATTAGTGAATAATTGACAATGCATCCTCCATTACAATGATGAATGATTGATTGCTTGTTAATGGTTCATCAACAGATAATTATTGTTCGTGCAACCCAAATTGTAGATAATGGTCCATTAATTGTTCATCATTGCAGGAATCCGTTACATTTTGATCAGTAAATGATGGTTGATTAATGAACAATTAACGGGTTATCATTCCATTGATGGACCATTGATTACCCGTTAATCATTCATTATTTTTAATCAGCGTTCTTGCAACCGGGCAATGTTATAAATGAAACTAACTGTTTCTAATTAATTCCACTATTTAATGAAAAATTTTGAAAATTATGGAAGGATATTGATAATTATTTCGATATTGACATATCTTCTTCAGAATGACAGAAGTTACATTTGATGTGATGCCCACTTACCTAATGTTTAATATTTTGGCTAGACCAAATAGTGAGCGACCTATCTTTTGATTGACTTAATATATAAAATATTTAAGCTTAGGTATTATTAAATTTATCCAATTAACAAAAATGTTTCATTTGATTATAATATTATACCTGTTTTCAGCATAAATGTAACTCGGTGATTTTGTGTTATTTATAAAATAACTATTTAATGATGATTCATTGTACCGGTGGGCAAATAAGAACGACTGTCGGCCATTTCTTGAGGGCCCCAATCACGTAGCGCGACAGGCGGCGATACATGTATCTGAGATTTGTATCCATGTTTCAACTGTTCCCTACACGTTGAGATGAACTCAGGAAACATCAGTTCAGTCACCGGTTCAGTTCAATTCACATTTAAAACAAAAATGGTGCCGCCTGCCATGCCCGTACTTGTAGCAGAGGCAGTTGCATTATCAGACATTTCGAAGAAGAAAAAAAGACAAAAAAAGAATATGGGCAAAGAAATGGTTACGAGAGAAAAACAAACATAGAGTGTTAAATTTACTGCAAGAATTAAAGTTCAGATGCGTCCTCCAAATTGTCACCAAAATTTGATTTTCCCTCTCTAGGCACTTCAGAGTCGGCATTAGAGCTCAAAATGTCATAGAACCACAAGTTTGTCACGTATACCTCGTCGGTAGATGTTCCACTTTTTAAGGACGAAACGACTTTTTTAAGTTCTCCTCGAAAGGCACAACGAAAGCTGTGTATTTTTCTCGTCACAAAACTGCGATCACTATTAGCAGAGACATTGCATGCGTTCGGTATCGAGGTTTCACTACAGTGATACAGACAGCGATACCATTCGATACCGATACACCGATTCTGAGACAGACAAATACACTATGAGATTTGTATCAAGATACTGATACTTGAAACATGTATACCGATCTCAACGTGAATGGGGCCCTTTAGGTTCGGATTGTAGTACAACTTTGGAAAAAAAAAATTATAACAAAAGTGGCCACGAGAAAAACCTGGAAATGATTTATAGAATTGTAGGTCCACCGCTAGAGGGCGTTATTGAATAAAAAAAATTAAAAAGCCAAATTTGAGAAAATATGCCTTATTAAGAAGCATAACAAAAACAATCTTCGTATTCCTCAAAAAATTTTGCGTATATTTAATAATGCAAGTTTTAGTCTAACTATTCAAATAAGAGATAGGGGAGAGACCCTAAATCGGTCAAACCAATTAGCCTAACATCTTTCCTGCTTAAAGGACTTGAAAAAGCACTGGATTGCTACATCAGGCGGGTAGCTTTATATAATTCCCCCCTGAGCATCCACCAATATGCTTATCAAACTGGCAAATCAACAGATTTAGCATTACACAACCTTGTTGAGAAAATCACACAATCCCTTAACAACAAGGAGATTGCGGTGGCCATATTTCTTGACATTGAAGGAGCATTTGACAATGCACTACCGTCCTCCATTGGTTCAGCTTTAACTGAAAAGGGCATCAAACCAACCATTACCGGTTGGATATATGCCATGCTCACTAATAGGAGAGCCACTACATCTCTTCAGGACGAGACCATTAGCTTTAAGGTTTCCAGGGGCTGCCCACAAGGCGGAGTACTATCTCCCCTACTATGGTCACGCTTGATGGATAACTTGATTAGCGCTCTCGAAAGAAGCAAGCGTATGCAGACGACCTTGTCATCTTGGCAAGGACCAAGTCAGGAAGGGTAGCATATAATACCCTCCAAAAGGCGTTGGACGATGTCCACAGTTGGTGTCAGAGGAAACAGATGTCTGTTAACCCTGGTAAAACTGTAATAGTTCCCTTCACTAGGAAAAGAAAGTTGGAGGATATTCCACCACTTTCCTACAATGGTGAGGTTATTCCATTTGCAACGGAAGTAAAATATTTGGGGATTATCCTAGATATGAAACTTACTTGGAACGCTCACTCGGAAAAAGTTATCCATAAGGCCAGACTATCCTTGTGGACATGTCGTAGGATCTGTGGAAAATCTTGGGGCTTGGGACCCAAACAAATCTATTGGATATATGTGATGATCGTTAGACCAATGATCACATATGGAGCTATTACCTGGTGGCCAAAAGCTTTACAGCGAACGGCCCAAGCAAAGCTCTCTGGTTTACAGAGACAGGCTTGCCTGGCAATCACTGGTGCTATCAGCTCCACACCGTCAGCAGCCATGGAAATCCTTCTGGACCTACCTCCTCTCCATATATTTTTGGAAAGAGAGGCTAGATGGACAACTTACAGAATTGTGCATATTTCTAAATGCACAAATCAGGCTTATACAGAACGAAGCAGAATGCTAGTGGACACTGAAAGTCACAGTATTCTGGGAATGACCTCTGACATAATGCCTCCAACAGTAAACTACGACCTGCCTTATACCGTCCTAATTCCAAATAGAGATGAATGGGTCCTCCGTAAGGATGAACTATTAAGAGCATACAGCTGTTGGTACACAGACGGTTCAAAAACACCCTCAGGCTCTGGTGCAGGTGTATACGGGCGCAGACCTAGGACAGAAATCTCAACCTCTCTAGGATCCTATGCAACCGTATTCCAGGCGGAAATTTACGCCATTGTTTCATGTGTGGAGAGATTGGAGCAAGCCAATCTCATACATAGAACAATAAAAATTTTCTCGGACAGCCAAGCGGCTTTGAAAGCACTTAGCTCTCACCGTGTAACGTCGAAATTGGTTTTAGATTGCCAAAGAAGACTCTCCTTAATCGGAGAACTCAATAAAGTATTGCTGGTCTGGATCCCTGGCCATTCTGGCATGGAAGGAAACGAGAAGGCAGACTCTCTTGCAAGGGAGGGTGCCGTACGTGTTTCTATCGGACCAGAACCAATAATTGGCATCGCAATAAGTTTTGCCAAACAAACACTGAATACCTGGACGGCAAGAAGAGCTTTAGACTTCTGGCATAATTTACCAGGATTGGTTCATTCAAAGGCTTTCATACAGCCTTCGAAGAATGTCTCCAAAAAAATGTTAGACTATAGCAGGCATGACCTACGTTGTCTAACAGGTCTTTTAACAGGCCACTGTCATCTGGATCATCATATTCTAAAACTTGGACTGTCGGAAGATCCGACCTGCCGTCTTTGTCTGGAAGATGATGAATCAGCAGAGCATATAATTTGTGCCTGCCCCACCGCGGCTCGAATCAGGTATCTGATGTTTGGCAGGGATTCTCTCTCGCCCTCGGACCTGAAATATCATTCACCAAATAAACTAATTGGCTTTGTTAAGAAGCTGAATTTGTTTGGTGAAATCTGAATAGGCGTGAGCCACAATAGACTCTTGCGAGTCGCAGTGGAGGGCCTTATAGACCCACTCACCAAAAACCTAACCTAACCTAACCCAGGGGAGAGTGGGAACTTTGTTATGAAAAAACGACCATAACTCCGATTCTACTTAACCGATCTTTGCAAATTTTGTATTGATGAGAAGAGCTCTTTTCCACCATTGTAAGGGTTATATTCTCAATTCCACTTAATAAGTGACGTGCCCGTTAGAGGGCGTTATTTAAAGTTTTTTAGAAATCTAGTTCTCTTTGGAAAATATTAAATGGAAGCATGCATTTTTAACTAAGGATTATAAAAGTAGACAAAATTAGCAACATAATGGCGAAAACCGCACGTCGATATCTTTTTCCTATCCCGAGATATCTTAAGAAACGCGTAAATATTGGGAATTTCTTGTCAACCTTCAATTAGACTAGTTAGCCTCAACGGAAATAAACAAATTAAGTCCTGTTAGGAAGGTTTTACACTGGCAGATCTGCAGTAATTGAAAATATTGTCATATTAATGAAATAGATGTAGGTAAATTAGACTACACAAAAACTTCTATCTATTGTAACGAGTTATTTTTTTTGCAAGTTTGATTTTTATTTTTTTCCCGTAATAGTAATTATGCGCCAAGGTAGAAAAGTGAGTTATTATTGTCGAGGTCCATTAAAGACCGAGAAGCGAAGCTTCGAGGACTTTAAAGGATCCGAGACATTAGTACACTTTTCTACCGTGGCTCATATAGCATTTTTTTCACTACTTCACTACTGGCATTTTATTTTTTTAAATATTAGTTTGTCGACTCCCGTTTCACATGACATGACAGCTGTGCACAAGTTAACCTCACATACTATTAAATGGATTGAGTTATTACCGTTATATATTTTAGTATAAGTCCGAGTTACGCAAATCCAAATTCTACCATACACAATTTATTCATTTCCGATATTTAAATTTTTCAACTGAAGGGACGCCCGGTATATACACCATTTTAATTAAAACCGAAGCCGTTCAGCAAGGCCATCTGAGGCTATCTGGAACTCTTGACGCTAAGGGTCAAGGCGCCCGAGATTTAAAACCGAATTTTGCATCAAGGGTGTCCATAGTGACGTGTTCTTGTGGCAGGAGCCACGTGTAAGAAGGAAAGCACGTTACAAAATGGCGCCCGAAGTAAAGGGGGTCGGGCGCCATTTATCCATCCTCCAATTTATAAATTACGGGTTAATGAAGGAAACAGGGGGTTCAGCATAGTTGTATACTACCTACGGTTTAGTGTATACCCACGATCACACAATAGGTCGGTATATGACAAAATAATCAAAAAGAAACTTTTAGTCTATTAATACTCTGTGGTCTATTTTAAAATAACTCGTTACACGTAAAAGTCAGTAAAAATCGCTATTTGATAACTTTTATCAAACAGTAGATTCATAGATATTATTTGAAAACAACTTAACAAACCTAACAATCAACAAAACAAAGTAAACAGATAGCGATTAGTGGTGTCCTAGATGTTCAAATTGTCATCCATCATTTGCAATACAAGATTCCAATCTGTGACGGGTAGATAAAACGGCATTTTCAATTACTGCAACTGAAATACTTTGTATTGCATTTCGTATTCTTAGGATCATGTCATCCCTTGTCGTGGGTCTGTTGGAAAAAACTAGATCTTTTATTTGTCCCCACAAGTAAAAATCTAAACACGTCAGATCTGGGGACCTGGCTGGCCAATGAAATAAACTTCCACGTCCTATCCACCTGTCAGGATATGTTTGGTTCAAGAGATTCTGAACATTCCTAGAGTAATGTGCCGGGCGGAAGCATCGGTTTGTAAGGTAAACGGTACGGTAAAATCAGGACAACTTAGGACGGGTGCTTCTGATAGACATGTTTTAATCTTAGCGAAAGCAGCTTCTTGTTTTTCAGCCCACTTCCATCGCTGAGACTTGCGGAGTAATTTCGTTAACGGAGCTACCTTTTCTGAAAATGATGGCACAAACCTCCTATACCAGGATGCCAGTCCCACGAACCTTCTCAGTTCTCGGATATTTCTCGGGGCTGCATTACTATCTCCCAACTCTATGAGAGACGATGAACAGACTTCGGTAACAGATTGCTCCTTGTCAACCCCTAACACCAGGGAAGACTCAGAGACTTCGGAAACAGATTGCTCCTTATCAACCCCTAACACCAGGGAAGACGCAGAGACTTCGGAAATAGATTGCTCCTTGTCAACCCCTAAAACCAGGGAAGACGCAGAGACTTCGGAAACAGACTGCTCCTTGTCAACCCCTAACACTAGGGAAGACGCAGAGACTTCGGACACAGGTTGCTCCGTGTCGACCCCTAACTCCAGGGAAGACGCAGAGACTTCGGAACAAATTCGCTCCTTGTCGACCCCTAACTCCAGGGAGGTCGCAGACACTTCGGAAACAATTTGCTCCTTGTCGACCCCTAACTCCAGGGAGGACGCAGAGACTTCGGAAACAATTTGCTCCGTGTCGACCCCTAACTCCAGGGAGGACGCAAAGACTTCGGAAACAGACATATTTACAGAACGGCGGTCTTCACTAAGACGACGGGTTGTTTTTTTCCTACATATTATCGGTACAGCAGCATTGATTTCTTTCCTAGGCGGGTTCACGGCCTCTAATATTCCAACAGGACTGGCCAATTGTGAACGCCTCACTAATTTATCCTTTACGTATATTTCTCCGGTTCCTAACTCCAACCGGAAATTATACTTTCGGAGGATATTGTTGAAGCAAACCCAATAACACAGAAATACTCTATTAAAAGACTTTTATGTTTAAAGAAAAATTATAATAATGACAACTATTAAAATTATATATGACAAGTATCAATTTGTATATTATAAACAAGTACATAACAACTAGTAGAATAGAAGGAAAAACCTAGAAAATGATAATATTTCAACACTTTCCCTCATTAAGTGGTTTTTCTCTTCACTAAGTTAGTTTAATCCTATATTTGTACAAAGCTGTACTAATCTAGGTTTTGGAAGAGCTTTGGTCATCATATCAGCCAACTGATGCTCAGTATGTACTTTCTTAACGACAATTTCTCCTTCTGATACCAATTCCCGTACAAAAAAGTGCCTTGTTCGAATATGTTTGGTACGTCTATGGAATTCGGGATTTTGAGCTAACCTCAATGCTGGTTCATTGTCAATATGAAGTTCTGGTACAGCTGATAAGTTAGTTATTTCTGTCAAGAGACGTTTAATCCAAACTATTTCGCGAGCAGCCTCACTTGCAGCAACTATTTCTGATTCGGTTGTGGAAATTGCTACTGAAGTTTGTTTTTGGCTTAACCATGATACCGCACCTGCAGCATAAATACAAACAATTCCTGATGTTGATCTACCAGTGAGTGTATCACCACCATGATCAGCATCACTGTATATTCTTATGATTCCTTGCAGATGGTGTGGTTTATAAGTGATTCCATAATCCAATGTTCCTTGAAGGTATCTAAATATACGTTTCACCTTAATAACATCTTCTTTACTGGGATGTTCCAACGATCTAGAAACAACTCCTAGTGCATAAGATATATCTGGTCTCGTAGATACCATAAGGTACATTAATGAACCAACAGCTTCTCTATAAGGAAAATTTAGAGATTCATCTTGATCTTTCCCTGATTGAGAATAGTCCTTAATAATAGGTGTTGAAACTGGTCTGCAATTTTCCATGCCAAACTTTTCTAAAATTTTCTTAGTATAGGACTTTTGGTGTATTTTTATTGAACCATTGTCTTTGGTAGATATCTCTATACCTAGAAAATATAAAGCAGGCTTGAGGGTAATTTTGAATTCAGATTTCAGTTTTTCAACAAAATCTGCAGTATGCTCAGGATGATTAGAAGCTAACAGGCCATCATCTACATAAAGAGCAAGTAAAAGTTTGATTTTTCCATGTAGCTTTATAAAAAGACAAGGATCAGCTTCGCTCATTATAAATCCATATTCCTTTAGAAATTCAACAAAACGTTGATTCCAGCACCTAGGCGCCTGTTTTAACCCATATAGGCTCTTGTGTAATCTGCAAACCTTTTGAGAGTTATCATTGAATCCTTCAGGTTGACGCATGTATATTGTTTCATCTAGCTCTCCATAAAGAAAAGCAGTTGATACATCGAACTGAGTGAGTTTCAACTTTTCATTTGCTGCAACACTAAGTAAAAGTCTTATAGTGCTAGATCTCGCAACTGGACTAAATGTTTGATCATAATCTACGCCTTCTTTTTGAGCAAAACCTTTTATGACTAGTCGAGCTTTATACTTATCAATGGAGCCGTCGGGATTCGTCTTTACTTTATAAACCCATTTACATGAAAGTGGTTTAATTCCTTCCGGGAGTTCTTCCAA
Organism: Lochmaea crataegi; assembly: GCA_947563755.1. NCBI lineage: Eukaryota > Metazoa > Arthropoda > Insecta > Coleoptera > Chrysomelidae > Lochmaea > Lochmaea crataegi. The sequence continues at coordinate 33,000,058 of OX387427.1, read as the reverse complement.
AGTCCACGTTTGGTTTTCTTGTAAAGATTCCATCTCTATCTGCATTGCCTTTTGCCATTCTTCCTTCTCAGAGCTGTTTATAGCTTCTCTGTATGAAGATGGTTCTGAAGGTTTAGTTATATTTGCTGAAGAAGTCATTACAAAGTCTTCGAAACGTTGTGGAAGTTTTATTAATGCTCTATTTCGTAGATTTCTTGTTTCATCTATTTGCGGTTCTGAATTTTCTATTTCACCATCATCATTATCTTCGTCTTGACTTATAAATTCTGTTTTCTTCAAGATTTCTTCTGTTTGAATATCATTATCCTTAACATCTCGATTTTCTTCATTTTTCTGTCGAACAAATTCTAATTTGAAATTACTTTTAATTTGGAGAATGTTCTCTTGGAAAGTTACATCACGTGACCTGATTAATTTATTATTTTCTCTACACCATATGCGATACCCATCTACACCATCATAGCCAATTAAAATACCTTTCATGGCCTTTTTATCCATTTTCTTTCTTTGTTGTTTAGGTATATGAGCATAGCATGTAGTTCCAATAATTCTAAGATGCTTAATGCTTGGTTTCTTCCCAGTCCATAATTGTATTGGTGATTTTCCTTCTATTCTAGAAGAACCACTGAGATTGAGAATATATTTAGCTGTATTTATCATCTCAGCCCACAATCCTTGAGGAATTTCTTCATGGGAGTGCATAAGAGCTCTAGCTGTTTCTACCAGCGTTCTATTTTCTCTTTCTGAAGAACCATTTTGTTGCGGTGTATACGGCATAGTAAAGCGTTGTTTTACTCCATACTTAGCTAAAATCTCTTTAACTTCTTTATTATCAAACTCTCCTCCATTGTCACAAAGCAGTTCTTGCACTGTATGACCTGCAGCTCTTATCTGAAGCAACATTTCTTGCAGCTTAGAAGAAACTTCTGACTTATGTTTGATAAAAAATACTTCACGAAAACAAGTAAAATCGTCTTTAAATAAAACGTAGTATCTAAACCCTGACATAGAATTTAAAAATGGACCACGTACATCCGTATGAATACGTTCTCCAGGTAGAGTTGCATGTTCTCTTGTACCAAATTTTCTTCGATTGGCTTTTCCAAACACACATCCTTCACATATTTCGCTATCGAGATATACTTTGATTCCAAATTCTCTTTCTATTAAGTTTTTCACATGTCTTTTGTTTTGATGACCTAGTCTTTCGTGAAATAACTGTAGTTGTGATTGATTTGATATGTTATTCAATCTTGAGCAGCGAGAACGGAAAACAAATTTTTCTTGATTTTTGGTACAAGCCAAACATCACTAAGAATTAGTGAGTTTTTTTTATTATTGACCAATGTTTCAAAAATTATTGTTCCTCTTCCTAGGGCTTCAATTGATTCACCACTTGCAGTTATCACTTGATGAGCTGTTGTGAAAGGTTCATAAGTATCAAATAATTCTGGACAAAATGTAATGTGATTTGTAGCACCATTATCTACATACCAGTTACGAACCACTTCTTCTGAATTAAAACATTCATTTGAACAGACTAGAATGACGTTAGCTTTTGAATTTGTAGTACTTGGCTTAGGGGGTTTGCCATCAGCACGCCATTTGGGGCACATTTTAACTTTATGACCTTTTTCTTTACAATATTTGCAATACCAATTCTTGAACTTATTTTTATTTGGATATGAAGACGTACCAGTAAAAAGAACTTCTTGATTCGCCTTATTTTTATCTTTTTCATTCAAGGCTTTCTCATAAACACACAATTGATTCGTAAGGTTGTCTAATGTTCTATTATTTTTGGATATTAACATCCAACTAGATCTAAATGAGAAATAATTGTCTGGTAATGTTCCTAAAATTTTACAAATTAGCAACACTTCTGGTAGTTCAATTGCATTTTCTTTTTGAACTGCTAATTTTTAAGCTAATTTTTAAGCTTAGACATATGTGTAGCTACATCGTCATTTGGTTCTTTTTCAAAGCTAAAGAATTCTAAACAGAGATCATAAACTTTTTCTTCTGTTGCACCATCAAGTAGTCTATTTAATTCTTGCCATATTTCTTTTGCTGTTGAAAATCTCATAATTTTCTTTAAAGTATCTTCGGTCATATTGGTTGTTAGGATAATCATTGCACTGCTTTCTACTTTTCTGTACTCTTTCAACTCTTTTTTGTACTTGATACCTTCTGCCTCCGTAGCATTTTTTGCTAAAGTTGTAGGTTCTTTTAGTGTACCTTCTACAATTTCTAGAGCTCCAATAATACCTCTTAGTAATATGCAAATTTTAAATTTCCACGTAGACCAATTTGATTTACCTTCTAAAAGTCCAATTTGTACTTTTGTATAATCCATTTTGTCAACTAAATCTGTGACGTCAAAAATTGGGGTATATTTATTTATTGCGTTCCTGGGCCCATAACCTGTTGAAGCAAACCCAATAACACAGAAATACTCTATTAAAAGACTTTTATGTTTAAAGAAAAATTATAATAATGACAACTATTAAAATTATATATGACAAGTATCAATTTGTATATTATAAACAAGTACATAACAACTAGTAGAATAGAAGGAAAAACCTAGAAAATGATAATATTTCAACAGATATCATGTCCTAAAACAATGTCGGTTATCAGACCAGGGAAATGCTCCAACGAACCCTCCATTGTGACGTCATTGATTTTCCATTTCAGCTCATATATGTCGGTGATGGAGACTAAATTTCCATTAGCTAAACGGGCCTTCGTAACTTGACGGGAGGTAGTTTGCTTTCTTTGGGAAAAAGTCTTAGCTACTTGATCACCAATATACGACTATGCTGCTCCGGTATCCAATAATGCTCTAAACATATGATTTTCTATTTCGACGTCTATGTGCGGTCGGGGGTCGTTCATTTCTGCTGGCGGTTCGGTATGAGAGGCAAAGATTTGCGGAAGCTGTGTCGGCCACTCTTCGGTACAACTTCGATTTAGTTTTCCTGCCTCCTGCAGGAACAGTCTCGGGAAAATACTCCTTCCTTCTGGCAACGAGAACAGAATATTTTCGGCGGGTTTTGACAGTTGTTCCTATAATGTCCAGACTCACCACAACGGAAACAGATGGGTGGCCGGGAAGATGATCCTGACGGTTGACGAGTAGTATCAGGCGGCGGACGGCGAGGAGTATCGGTCGGTGACGGTTGACTAGGCCCGGCGATGGGCTCTCTGGATGGCCCAGGCATCGTTTTATGGGAAGGTCCATATCTCGGCGAATTCATTGGCTGCGGACGGGAATTGGGTCCCCGGTTCGGTCCACTGTGGTTGGGTACAGACTGGAGTTCCTTCCTGAGGAGCTCATATTCCCTGACCACCTGACAAAAGGAGGAAAAATCGTCAAAGTCCCCTTTTCGGATTTGCAGACGGTATTCGGGTAACAGGTTACGGTAAAGCCATGCTAGCTGCTGTTCGGGAGTTAGCTTTCCATGTCTCCGCATCAAAGTCTGGAGTTCGGTGATGTAAGTAGCGGCGGACTCAATCCTTCTTTGCAAACATCGACCTATCTCGGCTTCTAAGTCAACTTCGTAGTTAACGGGATAGAAGTAAATTCGGAAGTCTGCCTCAAATTCATCCCAGGTCGTGTACCTACTCCGGTTGTTGCGGTACCAAAATGCCGGTTCACCTGACAGTAGTTCCGGTAACACAGGAAGCAGATTATCTTTCTGGACATTCCTTGAGGTACAGATTTCTTCAATTCGTTCGATGAATGCAGCAGGATCTCCCCGGTTTCCAAAAGACACCTTCCAATCGTGTACGTTTATCGGTGTAGTTGCCATAGCGGTCGCATATTCACCAGGTTCCTCTTAGTCTTCAGCGGATCGTGGAGCAATATTTCTTCGTCTCAAAAAGTTGACGAGTCTTTTCCGTTTGTTAGGAACGGTTCCAGCAACCGATAAATTCCTCTTTACCAGCTCGGTATTAAGTCCCTCGTTCTTCAGTAAGTATACCCAGCTTACTCGATTGTCGGTTATTTCTCCCACGGAACTTACGGTCGGTACTGGAGGAACGGATTCGGTTTCGGATAAGTCAAGATCTTCGGAGTTTCTTCTGGACATTAACCTTTTAACTCCAGCTCAGACGTCTTCTTCTTCTTCCAAAATGAAAAAGCAACAAAGGCGGAAAGAAGAAAAAACTAGCATCGGCAAAACGGTCACTATTGAAATTTACAATACGGAAAAAAATAGTATATTATACTGAAAAAACGGTCCCTGTTCAAATCAACAATGGGCAAAAAAACCCGTAAAACAGTATAAACGGTTCACCAACAATACGCTAAAAAAAATATCCACAGCGGTATAGAACAGTTCCTGCTATAATCAGGTCTCTTCAAGAATACGGTAAAAGAAAGGAAACGGAATAACGGTTCCTGCTCTAATCAATAATCAACTCTCTGCAATAATAAGGTAAAAACAGTCAACACAGACTTAACCGGTCCAAGCGAAAAACGCTTCAAAAAAAAATCGAAAACGATATTAAACTGATCCTACTGTAATCAACAATTGGGCCTGTTGTATTATAATAGGGTCCCTGCTCGGGCGCCATTTTGTAACGTGCTTTCCTTCTTACACGTGGCTCCTGCCACAAGAACACGTCACTATGGACACCCTTGATGCAAAATTCGGTTTTAAATCTCGGGCGCCAGATTATTAACGTGGTTTGCTCCACGGCCCCTTGACCATTAGCGTCAAGAGTTCCAGATAGCCTCAGATGGAGGTTACGGAAAATTCCAGGGGTCTTGTTGAATTAACTTTATTTACCTTATAAAATACAGCTTCCACACACAATCTTAATTCACAAAATTTTCACAATACTTTTCGGTTTATCGGTTTTATGCAGAGAGACAAGAATAGAGTAAGAAATCGAGCGCGAATAATTAAGCCTGAATAATCGAGCCGGAATGATTGAGAGCCCTTCTATCAATTGTTCACTAATTTATACCCAAAATCCTACCTAAACTTTTTGGCCTTTTTCGTGGTAAGGGAATTAAACGTGAAATTTATCTACTTACAACAAAAAGTTGTACCTATACTGAACGGCTTCGGTTTTAATTAAAATGGTGTATATACCGGGCGTCCCTTCAGTTGAAAAATTTAAATATCGGAAATGAATAAATTGTGTATGGTAGAATTTGGATTTGCGTAACTCGGACTTATACTAAAATATATAACGGTAATAACGAAAAAAATCAATGCGGTAGTAAAGGTTGTAAAGTTACGAGTTATATACAACCTAGTGGTAAAATAAAATATATTTTTCACTACTAGCCTCTAAACCTAACTTTATTGACTTTTGTTGAGGTAGTAAAGTTGTTCATTATTAACCAAGGTAGAAAAATACAGAGTCTACTTGATTATAACTAAATCTCAATCCATTTAATAGAATGTGAGGTTAACTTGTGCACAGCTGTCATGTCATGTGAAACGGGAGTCGACAAACTAATATTTAAAAAAATAAAATGCCAGTAGTGAAGTAGTGAAAAAAATGCTATATGAGCCACGGTAGAAAAGTGTACTAATGTCTCGGATCCATTAAAGTTCTCGAAGCTTCGCTTCTCGGTCTTTAATGGACCTCGACAATAATAACTCACTTTTCTACCTTGGCGCATAATTACTATTACGGGAAAAAAATAAAAATCAAACTTGCAAAAAAAATAACTCGTTACAATAGATAGAAGTTTTTGTGTAGTCTAATTTACCTACATCTATTTCATTAATATGACAATATTTTCAATTACTGCAGATAGGCCAGTGTAAAACCTTCCTAACAGGACTTAATTTGTTTATTTCCGTTGAGGCTAACTAGTCTAATTGAAGGTTGACAAGAAATTCCCAATATTCACGCGTTTCTTAAGATATCTCGGGATAGGAAAAAGATATCGACGTGCGGTTTTCGCCATTATGTTGCTAATTTTGTCTACTTTTATAATCCTTAGTTAAAAATGCATGCTTCCATTTAATATTTTCCAAAGAGAACTAGATTTCTAAAAAACTTTAAATAACGCCCTCTAACGGGCACGTCACTTATTAAGTGGAATTGAGAATATAACCCTTACAATGGTGGAAAAGAGCTCTTCTCATCAATACAAAATTTGCAAAGATCGGTTAAGTAGAATCGGAGTTATGGTCGTTTTTTCATAACAAAGTTCCCACTCTCCCCTGGGTTAGGTTAGGTTAGGTTTTTGGTGAGTGGGTCTATAAGGCCCTCCACTGCGACTCGCAAGAGTCTATTGTGGCTCACGCCTATTCAGATTTCACCAAACAAATTCAGCTTCTTAACAAAGCCAATTAGTTTATTTGGTGAATGATATTTCAGGTCCGAGGGCGAGAGAGAATCCCTGCCAAACATCAGATACCTGATTCGAGCCGCGGCGGGGCAGGCACAAATTATATGCTCTGCTGATTCATCATCTTCCAGACAAAGACGGCAGGTCGGATCTTCCGACAGTCCAAGTTTTAGAATATGATGATCCAGATGACAGTGGCCTGTTAAAAGACCTGTTAGACAACGTAGGTCATGCCTGCTATAGTCTAACATTTTTTTGGAGACATTCTTCGAAGGATGTATGAAAGCCTTTGAATGAACCAATCCTGGTAAATTATGCCAGAAGTCTAAAGCTCTTCTTGCCGTCCAGGTATTCAGTGTTTGTTTGGCAAAACTTATTGCGATGCCAATTATTGGTTCTGGTCCGATAGAAACACGTACGGCACCCTCCCTTGCAAGAGAGTCTGCCTTCTCGTTTCCTTCCATGCCAGAATGGCCAGGGATCCAGACCAGCAATACTTTATTGAGTTCTCCGATTAAGGAGAGTCTTCTTTGGCAATCTAAAACCAATTTCGACGTTACACGGTGAGAGCTAAGTGCTTTCAAAGCCGCTTGGCTGTCCGAGAAAATTTTTATTGTTCTATGTATGAGATTGGCTTGCTCCAATCTCTCCACACATGAAACAATGGCGTAAATTTCCGCCTGGAATACGGTTGCATAGGATCCTAGAGAGGTTGAGATTTCTGTCCTAGGTCTGCGCCCGTATACACCTGCACCAGAGCCTGAGGGTGTTTTTGAACCGTCTGTGTACCAACAGCTGTCTGCTCTTAATAGTTCATCCTTACGGAGGACCCATTCATCTCTATTTGGAATTAGGACGGTATAAGGCAGGTCGTAGTTTACTGTTGGAGGCATTATGTCAGAGGTCATTCCCAGAATACTGTGACTTTCAGTGTCCACTAGCATTCTGCTTCGTTCTGTATAAGCCTCATTTGTGCATTTAGAAATATGCACAATTCTGTAAGTTGTCCATCTAGCCTCTCTTTCCAAAAATATATGGAGAGGAGGTAGGTCCAGAAGGATTTCCATGGCTGCTGACGGTGTGGAGCTGATAGCACCAGTGATTGCCAGGCAAGCCTGTCTCTGTAAACCAGAGAGCTTTGCTTGGGCCGTTCGCTGTAAAGCTTTTGGCCACCAGGTAATAGCTCCATATGTGATCATTGGTCTAACGATCATCACATATATCCAATAGATTTGTTTGGGTCCCAAGCCCCAAGATTTTCCACAGATCCTACGACATGTCCACAAGGATAGTCTGGCCTTATGGATAACTTTTTCCGAGTGAGCGTTCCAAGTAAGTTTCATATCTAGGATAATCCCCAAATATTTTACTTCCGTTGCAAATGGAATAACCTCACCATTGTAGGAAAGTGGTGGAATATCCTCCAACTTTCTTCTCCTAGTGAAGGGAACTATTACAGTTTTACCAGGGTTAACAGACATCTGTTTCCTCTGACACCAACTGTGGACATCGTCCAACGCCTTTTGGAGGGTATTATATGCTACCCTTCCTGACTTGGTCCTTGCCAAGATGACAAGGTCGTCTGCATACGCTTGCTTCTTTCGAGAGCGCTAATCAAGTTATCCATCAAGCGTGACCATAGTAGGGGAGATAGTACTCCGCCTTGTGGGCAGCCCCTGGAAACCTTAAAGCTAATGGTCTCGTCCTGAAGAGATGTAGTGGCTCTCCTATTAGTGAGCATGGCATATATCCAACCGGTAATGGTTGGTTTGATGCCCTTTTCAGTTAAAGCTGAACCAATGGAGGTCGGTAGTGCATTGTCAAATGCTCCTTCAATGTCAAGAAATATGGCCACCGCAATCTCCTTGTTGTTAAGGGATTGTGTGATTTTCTCAACAAGGTTGTGTAATGCTAAATCTGTTGATTTGCCAGTTTGATAAGCATATTGGTGGATGCTCAGGGGGGAATTATATAAAGCTACCCGCCTGATGTAGCAATCCAGTGCTTTTTCAAGTCCTTTAAGCAGGAAAGATGTTAGGCTAATTGGTTTGACCGATTTAGGGTCTCTCCCCTATCTCTTATTTGAATAGTTAGACTAAAACTTGCATTATTAAATATACGCAAAATTTTTTGAGGAATACGAAGATTGTTTTTGTTATGCTTCTTAATAAGGCATATTTTCTCAAATTTGGCTTTTTAATTTTTTTTATTCAATAACGCCCTCTAGCGGTGGACCTACAATTCTATAAATCATTTCCAGGTTTTTCTCGTGGCCACTTTTGTTATAATTTTTTTTTTCCAAAGTTGTACTACAATCCGAACCTAAAGGGCCCCATTCACGTTGAGATCGGTATACATGTTTCAAGTATCAGTATCTTGATACAAATCTCATAGTGTATTTGTCTGTCTCAGAATCGGTGTATCGGTATCGAATGGTATCGCTGTCTGTATCACTGTAGTGAAACCTCGATACCGAACGCATGCAATGTCTCTGCTAATAGTGATCGCAGTTTTGTGACGAGAAAAATACACAGCTTTCGTTGTGCCTTTCGAGGAGAACTTAAAAAAGTCGTTTCGTCCTTAAAAAGTGGAACATCTACCGACGAGGTATACGTGACAAACTTGTGGTTCTATGACATTTTGAGCTCTAATGCCGACTCTGAAGTGCCTAGAGAGGGAAAATCAAATTTTGGTGACAATTTGGAGGACGCATCTGAACTTTAATTCTTGCAGTAAATTTAACACTCTATGTTTGTTTTTCTCTCGTAACCATTTCTTTGCCCATATTCTTTTTTTGTCTTTTTTTCTTCTTCGAAATGTCTGATAATGCAACTGCCTCTGCTACAAGTACGGGCATGGCAGGCGGCACCATTTTTGTTTTAAATGTGAATTGAACTGAACCGGTTACTGAACTGATGTTTCCTGAGTTCATCTCAACGTGTAGGGAACAGTTGAAACATGGATACAAATCTCAGATACATGTATCGCCGCCTGTCGCGCTACGTGATTGGGGCCCTCAAGAAATGGCCGACAGTCGTTCTTATTTGCCCACCGGTACAATTAATCATCATTAAATAGTTATTTTATAAATAACACAAAATCACCGAGTTACATTTATGCTGAAAACAGGTATAATATTATAATCAAATGAAACATTTTTGTTAATTGGATAAATTTAATAATACCTAAGCTTAAATATTTTATATATTAAGTCAATCAAAAGATAGGTCGCTCACTATTTGGCCTAGCCAAAATATTAAACATTAGGTAAGTAGGCATCACATCAAATGTAACTTCTGTCATTCTGAAGAAGATATGTCAATATCGAAATAATTATCAATATCCTTCCATAATTTTCAAAATTTTTCATTAAATAGTGGAATTAATTAGAAACAGTTAGTTTCATTTATAACATTGCCCGGTTGCAAGAACGCTGATTAAAAATAATGAATGATTAACGGGTAATCAATGGTCCATCAATGGAATGATAACCCGTTAATTGTTCATTAATCAACCATCATTTACTGATCAAAATGTAACGGATTCCTGCAATGATGAACAATTAATGGACCATTATCTACAATTTGGGTTGCACGAACAATAATTATCTGTTGATGAACCATTAACAAGCAATCAATCATTCATCATTGTAATGGAGGATGCATTGTCAATTATTCACTAATCAATTTGACAGTTGACGTAAAAATTTAAGGTTACTGTCATTGAAGATTATAATATATATCGTCTTATTAAACTTGTTATCGTCGTATTAAAATATATATTTTTTCGATTAACTTTAATTCGTTAATTCAATTTTTCGTTGCAAATTTCGAATCACACGGTGAGTAAAATTAAAGTAGTATATTTTCATATAGTTTACGCGAATACCTAACTGAAATAATCTATTCTAGTATTTACATAATGGAATCCGATTTATCGGACCTTTCCGATTTGGAAGATGAACCTCCACGTAGACAACCCATTCAAAGGCGCCTATTTCGAGACAGATCAAATCCTTACGAAATTTACGACGAATCTGAATTCAAACAAAGATTTCGGTTATCAAAACATTCAGTTAACTATTTGGTAAATTTATTTGGAGAGCAATTACAACCACAAACTCAAAGGAGTAAACCGATCGATGCGAAAATTCAAATATTAATATGTCTTCGTTTTTACGCTACGGGTGCGTTTCAAAATGTGATTGGTGATCACATTAATGTCCATAAGTCCAATGTTTGTCGAATCATTAAAAAAGTCACCAGGCAAATAGCAATGCTATCCTTTGAGTATATAAAAATGCCAGCCTCGGAGGATGAAATTGCTCGGGTGAAAAGGGAATTCTACGCCATAGATGGTTTTCCTCGAGTCGTAGGTACTGTGGATTGCACTCACGTAAAAATACAACCACCTGGAGGTGAACGAGCAGAGATGTTTCGAAATCGCAAGCAATATTTCAGTATCAATGTTCAAGCGACAGTTGATGCGGATCTAAATTTGCGACATCTAGTTGCTCGTTGGCCAGGGTCTATGCACGATAGCACCATCTTCAACGACTCTCCTCTTCCCGTCGAATTTGAAATGGGGATTTATGGCAATGGCGTTTTACTGGGGGACAGTGGTTACGCCTGTAAAAACTACTTATTGACCCCATTGCTGCATCCAGTGAGACCGCGCGAACAAGCTTACAATCGATCACATATTTTAACCCGCAATTGCGTGAACGTTTATTTGGAGTCCTTAAGAGAAGATTTCCATGTCTACAGTCGGGCCTAAGATTGAAACTGGAACTTATACCTGAGGTGATTGTAGCTTGTGGCGTATTGCACAATATTTGCAAGCAACAAAATGATCTCGTGGAAAATGTTGACGAACAGTTTGAAGATCCGATGTACGAAGAAGAACTGGATCATGCGGATAATCCGAATAATAATGCCAATTACGCTGTTCGAAACGGAATAATTGAAAGTGTTTTCAATAGATAATAATTTTAAAATTTTTTTTTGATATTCTGATTTTCTCTATAAAATTGCTCAAGCAATTCGGCTGTCGAAACATGAAGTTACCGATTTCACCCCTTCCTTCCTTACCTTTGCTCGAAATGTACCTGTCTCGGGAAATTTTTATGGTATAATTGCAGAAAATGCAAATAATCAGGTTACCATTTCCGACAAAGTCCACCGAATTCAGGATACACAAGAAATGCCTAAATTTTTCGAAGTGGTGAGAAAGAACTTCCAAGCAGCATATCGACAAAGTAGTCAACGTTATAATTTGCGCAAACGAGATCATATGTTCTACGAAGGTGATCGGGTTTGGAAGAAGAACTACCCAAAATCGGACAAAGCCAGATATATTTCCGCAAAATTTTTACCGAAATTTACACAATGTACCGTATATCGTGTTATCTCTCCCTTAGTGTATGAATTAAAAGATGAAACGGGAAAAAATATTGGTCGATGGCACAGGAAAGACCTTAAAGCTGGTATCTTGTCTGATGATGAGTGTTCTGATATCGATGAATCCATAACGTAACCAGATAAATATATCTTCCCTAATTGTTCATTTTATTTGTGTTGTATGTTGGTGTCTCGAATTTTTTTTATCTTTTCATCATAGAGATTTTCCTTTTCTCTGACTAGTGTAATACGGCACCAGTGTCTCCGAGATCACTGCAACTCCTGCAACACCAGAGAACACCTTGGTACCGGTTGTAGTATATCTGCTTTGAAGCTCTCCACCTGAAAACAAAAATCTACGTCTTGAGTCCCTAAAAGGAACGAAAAGGCAGCGTAGCTGGCTGTCACCACCCACGAGTACGTGGGAATCAGGAATCGACGACTCCTGAAATGAATGCCCGAAAGGTATCAGCTGTTGTCGATAATGAGAGGTCTTTATATGGTAGGGTTACGTCGGTTATAGGGTTAGGACTGGGGTAGAACCAGGCATATTATTTATACGGAAAAATCATTTATGTATATATATATATATATATATATATATATATATATAGGTCTAACTATTATTGTGGGGGATGCGGCAATGTGAATAAGTGAACTCTTTTTAGTTTGTTCTGAGCTTTCGGTAATTTATTATCACCATTATCAAAGAACTACAAAAGATACATTTATAGATATTTCAATAGGTATAAATAAATTCAGTTTAAAAGTAAAACATTAATTACTTACAACTAAGCGAGGTTAATCACAATATCTATATCCTGCATCCCCCACAATAATAGTTAGAACTAACTAGTATCGGCAACGAACTATTTCCTATATATATATATGAATTTTAACGGGTTTATTGTTCAACAAAAAAAAAGAAATGAAAAAAAAACAATTAAAATAAAATGTAAAAAAAATGCATATAAATATTTTAACTACACGTGACTAAAACTCTATCAGTAATAGGAGGACACTTTAAATTTACTTACTACGAAATCAAAGGAGTTACTATGAAAAAATTAATATGAAAAACTGTCGGTGTGGACTAAATATTCCGTACACCTTATAAATTTATAAATTAGATTCTATTGAATAAACATTTAGCAATCAAACTGTGCTCCCTTTCCTAGTTTAGACGGTGATGCCCAAACATGTGGACTCTCACGGCAATATCAGTTTAAAAATAATAAGAACATAAAATAAAATAAAACAAATTATACAACCAAATTCATGGATGCGAGATGGTAATAGTAATAGGCTAACCAAACTACAAAAATCATAGGTACACAGTTAGTACAATTTTCAAATTACTCACCAAATTCTGTAGACTGGGCTTTCTCCCAAAGGGTGGAAGACTGCTTGACCTGGGCGGGGCTCGTTGGCTCCAATACCCGATCACCGATCGTAATAAGGTTTACTCGAAGCCGGTTCGCTTCTAGCGAACCCTATTATTCCGTATCACCAACCCTGATTATCGAGAAACACCGTAGAGCGCTTCAGTAGACGCTCCCTTGAGAATTTGCTTCAAAATTTGACAAAATCTCTTTAAGTTAATACACTACTTTATAGTATAAAAATTATTCAAAACTTAGAGAACCCAAAATTAAACCGCTATCCGCGCACCCGAACTCGCAACCAGAGGCAAACGTGACTACCGTTCAACTCCCGAAAGTTTTTTCTTGTTTTTTCTTGGCTGAGCAATTTCGCAAAGTCAGCTTTTTTACTTTCGTTCACATGTTGCTTTGTGATTGGTCTACCCCTTTCCGCGGAATCGCTAAATCAGGTATTTTTTCCCAAGCGCGTGTTTTTTTTTTCGGGCTCAGCGAAATCGTTATTTTGCAATTTGCTTGCCGCCTGCCTTTATTTTTTCAATATGTTCTGTTTATTTTTTTTGACCTTTGTATTTTTGCATATCAGCATGTTTGATCTATTATAAATCAAATGTAATTTATTATACAGGGTGATGTTCCCTATATTTCTTTATTTGGTATTTACAAAGATTACAAAATAAAATAGATTGTTCACTCGTACGAATTCTATCGATCAAAGGATTCATACCGCTGGTTACTGTCTGGTGACTTAGCGGTTGGCGCCATGCTACAGTATGTCGCTTAATCCTTACTTGCATTTAATTTCGCATATTATACGCGTCGTCGCCTATAGAGCGCTAGTATTTTAGAAATCGTTGTTCGTGTTTTAAGTTTATGTTAGTGCACAAGCATAGAGGTTATTAAATATTGGGTCTTCTTGATTTGAAGAAAATATCGGATACCCCTTAAATGTTTAAGGGTGATATTATATCTTCATTATCTTAGCTTGTCTTCATTATCGTAGTTTACGTTAATTATCTTATCTAAGTGGACAAGGGTAGTAAACTTGTCTAATGTACTATAGATTTTATAGTACTTATCTTTATCTTATCGTTGCAGGCAAAAACGTGTCTTGTCTGTATTTATATACCGAAAGGGTATATAAAAAAAATTTTTTTTTAAAGACCATTGACAATTTGACTTTGCAATTAGCTTACGCATTTGCTGATATATCAGGGGATATCGAAGTTATTATCTTAGCTCTAAAGTTTTATTATCTCAGTTATCTAAAATTTCTATTATCTTCACTATCTTGAAATTTTAATATCTCAACTGTTTTAAAATTTCCTTTATCTTAATTATCTTAAAAATTTTCATTACCTTCATGTTGAAAATGTTTAGTATCTCAAGTGTTTTAATTTTTTTTTATCTATTTGTTAATATGTTCGAGATGTCAACTTACATTACAAAAATTCTTTTTGCTTATCTTCAGTCAATATCTTACCTAATATCTTGTCTATTTAAAATCTTGTCTACTTAAATTTTTTCTATGTTGCTCATTACATACCTCTATCTATGATCATTCCGAAAGATTGATCTAGATATTTCACTTATAGACATGGATTCAATCTGTCTATATTTTATTGCATCCCTTTTTGATTATTTTTTTGTTGGATTTCTCAGCAGTGGGTGTTGAGGGAGCTCAGAGCGGTCTGGAATGTGTTTCAGGGTTCAGCGTCGGGGGGTTAATCATCCTGGGAGGCAGAGGGGGGGGGGTTAGCTACTGCGTTTGTGCCAACATGGCTCACATATCGCTCTGGGGATTTTCCAACAGTACTGTTGTAGGATGCCGTTGTCAATTTCTCTTTTCCCCAAATTTCAGCTTGACAGAAGCTACATTCTGTTAGGGGGTTAGATCGAGCCTCCTTGGACTTGCTGTATCAGCTTGTTCCAAAAAATGTTTTTTCCTCTCTTTTTTTTGTTGTTATTCATTATTTAGTTTATCGATCTTAAAAGGCTTCTCTATTTAAGGAACGGTATGTTGTATTGTCATGGTGTTTCGGATTTGGATTTCAGCTGAAGCTGAGATTGAAGACCACGACGCGATTTAACATCTCTCGCGAGGTCCTTCTCATTAGGCAGAAGTTGATTTCTTGATCGGTGATGCACATATCCGACCAAAAATATGAGTAGTTTTTTTTGGGTATTTTTTTTTGTATTTCATATTGTATTATATAGGGTATAATATATTTGAAATTTCAGCTTGACAGGAGCTACATTCTGTTAGGGAGTGATACAAACTTCCTTGAATTTGTTCCAAAAATTTAATTTTTTGTTTGTTTTATTATTCATATGATAGTAGATATGATATAATAAAATATAATATAATATAATATAATATAATATAATATAATATAATATAATATAATATAATATAATATAATATAATATAATATAATATAATATAATATAATATAATATAATATTTAATATTTAGCTGACAGGCTAAATTTCTGGTAAATTAGAATTACCCGAGAACCGGTAAGTCTACTCTCTGAATTTCTACTAGTTTGGTCTCAGAATCTACACCTGAGGTACTCTCTAAACTGAGTAGCCGTTACAAATTGTCGCCCAACATTGTTGGAGGCGTTGCAAATTGACATTACCTTATCGTTACGTAACACAGGTCGTCTTCTTTAAGTCTTGCTTCTTCCCAGGGCTTCAATTGTTGGATCTTCCCCTACAGCCAAGTACTCGAACAGTGGTTCGAGCAAGCCACGATCACTACACCCGCTTGGATGTAACTGCCCGTGAATTACGGCCCTGTCCCCGTAGGATATTTCTAGATTTCTCTGGTTGAGGCCAGTTGTACCTGCCTGGCCAGTTCAGCTCAGAGTTTCGCTTCAGAATGTTTCACGGAGATGATTCCTATTTTTATGGACGTAAAAGCCTGCTTATAGGTTACCCTGGATGTAAGTACCTTCGCAGGCTCCACCTTTTTCCTCTTTCCCTGGTTTACAGAAGAGTGAGTACTGGCCATCAGCGCGAACTATTTTACCATGCACCTTTGCTCCAGAACTAGGCTGTGGTTCTGGAGAAGTCGATGCTGCTGCTGGGGCATTTTGACCGGAGTTGAATTTGCGATAAGATCTTGGTTTCCTAGGCTACACTGCACAGGCTTTTGCTGCCTCAATCACGCGTTTGTGACTCTGTGCTTCTGAGAGACAGAGTTTGTTCAGGCTAACACTGCCTAGGCTGGTAGTAAGGAGATCTTCTGATGGGGTTTTATTTCTTCCAGAAAGCTGTCCCTTTTCCCTTTGTATCTTAGGGTCCGCTGAAGCAGTTTCACCTCCAGACTGACCTTCAGATATTATTTTGAAGGATGAAGTTATTGCTACCTCAATCTCCATAGTTTGTTTTCAGTGGTATCCAAACGAGTCCCACAAGGGACAGCTAGTCGCCTACAACAGAGCCCCACATGTTGTAGTGGAAAAGGGTTTTTTCTGGTGCCCTTAGTATAGTTGCTACGGATCGGGAAATGCTGGGTCAACCTGATAGTTTGGGCTCACGAAATTGACAGTCTCCTATTGTAACCACTGACCTTTCATACTTTAGGCACTTTAGCGGACTTTAGCGTAGGATTAGGTAGTTTATGGTGGTTATCACCAAGTGGTCCAGACGAAGCCAAGATACCCGTGCTCCTGACTACTGAATACCCTTTATCGTTGAAGGGGTCGCTGCAATACCAGGCAGTTTATGGTTTGTGCCACGTCCCGGTCAGCGGCAGACTATTGCAGAGGATTCTATGAAGTTTAATGTTCCGAATCCCGTTTTATTCATCTGCTAACTAGTTCTTCCTGCTCTGTCTCAGTCAACCGATCCCTGTCCACAAGGAGAGAGTCCTTGGCCGTTTCTCTATTCGCTACTTGAGGACGCCCCAGCTTGTTCAACCATGTGGCACCTGAGGGATGAAATAAAATTATTAGAGGAGCATTGTATGGTGCTTTTAGGGGATTATTCCGAAGAATGAATACAATTTTAAAAATATACATACTGGAGGATTCTAATAATTGGAAAAAGATATCGGCTGATAGATTTCGGCCATAAATAAGTAGCATCAAACTTCACGCTCGCATTCAATAATCGTTTATACATAAGAGGTTGCATGTTTTCGATCACAGTTGAAGTTAAATTATATCTTGACATAATATTTCAGCATAACAGACATATAATATATAAATAATATATACAGGGTGTTTCTTAAGTAATCTAAAATATTGTATTGGGCGCTTCGTCACTCCATTTTAAGACGAAAAGTTCTTATAAACATGTGTGATAAGTCTTGTTAATGAGATACAGGGTGTTGAATTGTTTGTAATAATTGAGCTCTGACTGTAAGTGAAATTTATTTTTCCTGGTGACGCTACTGGGTTTTAGAAGTAATACGAAGGAACATGCTAATTCTAAGTGGCTTTTGGAATAATGTTGACAAAAATACTGTGTCAAACCTAAAAACCAACGCAAAAAACGAATGAGAAATTTTTATCGTACGGATTTTTTGTGTTAAGTTAACAACGATGCCTGCGTTTACTAATGCTGAAATGGCTGATATGAACTTTTTGTATGGATTAGCGAATGGTAATGCCTTAGAGGCTAGACGTATGTATGCCCAGCGTTATCCAAATAATTGTTTACCATGTTCTGATACGTTTACTAAGATACATATTCGTTTACAAGAAACTGGAACTTTTGCTAAATCAAAGAATATTATTGGACGACCCAGAAATGTGAGAACTCCACAATTGGAAAACCAGATTCTTCAAATTATTGACCAACATCCAGAAACGAGTACCAGAAAAATTGCTGACGAAGTAAATGTTAGTAACAGAACTGTTTGGAATATTCTAAAAGATAATTTATTGTATCCATATGACGTTCAACGTGTTCAACATTTGCTACCTACTGACTATCCGCTCTGTATACAATGTTGCCAATGGATTTTAAATGAAATCGCAAACAATCCCAATTTTGCTGACAATATTCTGTTTACGGATGAAGCCAACTTTTCAAGACATGGCATTATGAATTTTCATAATGACCACATTTGGGCAGATGAAAATCCACATGCCATACGTGTAAAACTATTCCAACAAACATTTTCGGTCAATGTTTGGCTCGACATCATCGAAGATTATTTAATAGGACCCTTTTTCCTTCCTACACGGTTGACCGGTGAGACATATCTTCATTTTCTAGAAAATGAACTTCCAGTTCTTTTGGAAGATGTACCTCTTATTATTAGAAGGCGCATGTGGTTCATGCATGAAGGTGCTCCTCCACATTTTGCAGTGATTTTACGCTAGTTTTTAAACAAAGTTTTTCCAGACCATTGGATCGGACGAGGATCTTCACACCCGTGGCCCCCTAGGTCACCTGGACACAACAGAGGATTTTTGTGTGTGGGGATACCTAAAATCGCTCATTTACACAACCCCGATTTTAAACTTAGGAGATCTTCAAAATCGAATCATACAAGGCTGTAATGTTATTCGAACGTATTCAATCCATTAGACGTCGAGCGGATGCTTGCATATTGGCTGGAGGTGCACATTTTGAACATGTGCTCTGAAATGTACTATTTTTCCTTTATGTTTAACACATGTTGCTTCTAATTAAATAAGAAAACAATTCAACACCCTGTATCTCATTAACGACAAGACTTATCACACATGTTTATAATAACTTTTCGTCTTAAAATGGAGTGACGAAGCGCCCACTACAATATTTTAGATTACTTGGGAAACACCCTGTATATATATATATATATATATATACGTAGGTTAACAGCAAGAGAGAAGACTTTTGATATTGCTGACCTATTTCTCCTCCTCAAATCCAATAACTAATTTCGACGTGGTAAATATCTCCAAGTTGAAGTAATTTGAATCTATAAAGTAGCCTAATATGCGTCAGATATCGACATTTGATTGGAATTCTGTTAATTATAATATGAGGAACTATCTTTTTTTTTATTTAATTCAACATATTCAGACCAACAAGTCCGAGGTTTACAGCGAAACGGTAAAAGTTTTAAAATTTTTGTCACTTTATTAGTTTGTACATTGACGTCCCATTAAAGTCTGCCATATCAATATAATATTTTATTGAAATTTCCGATAGTCTGTGAAAAATAAGCTATAGTTTAAAAAATAATTCCTATAAATAAGTACAAGGTTCGGGGTTCGCTGCCTTCAAATTTTTAAATCAATCATATTGGCATAATTGTTACAAAAGAAATCAGAGTAGTAATTTATGAATATTGTTGATGTACAACAACTTGAGAAGTGAACATAATAACAGAATCAAATTTTTAACAAAACAAATACATAAATACCACAAAACGAACAACAACTCACTAAACGTGTGAAATGAATAGTTCTTGAATTATTCTCTAATAAATTCTCCAGTAGTCTGACGACCTCCTGTACATGTGGCTTTAATATTTTTTGTTGGGGTTATGTATAAGTTTTCACTTTCTAATCCATCTCGTTTTCTGACGAAATTGTGTATTATTTGTACAGCGAATTCCACATTAACAAGTAGTAAGCTTGTATGAAATATTTTCCATTTGTTAGCTAATATGCCAAAACCACATACTACAAAACGTCTAGCTCGAGCTAGTCTGTAATTAAAAACTCTTCCAGGAACTCCGAGATTTTTTCGGGGATATGGTCGTAATAAATATTTGTTTAACGTAAAAGCCTCATCAGCGACAAACACATATGGTAAAGAACGGGCTGAAACGCTAGGAAGTGGCTGTGGTTCAGGCATATTTAGTTGCTTTCTTGCTAGTCTCTTTCCAAAGTTTGAACTTTTAAAAATATTGCTATCTGCTTCTCGGCCGTATGATCCTACGTCTATTGCTGTAAAACAATTATCTGCATCTGTGACGGCCACTAATACAATGGAAAAAAATTTCTTATAGTTGAAATATTCTGAGCCTGTGTTGGAAGGGCAAACAATCTGAATATGTTTGCAATCAATAGCACCTATCCAGTTGGGAAAATCACTTTTTCTATAGAACAGATTTGCTTGTTCAACCCATTTTTCTTTTGAAGGAAAAGGCATTTCCAGAGGCTGTACAATTATCTATTTTGCTATACATGTTTCTTTAATTATAAGCCTAATTGAACTTTTCTATACTTGAAAAACATATTCCAGGCATGCAAAATCGGATCCTGACGCCAAATACTAAAAAATAATACTTTTTTTTTATCTTATTTTGTCAATCCAAAAATACAAATTTATTTTCCGCCTACCTCTATCCTAAGTATACATTTCCTGGCCTCATTGTAGGGAGCAAAGTCGTACTTTTCCTCCCTAGGGAGGAAAAGTAAAAGTGACGTCATGGTACGCCATCAATGAAATAACTCAAGAGAAGAAGTAAATAAATTTTTACTAGAAGCCCCCGATGATAATTATTTATTAAAATGAAGGTAAGATATTTTCAAGAAGTAAATATATTAGGAAAATAAAAGTTAAACGTCAAATATTATAATAGAGCTACAGTAATACTTATGTCCATGATTTCGCAGAACTAGCTTGCGACTCTTGGTAGCGCAACGAGTTGGTGCACAGCTCACTGTTCATGATAGGTCTGTAGGTGTTGGTTCGAATTCCGGCGTGGACAGCTTTTTTTTAAATTCTTTTTTCTTTGTTTTGTAGGCTCTCCTCATTTTATGAATTTCAGGAGCATGCAGGTGTGACGAGCTCCTTAAAATGGCCACTACAGATATTGAAGATAAATGTTCAATTTTAATAGTAAATATACCAGATTCTAAAAAAAATATACAGAGAACGTTTGTAATCAATGCTTCACCGGTGAATAGCCCTAATTATATTGACATTTATAGAAAATATATATCGCTGCGCCCTAAAACAGATCAGACACGTTTATTTGTCTGCTATAGAGCAGGAAAATGTATCAACCAAATGGTTGGAAATAATACTATTGCTAACATTCCTAAAAAAATTGCAGAATTTTTTAAAACTGCCTAATGCCATATATTATACCAGGCATAGTTTCAGAAGAACCTCGGCAAGTTTACTTGCAAATTCTGGAGGAGACATTCTTGCTTTGAAGCAACACGGAGGTTGGAAGTCTACGAATATCGCTGAAGGGACGTATGTGCAGCAATCTCTTGCAAAAAAGCGAAACATTTCGAACCAAATTATGAGAGTCACTGATGTTAAGGGAATTGATTGTAATCAGCCAAGTACAAGTACCTCCGGGGGATACTAGCTGGATAATATATAATGTTGTTATTGAAAATATCACGAAAACTGCGTTGGCTCCAGCTCTCACTTCTAGTGGTATTCAAATAACCACTGCTCAAAACTGCACGTTTAACATTAATATAAATAATTACTCTACATGATAATAACGTGCCTATACGTTATACTGTACCTACATCTTAGTTTTAGTTCTCCAATAAATTTTGTTTGTAAGTTTCATAAATAAATTATTTAAAAATGACTTGTTGTTTGAGGGAGGCGGAAAAATCATATGTATAACATGGGGGTAAAGTGCCTTTTCCTCCCTTAAATGATTTGATGTATACTTCATCTTCGGGAGGAAAAGTAGCACTTTCCCCCCTTGTTATACAAATAGCTATTATTTGCAGGTAAAGAGCTGAAAACTAAGTGAAAATATTTAAAGGACCAATTTCGTAAAGAAATTAAGGCACTCAAAGGAACCAAAAGTGGTCAGAGTGCTACAAAGAAAAAAAATATATTTTGATCAACTTTATTTCTTTAACGTCCTCTATCGAAAAAACAGCTACTGTATCTAATATCTCTGTTGATAATATTGATGGAGAGAACCATGATGAACCACAGGAAGTATTATCGCAAAACATACAAGTTCCTGTTGCTGCTTCTGCTACCCCTCAGATGAAACCTAATAGAAAAAGAAATAGACCGAGCGATTACGGTGACGCACAAATGAAGGAAATAACAAAAGTACTTTCGAATAGCGTAGCGACAAGAGATCAAAAAACTGAAGACAAGCTTGGAAATAGGGCTTTTCTACTGCCATTGCTGCCTTCAACTGATCAGTTTTCTGAAGACATTATGTTAGAAAGGGAAAGAAAATTATGCAAGCTGTACAAGAATCTCGTCAGATTTCAAATTTTCAAATTAATCAGTTGGCTAGTACGTCTTCAGGACCGAGAGGTTCCAGGATATGCGCTCGCCCCTACTTCCTCTTTGTACTCACAACCAGTAACACTTCAACCGTTTCAAGGCAGCAATACTTTTGGTTCGTCATCTGACCATTCGCTAATTGATTTGTATTATAACTACAATGAATGTTCTTGTTTCTTCTGAATGTCAAAATGTCATTTTAAGGTTGGCATATCCAACTTTTATGTATTAAATGAAACGTGTAACGGGTTAAAATATTTATTAAAACAAATAAATAACACTTTACAACAACAAAAATAATATGAATATGTCTAATTCCTAAAAGAAATAAAAACGCTACAAATATTCACGTTTAGCGTATAAACACGTAGCCGTGGCGTGTAATCCAAGCGAGCTGTGGTGTGATTCTGCTTTTTTTTTTTTTTTTCTAAAATGATTTGACAGTTGAAAGTTTGAATTATCCTTTTTGGATAGAAAAATTTTTGAAAATTTTATGAATTTTCAAAATTTTTCGCAAAGTTTTTGATCTACCCTGGTATAGGAGATTTAGTCCTCTTCAGGGTTTAAAAAGTTGAATTTAATAGCAAGTGAATTTATGGTCGCGGTAGGGACAGCTGTGGCTGTGCACCCAAGGATGGCCATTTGGTTAATTTTCGCAATGTATCGCGGTTCCGATTTTCCGAGTAAAAAGACACGACCTAAGAGAAAGCTCAGACGCCGGCTACGATATTACACCATATCAAAATTTTCAAATTAATATATATGAAGCAATTCTTAAAATGATTTCTGAATTCACATGGCAATTCGAGAAACTTCACAACATTCACCACCATTTTAATTTTTTGACAATAGAACAGATTGCTAATTATCCAGCTCAAGAACTTAAAAAACATGCCGCTGATTTGAGTATCAAATATTCAGCAGATATTAATGCTACTGAATTTTGGGCTGAATTAGACACTTTAGAGAGTCAAGTTGAAACGACTATGCTATTTGATAAATGTGACCGTAGTTCAAGTCTAGGTCTTCTTAAAGCTATAGTCAAACTAGATTTAAAAGAGATGTTTCCCAATGTAGTAGTCGCTATAAAGATTTTTTAACACTGCCAGTGACTAGCTTCCTGCGAAAGATCATTCAGTAAGCTCAAATTAATAAAAACTTACTTGCGCTCGACGATTGGCCAAGAAAGGTTGACCGGCCTAGCAATTTTGTCGATTGAACGCGACATAGGACGGTGCCTGTCGTATGAAAAGGTTATCAACGATTTCGCAATAAAGAAAGCGCGAAAAGTAAATCTTTAAATACGTTTATGGCTTGCTTTAATAAATCTTTACTATCTGTACTTATTCATTTGTGGTATCATTCATTTTTCCACCAATTCATACTTAAACGTAATTTATATTATGCTACCTTCGTTATTCAAAACTCTACCATACCAATTTCTTGAAATTAAATTAATTTACAGTTTATTGAAACTGTGCAGGGTGTTATTTTATTATAGAAGTACGAAGACCATAGTGGCTCAAGAATTAAATCTTAAACATCAGGGTAGGCAAGGCATTTGCACTAGTGAACTTGCGTTTGAGTTTTAGTGAGTGAGATACAGTGGGTCGTATAATAGGCGAAGGATCCACTTAATATCAGATTGCTTGTTTGCTCACATCAGTTCTTTAAAAAAATATATTTTTCTTCCAAAATATTAGATAATTGGTCCACCAACACCAAGTTCCTTGTGCTTTATTTTATCACCCTGAATGAAATAATAGCATTGCTCTAGAGTACCTATAATATCTAAAAAAAACAAGGGCGCTTTTATAGAAGCTCGCACAGGGCGCAGAAAAGACTATTTACGGCACTGTTCATAAAGCGAAAACACACACTTCTTGTACTGAACAGTACGAAGTGTGTGTGGTGGTTTGCACTGAAAAGTGCGTGTTGTGTCTGCGCCTTGCAGACTGGAATCCCATCGTTGCGGCTATCGTCGGCTGATTCTGCTTGATTGTACAATGCTGTATAAGGTAGGGATGGGAAGGTCACGAACGACCCGTTCTCAAAGACCGAATCAGTTCCAAGACCCGTGATTGATTCAATCACGTTCTGTGACCCTGTCGTTCAAATGAACTGAACCAAGCCATCGCTGTTGTAGCTGTAGTATACGCGTTCTAAGGTTGATCATAGAGTCTCGTTCACACATTTATAGGAAATAAAATTTATTTTAATGATTGATAACATTTTCAAGAGTAAATATATTTTATTTGTGTTATATTTTGTTCCTTTATACATTTATGTTTTAATTTGACAAAAAATACAAACTATTTCAATTTTTGGATTGTTATTTACAAATTCAGTCATTCATCATTCATCCACTCTAATGAAGGTTCATAAGCAGACGTGAAGTTTAATAAATAAATGAATATGAAAATCTGCATAATAATTTATGCCGTTCATTTCATTCACATCATGAAACGATGGAACAAATAAACAAGGTCATATGAACGAATCTTCAAGAACGGGCCATTTTAATGATTGATCTGGAAGACCCGGGTCACCAAAATCATCCGGGTCTTACCATCACTAGTATGAGGTCCAGTCAGTTCTCTGTCGGTGTGGTCTTCGTGTCCTTGTAGCGCGCCATCTATGCGCGGGGCTCCGAGATGTCCTCAGTGAAATGTTGGTTGTCGACTAGACTGGGGTATATGGCGTCGCGTATATGTACGACCGCTACAAACATAATAAAATAGTAATAAAACCAAAGAATACACCAACCAACAAGAAGCGAAGCCCGACGCATTTTCTTTGATGTTTTGGTAACCAAAATTTATGACCTTGAGAGACCGAAACTTAGTAAATACACTGAGAAAAATGATCAAATTTTTAAATATTGGCGATGTAATTCGTACCTAGTTACACGCAGAAAAAAAACTCGTAATTTAAGCATTGAGTACATACTTCAATTATTTTTTGTATGATTATTTACCGATTTACGTACTGGACATCTACAAGACTACTACAAATTGTTTGTTTTGAGGGAATATCTGCTTCCACCACTTACGTAGGTATTATATTTATTTCAAGTTGGGCAGTAAAATTAACAAACTCCTATTATATTCATATACAGAATTCTGCAGTACACTTTTAATTGGTAAAATCATGCAGTGTTTCAGTTTTTAAGTACATATTATCAACACTAAAAAACGAGCTATGCTGTTAATTCCAATTATTTTTAAGCTCGGGACCATTACATATTCCATTTATTATATTGAAAAGCATTATTAGATCTCTTTGCTTTCGGCGAATCTCTAGGGTAGGGATGTTTAAGAAGAGTTCTAAAATATATTATATGGAAATATGTATTAAAGGATCAGTAAGTTGGGTAGGAAAGATATTAAAACAAATGTAATAATGGCGATTTTTATTTATAGATATCGAAGAATAAATATATTATTCTAACGCTTTACAACAAAGATTTGAAAAATATTTTTCAAAAACAGTAACCGTTCAACTAAGAAGCAACAACTACTTCCCAGGCTATATGCACCGACATACATTGAATTACACTTCTAAAGTAAACGTGACATCTTCAGCACCAACTTCCATTTGAACAGATTCATTATCTAAAAAATATATATAGTGAACTACCAATGAGTATCATTGTAAACAAAAATATAAGAAACTACGTTTTTATGCATTACATACAGATGTATCTGAACAATTAAAATATTTACCCAATAATGGCAAAGCTTGTCAGCTAGGGAAATGTTCTGCTCGACGGTATGATACCTGCAATTATAATGTTATTAATTGTTGTAGTGAACTACTAATCAGTATCAGGGTAAACAAAAATCATGTGGATTTTATAAGAAACTATATGGTTTTATGCATTACATATACAGATGTATCTGAACAATTAAAATATTTACCCAATACTGGCAAAGCTTTAGAGCTAGGGAAATGTTCTGCTCGACATGAGGAAGGTCCAGGTTCAGGTGACGGTATGTTATCTGCAATTATAATATTATTAATTGTTGTAGTGAACAACTAATGAGTATCATTGTAAACAAAAATCATGTGGATTTTATAAGAAATTATACGGTTTTATGCATTACATTTACAGATGTATCTGAATAATTAAAATATTTACCCAATAATGGCAAAGGCATGAGGAAGGTCCTGGTTCAGATGAAGGTATCTTATCTGCAATTATAATGTTATTCATTGTTGTAACTGATATATAACAAAGTAAGAGTTGATACTGCCACTAAGTAAACTCATTATAATTGCGAACAACAATTAAAGACATCAACTGATTCTAATAAATAATCAAACTGGGGAACATTTATCGAAACATGACTGTGTCGTTTTATTCCTAGAAATTTCGTAGGTACAGGTAACTCGAACAATCTCTCAGAGCTTCCACCCTTGGTGATAAATTTATCTTCAAAATGTGGTTCACACAACTTGTAATTTTTTTGAAGTTGAACTGTCCTCTTTCCAGACAAATCTTCACGATTACAAGCCTGTAACCATAACTGGGATCTAAAACATTTTTATGTTAAGACAATAGGTAAGGCATATGCTAATATCAAAGAGTAAACAAATATTGGCTGGTGTATTCTTTGCTAATATAATATGTATATTGTTAGGTAGATAGAATAAGTCAACACAACAATTATTAACCTATTACAAAAACTACTCACGTCATGAAATTTCTATTCAATTCAGTGTAATATCACAGAATACACCTTAGTTGGTGTATTCTGTGGTAATATCAATATAAATTTTAAAGAATAACTGAAACGCTTACCTAACAGGGTCTAGATATACCTTCTCCTATACCTGAGAGTGACATCCCCGAACATCACAAGTTATTCTTCCCATAGCTTCGATTAATTATCAGTAAACACTTTACTTTCCATAAATAATATTTTAAAAACAAGAGACAAAGTAAAAATTATTCACAAAAATAGTTTCTGTAAACAAGTTTGTTGTCCAAGGTGAAGTATGACAAGTATCTTATTATAAAAATGGCGATTTTCAGACATGCGCATACAAAAAATGATCGGAAGCTTCGCTTCTTGTTAAGTGGTGTATTCTTTGATAAAACTTTCTTAACGTAATTACTAATCTCTCTGCTGGATGGATGGAATGTCTCACATTGGTGTCATTTTTTTGTAGGGTGTCAGACAATAGACCAAGTAATTCATTAAAACTATTTATCGACAAGCGATAATATTGAAAAAAAATGTATCTGGATATTTTCTATGGTTATTAAATTTTGGATGAAAATATCCCATTGATAATCTATTGCTTAACAAAAGATTAACCCACCAACGCCGACGTTTTCTTCGTTTGTTTAAAATCCTAATAACTGTCAGACAATAGACCAAGTAATTCATTAAAACTATTTATCGACAAGCGATAATATTGAAAAAAAATGTATCTGGATATTTTCTATGGTTATTAAATTTTGGATGAAAATATCCCATTGATAATCTATTGCTTAACAAAAGATTAACCCACCAACGCCGACGTTTTCTTCGTTTGTTTAAAATCCTAATAACTACAGCTGAAACACAACCTAACGTGACTGTATCCATTTTTAAACTAAATCTAGTTATTTTATTCAGGATTGTACCGTAGTCAGCGTGAAAATCGCTGTGTGTGTAGTTTGGACAGCATGCGTTTTTCTCGCAGCGATAGTTACGCTGCGGAAACTATGCCCGACTAGTTAGGTTCTAAGACTCTCCAACGGAGTATATGGATGTATATGGCACCGATTTAATACGTATGAATAAATAAATTTCTTTTTTTTGTCAGATTAATTTATGTTAAGCATTTCCTGCGTTAAATTTTCCTCTCAATTTTTCCGATCGGTGAGAGGATTATAATTTGGGGATGTCCTTGATCTGAAAAGGGAAAAATATATGAAACGTTACTAGCGTTAGCATGCTACGTATAATACATTAAGTAGACTCTTAAGGTGGATTCATGCAACATCACTTTATTTAACTTATCTTAATTTAACTTATGATTTTCACTTAAGAAAGCTGACCTAGTTCATGCATCATAACTTTAGCTATTACTTAGTAGCCAAGGCGCATGCGCAAAAGATCATAATTATTATGTTTTGAGAATGACAGACCCGGAATGTCACAACTCTCACATCATTGTTTGTGTTCTGTAATGAATGGGCATGTTGAGGAGAAAAAAGTTCATCTTATAGCAGCAACATTATTACTATCTGCTTCTGCATTGGTCATCCCTAAAAGGAGGATACGCAGATTTGGGATGAAGCTTTTTCTCAAAATGTTCTATGACCCTATGTTTCCGCACATGCGCATACGCGATAAAATTTGTCGAACTTCTTAAGATAAATTGAGTAATTGTTTGAATGCTTGTGTTATTTGTGTATACTTCATCTTATTAAGATAAGTTAAGTTAAATTAAGTGATGTTGCATGAATCCACCTTTAAGATTTTAAATTATTAACAACTTTGTTGATAACTCTACTCAAGTTCGTGATATTTGAACGTACATTTGTATTGAATTCTCCATAAGAGAATTCCGTAACGAATACCCTTAACTAGTTAGGCCCCGGGTGGGCTTAACTTGACCCACGTTCAAAAGTCCCCAAGGGCCGTGGGGTACATCCGCAACCCACGCGTTAGGTAAACATTGCCTTGGGTCGGAATACCCACGTTTTGTGTAATATTTGCATGGAAACTATATAAACCCGGTCCGAACAACACGTTGATATTGGCGGGTCAGGCAGATTTTGAGATATAGGGGTAAAATGTTATTATGAATATGACAGAATGTTAGTATGAGTAATTACTTGTCACAGTAAAAAAATATATATTTTTATGTTGGTAGCAGTACAAAATGGTTTCATTGTTCGATAAGTAGCAACACAAAAATGGTTTATTTTTTGATAAATTTGTGAATCTCAAAAAAACAACTGATGCAGATATTTGGTCCTTGGACACTGGTTTTGAGCGCTTTTTCTTCCTCCTTCCTCTACCTTTTTCGAGCATTACCACCGTCAACTGAAACATGTTCTTCTGAACTGTTTTCATCTTCCAATGTTGTTTCCGTGGCACTTACTTTCAATAAGCTTTGTACCAACTGTTCTTTGAAAACAGTAATTTGTATCCGGCTTTGTGTCACTTCTTTAAAAACCATAAAATAATTTATTAGCGCTGAACCTAACAATAATTCCATTGCTAATTTACGGTACCACTTCGTTTCACGTCGAAGACAGTGAGAATAGGACTTTAGCTGAATAGACAAATCTATCATTATAGTCTGCTACTACAGAAGGCTTAATGATAGTTTTATTTCTCTTGTTTTATCTCTCTTGTCTCGTCAGTATGCTTGGCCGAAAGCATTATTATATCTCGTTTTTCCTTCCATTTTGTAACCACGATACCATTATTACCTTCTTGACCGAAAATTTCATTTTTCTTCAATTTTTTATCTAGTACTTCTTTAGGAAGAAATTTACGGTCGGAACGAAGGGCACCAATCAAGTGTGTTTGTCGCTGAAAAAGTCATTTGCCAAAGGTATACTGGTATAATAGTTATCAGTAACTAACGTGCGGCTACAATCCAATAAATTATTCATCAATTCTAATAATACTTTTTGATAGGCACAACCTTTATTAGAAGCATCTGATCCATAATACACTCGTAATCTGTAGGTATAACCCTTTTCTGTGTACATTTTGTACATCTTTATACCAAATTTGTGCCGCTTATTCTTCATGAATTGCCTAAAAAGCAATCGGCCACGATAAGGAACCATTGTTTCATCAATACATAGATTACTTCCAGGGGTTACTATTTCTTCAAATTTTTGGTTCAGTTTTTGAATTAGTGGAGATATTTTACGGAGTCGATCATTCGCGAGAGCCATGTTTTCATTGTCGGCGAAATGCCACATTTTCAGTAATTGCTCAGACTTGTAGCTGAAGTACAAGTGGCGCCCTCGCGGACCTACGCCATTTCGGACCGCGAGGTATTCACTTGTACCTCAATTCAAACAACCAAAAGTAACGAAAAAAAGAGTTTTTTTCACGAATAAGTAATTCCTGTATATTTTTAAGTTACTATGAACAGTTTACAAGAAAAAAATATACCGGGCCATACGGTCCGAAAAATGTTTAACATACCGGGGCTTAACTGGTTTTAATACGTCTATGACTATGACTATGACTTTCCAACTAGTAGAGTCTTAGTAGCCACTAACTTTATCTATTAAAATACTGATGATTTTCAAAGCTGCAGACATATTTAAAAAATAATATTTGCAGGTACTGATGTACGATTCAAGACACTTTCCCAAAAATAATCAACATCTTTATTAGGAAAAAAAGTTCCCGTTAGCTCTTTAAACTCTGACAAAACACTTATTTTTAGTGTGAACAGTGTCGAAAACAAACTTCACGATCGTATTACATTCGAATTCTATTATGAAATTACTTCTTTTTTTCTCAAATTTGTCGGAAATTATTTTTCCAACGAGTCCCTTTTCAGTTCAAGGACATCCCCAAATTATATGAAGGGTATTAAAGATATTGTTATTCAGACGTATTATATCAGTGCCATATACATCGATATACTTCGTTGGAGAGTCTAATAACTCTCCTTACAAAACTGTACTCACTTATCCAAGACAAATATATAAAAACTAGAATAACCCGAATTAAAAAGAAGTTACATAAAAATGTATTTGAAGGTATCACTGAAGACAGCGACGCATCCTCATTAACTGATGATACTGATCTTTTACAAGCGCAAAAAGAAAATTGTAACAATCCTCCCGCTCTTCGCTTTTTAGAAAACAATTAACATTAATCTTGCAGTAGAATGTAAACGGGTACTTTACCCGTTTAGACATGCTACAACTCTTAATCAAGGAAAATTCTCCTCTCGTTATTGCTTTACAAGAAACCCGTTTCAACCAATCAAAACATAGCCAAAAAACTACACCAGCTTTTTCTCTAATAGACAGAACCAGAATATAAACAGTGGTGGAGTAGCTATTTTTGTAAGAAACAGCTTAGAATCTTCATAAATAACTCTAAATACAAGCATTGACCTTAGAGAAATTGAAAATATAATAGAGCAAATTCCGACTCCATAATTAGGTATATAAGGAGATTTTAACTGTCACAAAAGAAGAAGGTCAAACATTTGAAAATATTATTAACAACCAAAAACTGAACCTACTTAATACTGGCAGCAAAACAAGATACAACGCCTTTACTGGAAAAGCTTCTGAAATAGATATATCACTTCGTGACCCTTCTTTATCAGCTCATTTCTCCTGGGAGGTTGCTGAATGTCTCTATACAAGCGATCACTGTCCTATTTTCATCAAACATTTAAATGATCCATCTACAGACCGCTGCATCCGTTCAAGTAGATGGAGAATTTCTCAGGCAAACTGGGAGTGATTCTCTGACAACATCCTAGACAACCTACATATGCTCAACATTTCGCAAAACATAAATCTTACCATTTTAACACAATAATTTTAAATTCCGCGCATAAATCAACCAAGAAAAGTAGTCCCAACGACAACAAGGCAGCAGTGCCTTGGTGAAATTTTGACATAGCACAAAAAATTAAAGCATGCAAACACGCCTACAACCGTCTTAAAAAACATAATACTTCTGAAAACCTACTAGCATTCAAAAATCTACGCACAAAAAGAGATACCTATAATAAAAAAATCAAAAGAGGAATCCTGGTCACATTATGTGTCTTCAGTTAACGAGCTTACGCATAATCCAGTCATATGGAAAAAAATATGAGCAATCAGTTCATACCTAAACTTTGATGGAATCAGCACATTGACATTAAATATTTAAGAAAACCATGAAATTGCCAAAACCTTGAAGATATTGATGGAAAGTACTCTACTCGCTCTAGTAATAAACCAACAAACGAGGATCAAATTTGAATATTACCCAAAAATAACCATTTGAATGAGCCTATGTCAATGGAAGAACTTACTGAAGTCATAAATACATAAAAAAATTCCACTCCTGATATTGATGATATTCCTCTAATTTTTCTGTCCAAACTCCCTACACCAGCCAAAACAATTCTTCTTGAAATTTATAACAAAATATTTTCTTCTCATGTTTCCCGATATTTGGCGAAAAGCAATAATCCTCCCAATATTGAAACCAAACAAACCCAAAAATTATCCTACTTCCTATAGACCAATATCATTAGCATGTAAAAGCGGCAAACTCATAGAAAAAATTCTAAACAAAAGACTACTGTGGCATCTAGAAAAAGAAAACCCAATTTCTCAACAACAAAGCGCATTCCGATCTAACCACTCAACTCTCGATGGTATGGTTATTTTGGACTCAAACATAAAGGAGGCTTTCGCTAACAATCAAAAAGTAATTGCCGTATTCTTCGATATAAACAAGGCTTACAATCAAACATGGACCACACACATTTTAAATACCTTACTCAGTTGGGGAATACAGGGAAAATGTACTATCTAATTCCAAAACATTATCCAATGGACTACCTCATGGATCGGTGCTAAGCGTTACTTAAATCTTGATTACTATTAATGACATACTCAATCATATACGCCTTCCAGTTAAAGCCCTCCTATATGCAGATGACCTCATACTCTACAATCAAAGCAATAACCTGAACTCGGCTGCTAAATTACTCCAAATATTAATCTATACATTAGAAGAATGGCTAAAACAAACTGGACTACAATTCTCTACCGAGAAAACAAAATATTTAATTTTTGATAGCAAAAAAACGCAGATATAGTATCCCTGAAAGTAAACAACCAAGAGATAACATATAGTGAAACCATGAGATTTTTAGGAATAAATTTGGATCCACATCTGAAATGGAACTCGCAGACTTAATTTAGTTAAATGCCTGTTGAATCACACATGGGAGCAGATACTACAACTTCAATCCGTATCTACAACTACCTCATCAGAAGTAAACTCGACTACGGTGCTTTAATTTATGACTCGGATTCCAAGGCACAACTGCAAAAAATCGATACAATTCAAAATCTTGCCCTTAGAACAGCCACTGGAGCCTACAGAACAAGTCTCATTACTAACCTACAAGTTATATCCCAAGAAATGCCACTGGATCTAAGACGCAAATACCAGATGTTATACTATGCTTCTAGAGTTTCAGCAAACAAATTGAACCCTGCATTCTTCTCTCTCTTCCCAACCCATTCAAACTATATTTTTTTCAACATAAAAAAATACAATCATATTCTTCTCTCTGAAAAACTCAAACGATCAGGTTTTGAACTTAAAAATTTCACGTTAACCATATCAATTTCCTTCAAAGACCCACCTTGGTTAATAAAAACTCCTACCTACAATACTTCCCTAAAAGTACTACCCAGAAACTTCAGTAATCCCATTTTAATTCATACCTGCTTTCTGGAGATAATAAACACTTACAAAAACTACCAGACAATATAAACAGACAGATGCTTCCAAAACATCAACATACGAAGGAGAAGCAGTTGTCTATAACAATGTAAAGCACGGACTGCGTCTACCAGCAATCTGCAGTTCTTTGACAGGAGAAAGTCTAGCTGTTCTCCTCTCACTAGAGATATCTCTGACCATAAATAATCACCGACTCACTCAGTGTTATAGAAAACATCCAAGCCATTTATACAAAAAACGAAATGGTGCAGAAAATCAAAACTACACTTTCCCAACTCCAATCCAAAGGCAAAACCACAGAATTTTTCTGGATGCCATCTCACACAGGTATTAAAAGAAATAAGGATGCTGACGAAACTGCCAAATACTTTTCTACCAACCCCTCGGTACCATTGCTACATTTATTTCCGAGTCAAGACCATAAACACTCGATTAAAAGATACATAACCAACGAAAGGCAATTAAGATGGAATTTTAATCCCCGCAATAAACTTCGCCTGGTGTATCCAAAGCTCCTTCCTTACCTCACAATAGATCCGATCAAGTGAAGACAATTATGATTAGAATTGAATACACCAGCATAACCCATCCATACCTGATGTCCAAAGAAGCCATTTCTCTGTGTGATCAGTGCCAGTGTGTTAAATCTGTGAAGCATATTATGACAGATTGTCCACATCTTAATAATCTGCGTAATTTCTGCGGTGTTCCGAATAATATAAAGACAGCCTTTACGGACAAATTAGAGAAAACCCTACAATTTCTTGAATCAATCAATATTTACTAGACCTTATTTTATATTTGTAATTACTTCCATATGTATTCCCCAAGCTGTTAAACTGCCAATGACCCAAGTGGTTGTCGCAGTGTATGTGAAATTCTTCCTGCTGTAGTTTTTGGAACACCTATTTCCTTTTCAATTTTTCGTAAACACATCTTATGATGAACCTGTACGTTTCTCCAAATATTTACTTTTCTCCTCGTTTTTATTCTATATTTATTCCTAGCTATTTTAATTGTATCCAGCCGTTAAAAAATTCTTACTTTTGGCTGTATTCTATCATGGTATCTTTGAATATACATTTTAGACGCAACATTTGCGTCTTTGCCGCTTTAGATACACGTATTTCTTAAATTTCTCAAAATTATTCATAATTTATGTTTTTATAAGCGACTTCTTGCATTTATCAGATTTTGACAAATACCAATTTATTCACGTCAAAAAATAATAGTTCAATACTATTAAACGCTTTACAAAATTAGAAAAATGAATTTCCAAAGAGCAGACCATCCACTAAGAAGCAACAACTACTTCTCGGGCTATATGCCCCGACAGACATTGAAATACACTTCTAAAGTAAACGGGGTTGGTATATCGGTTAAGATAGAACCAACCATTCTGGTTTGCTATTAGAAGGAATAACATCACTTCTGGGCCGGTTTCGGCGTATTAGCGCCTCATCAGCACAAGGTAGATGCTATTCGTCCAGAAAATCTGAGAGCATAATCCTGAACTAGAGACTACGCTGATACCCCACCAATACACTAGCCTCTGTAAAGGAAATGCTAAGAGTGCGATAACAGAGACATCTCTACATCTAATCACAAACCAAAATTCTATATCGACAAAAAACCATCTCGGTTTTGTAGGTATTTACTTAATTACAGTTACCTGTAAATAATTGTCATATTAGTAAAGCGTGATCTATAGACGTCAAAAAATAATAATAGTTCAATACTAAATGCTTTACAAAATTAGAAAAATGAATTTCCAAAGATCAGACCGTCCACTAAAAAGCAACAACTACTTCTCAGGCCATACCGACAGACATTGGATTACACTTCTAAAGTAAACGGGGTTGGTATATCTGTTAAGATAGAACCAACCATTCTGGTTTGCGATTAGAAGGAACAACATCACTTGTGGACGGTCTGCTCTTTGGAAATTCATTTTTCTAATTTTGTAAAACGTTTAATAGTATTGAACTATTATTTTTTGACGTTTATAGATCACGCTTTAATATGACAATTATTTACAGGTAACTTTAATTAAGTAAATACCAATTTATTCATTTGACAACATGGTAAATTCTAATTTTAAAAGTACAAAATTGTATTATTTTTAATATATTTATATTGTTTTTTAATGTAATTAATATGTATAACTTGAAATTGTAGTAATTTTTTTAAGTTCAAATTTCAAATTATTTATTCAAAAATTAAGTACAATAATACAAGAATACAATAAGCGAAAATATATACACTGTGTTCATTTGAAAAGGACCCACCCTTAATATTCCAAAAATGGGACATATTAGAAAGTAATGCCGAAACACATCAACTTTTAACTTGAGGGGGACACTTTTTTGCGCTAATGTCATAAACGTCAGATTCACCCCCTCCCTACTGGAGACCCCCCTTACATTTTTTCAAATGGCATTAGGTATCAAGTCACACCTCATTTAAAAGGTCTAGTAAATCTATATTCAATCATTTTGTTTTGCCTTTGATACCAGCCTTCCATTGTTATTTAATAGTTGTTTAAAATTGGCTCTTTCAATTTTTCGTATGCCCCCGTATTTTGGTATGATAGAAAGACTCTTTAAAGAATAAAAAATTTGCAAATAGTAAGAAGACAACTGTTATAAAGAAAATACTGGTAATTAATCATGTGAACAAAGTGACCACCGTTAACATTCAGGCAATAAAAGTCAAATGAACACAGTGTATATCAAAATTTCCAGACCTGGCATCATAACCTAGGCAAGATTTGCCTGTTTTGTAATGTGCCAAATCTGGAAACCATATTAATTTTTACATTTATTATTAATTATAGGTTAGCGCAATAAAGAAGTACATACATCCCGGTGTCATTCGGGAAAGAGTCGACAGAGAAACAGTATAACGAAGGCGAGGTTCAGATATTTACTCTTTTCACTATTAAGTCTGTTTATAGACGTCAAAAAATAATAGTTCAATACTATTAAACGCTTTACAAAATTAGAAAAATTAATTTCCAAAGAGCAGACCGTCCACTAAGAAGCAACAACTACTTCTCGGGCTATATGCCCCGACAGACATTGAATTACACTTCTAAAGTAAACGGGGTTGGTATATCTGTTAAGATAGAACCAACCATTCTGGTTTGCGACTAGAAGGAATAACATCACTTGTGGACCGGTTTCGGCGTTTTTGCGCCTCATCAGCACAAGGTAGATGCCATTCGTCCAAGAGCTCTGAGAGCATAATCCTGGACTAGAGACTACGTCGATACCACACCAATACATTAGCCTTAGTAAAGGAAATGTTAAGAGTGCGATATCGGCGACATCTCTACATCTAATCACAAACCAAAATTCTATATCGACAAAAAACCATCTCGGTTTTGTAGGTATTTACTTAATTACAGTTACCTGTAAATAATTGTCATATAAGTAAAGCGTGATCTATAGACGTCAAAAAATAATAGTTCAATACTATTAAACGCTTTACAAAATTAGAAAAATTAATTTCCAAAGAGCAGACCGTCCACTAAGAAGCAACAACTACTTCTCGGGCTATATGCCCCGACAGACATTGAATTACACTTCTAAAGTAAACGGGGTTGGTATATCTGTTAAGATAGAACCAACCATTCTGGTTTGCGACTAGAAGGAATAACATCACTTGTGGACCGGTTTCGGCGTTTTTGCGCCTCATCAGCACAAGGTAGATGCCATTCGTCCAAGAGCTCTGAGAGCATAATCCTGGACTAGAGACTACGTCGATACCACACCAATACATTAGCCTTAGTAAAGGAAATGTTAAGAGTGCGATATCGGCGATATCTCTACATCTAATCACAAACCAAAATTCTATATCGACAAAAAACCATCTCGGTTTTGTAGGTATTTACTTAATTACAGTTACCTGTAAATAATTGTCATATAAGTAAAGCGTGATCTATAGACGTCAAAAAATAATAGTTCAATACTATTAAACGCTTTACAAAATTAGAAAAATTAATTTCCAAAGAGCAGACCGTCCACTAAGAAGCAACAACTACTTCTCGGGCTATATGCCCCGACAGACATTGAATTACACTTCTAAAGTAAACGGGGTTGGTATATCTGTTAAGATAGAACCAACCATTCTGGTTTGCGACTAGAAGGAATAACATCACTTGTGGACCGGTTTCGGCGTTTTTGCGCCTCATCAGCACAAGGTAGATGCCATTCGTCCAAGAGCTCTGAGAGCATAATCCTGGACTAGAGACTACGTCGATACCACACCAATACATTAGCCTTAGTAAAGGAAATGTTAAGAGTGCGATATCGGCGACATCTCTACATCTAATCACAAACCAAAATTCTATATCGACAAAAAACCATCTCGGTTTTGTAGGTATTTACTTAATTACAGTTACCTGTAAATAATTGT
This sequence comes from Lochmaea crataegi, assembly GCA_947563755.1. Classification (NCBI taxonomy): domain Eukaryota; kingdom Metazoa; phylum Arthropoda; class Insecta; order Coleoptera; family Chrysomelidae; genus Lochmaea; species Lochmaea crataegi. The sequence continues at coordinate 32,961,885 of OX387427.1, read as the reverse complement.
CATATAAGTAAAGCGTGATCTATAGACGTCAAAAAATAATAGTTCAATACTATTAAACGCTTTACAAAATTAGAAAAATTAATTTCCAAAGAGCAGACCGTCCACTAAGAAGCAACAACTACTTCTCGGGCTATATGCCCCGACAGACATTGAATTACACTTCTAAAGTAAACGGGGTTGGTATATCTGTTAAGATAGAACCAACCATTCTGGTTTGCGACTAGAAGGAATAACATCACTTGTGGACCGGTTTCGGCGTTTTTGCGCCTCATCAGCACAAGGTAGATGCCATTCGTCCAAGAGCTCTGAGAGCATAATCCTGGACTAGAGACTACGTCGATACCACACCAATACATTAGCCTTAGTAAAGGAAATGTTAAGAGTGCGATATCGGCGACATCTCTACATCTAATCACAAACCAAAATTCTATATCGACAAAAAAAAAACCATCTCGGTTTTGTAGGTATTTACTTAATTACAGTTACCTGTAAATAATTGTCATATAAGTAAAGCGTGATCTATAGACGTCAAAAAAATAATAGTTCAATACTATTAAACGCTTTACAAAATTAGAAAAATTAATTTCCAAAGAGCAGACCGTCCACTAAGAAGCAACAACTACTTCTCGGGCTATATGCCCCGACAGACATTGAATTACACTTCTAAAGTAAACGGGGTTGGTATATCTGTTAAGATAGAACCAACCATTCTGGTTTGCGACTAGAAGGAATAACATCACTTGTGGACCGGTTTCGGCGTTTTTGCGCCTCATCAGCACAAGGTAGATGCCATTCGTCCAAGAGCTCTGAGAGCATAATCCTGGACTAGAGACTACGTCGATACCACACCAATACATTAGCCTTAGTAAAGGAAATGTTAAGAGTGCGATATCGGCGACATCTCTACATCTAATCACAAACCAAAATTCTATATCGACAAAAAACCATCTCGGTTTTGTAGGTATTTACTTAATTACAGTTACCTGTAAATAATTGTCATATAAGTAAAGCGTGATCTATAGACGTCAAAAAATAATAGTTCAATACTATTAAACGCTTTACAAAATTAGAAAAATTAATTTCCAAAGAGCAGACCGTCCACTAAGAAGCAACAACTACTTCTCGGGCTATATGCCCCGACAGACATTGAATTACACTTCTAAAGTAAACGGGGTTGGTATATCTGTTAAGATAGAACCAACCATTCTGGTTTGCGACTAGAAGGAATAACATCACTTGTGGACCGGTTTCGGCGTTTTTGCGCCTCATCAGCACAAGGTAGATGCCATCTACCTTGTGCTGATGAGGCGCAAAAACGACGTAGTCTCTAGTCCAGGATTATGCTCTCAGAGCTCTTGGACGAATGGCATCTACCTTGTGCTGATGAGGCGCAAAAACGCCGAAACCGGTCCACAAGTGATGTTATTCCTTCTAGTCGCAAACCAGAATGGTTGGTTCTATCTTAACAGATATACCAACCCCGTTTACTTTAGAAGTGTAATTCAATGTCTGTCGGGGCATATAGCCCGAGAAGTAGTTGTTGCTTCTTAGTGGACGGTCTGCTCTTTGGAAATTAATTTTTCTAATTTTGTAAAGCGTTTAATAGTATTGAACTATTATTTTTTGACGTCTATAGATCACGCTTTACTTATATGACAATTATTTACAGGTAACTGTAATTAAGTAAATACCTACAAAACCGAGATGGTTTTTTGTCGATATAGAATTTTGGTTTGTGATTAGATGTAGAGATGTCGCCGATATCGCACTCTTAACATTTCCTTTACTAAGGCTAATGTATTGGTGTGGTATCGACGTAGTCTCTAGTCCAGGATTATGCTCTCAGAGCTCTTGGACGAATGGCATCTACCTTGTGCTGATGAGGCGCAAAAACGCCGAAACCGGTCCACAAGTGATGTTATTCCTTCTAGTCGCAAACCAGAATGGTTGGTTCTATCTTAACAGATATACCAACCCCGTTTACTTTAGAAGTGTAATTCAATGTCTGTCGGGGCATATAGCCCGAGAAGTAGTTGTTGCTTCTTAGTGGACGGTCTGCTCTTTGGAAATTAATTTTTCTAATTTTGTAAAGCGTTTAATAGTATTGAACTATTATTTTTTGACGTCTATAGATCACGCTTTACTTATATGACAATTATTTACAGGTAACTGTAATTAAGTAAATACCTACAAAACCGAGATGGTTTTTTGTCGATATAGAATTTTGGTTTGTTATTAGATGTAGAGATGTCGCCGATATCGCACTCTTAACATTTCCTTTACTAAGGCTAATGTATTGGTGTGGTATCGACGTAGTCTCTAGTCCAGGATTATGCTCTCAGAGCTCTTGGACGAATGGCATCTACCTTGTGCTGATGAGGCGCAAAAACGCCGAAACCGGTCCACAAGTGATGTTATTCCTTCTAGTCGCAAACCAGAATGGTTGGTTCTATCTTAACAGATATACCAACCCCGTTTACTTTAGAAGTGTAATTCAATGTCTGTCGGGGCATATAGCCCGAGAAGTAGTTGTTGCTTCTTAGTGGACGGTCTGCTCTTTGGAAATTAATTTTTCTAATTTTGTAAAGCGTTTAATAGTATTGAACTATTATTTTTTGACGTCTATAGATCACGCTTTACTTATATGACAATTATTTACAGGTAACTGTAATTAAGTAAATACCTACAAAACCGAGATGGTTTTTTGTCGATATAGAATTTTGGTTTGTGATTAGATGTAGAGATGTCGCCGATATCGCACTCTTAACATTTCCTTTACTAAGGCTAATGTATTGGTGTGGTATCGACGTAGTCTCTAGTCCAGGATTATGCTCTCAGAGCTCTTGGACGAATGGCATCTACCTTGTGCTGATGAGGCGCAAAAACGCCGAAACCGGTCCACAAGTGATGTTATTCCTTCTAGTCGCAAACCAGAATGGTTGGTTCTATCTTAACAGATATACCAACCCCGTTTACTTTAGAAGTGTAATTCAATGTCTGTCGGGGCATATAGCCCGAGAAGTAGTTGTTGCTTCTTAGTGGACGGTCTGCTCTTTGGAAATTAATTTTTCTAATTTTGTAAAGCGTTTAATAGTATTGAACTATTATTTTTTGACGTCTATAGATCACGCTTTACTTATATGACAATTATTTACAGGTAACTGTAATTAAGTAAATACCTACAAAACCGAGATGGTTTTTTGTCGATATAGAATTTTGGTTTGTGATTAGATGTAGAGATGTCGCCGATATCGCACTCTTAACATTTCCTTTACTAAGGCTAATGTATTGGTGTGGTATCGACGTAGTCTCTAGTCCAGGATTATGCTCTCAGAGCTCTTGGACGAATGGCATCTACCTTGTGCTGATGAGGCGCAAAAACGCCGAAACCGGTCCACAAGTGATGTTATTCCTTCTAGTCGCAAACCAGAATGGTTGGTTCTATCTTAACAGATATACCAACCCCGTTTACTTTAGAAGTGTAATTCAATGTCTGTCGGGGCATATAGCCCGAGAAGTAGTTGTTGCTTCTTAGTGGACGGTCTGCTCTTTGGAAATTAATTTTTCTAATTTTGTAAAGCGTTTAATAGTATTGAACTATTATTTTTTGACGTCTATAGATCACGCTTTACTTATATGACAATTATTTACAGGTAACTGTAATTAAGTAAATACCTACAAAACCGAGATGGTTTTTTGTCGATATAGAATTTTGGTTTGTGATTAGATGTAGAGATGTCGCCGATATCGCACTCTTAACATTTCCTTTACTAAGGCTAATGTATTGGTGTGGTATCGACGTAGTCTCTAGTCCAGGATTATGCTCTCAGAGCTCTTGGACGAATGGCATCTACCTTGTGCTGATGAGGCGCAAAAACGCCGAAACCGGTCCACAAGTGATGTTATTCCTTCTAGTCGCAAACCAGAATGGTTGGTTCTATCTTAACAGATATACCAACCCCGTTTACTTTAGAAGTGTAATTCAATGTCTGTCGGGGCATATAGCCCGAGAAGTAGTTGTTGCTTCTTAGTGGACGGTCTGCTCTTTGGAAATTAATTTTTCTAATTTTGTAAAGCGTTTAATAGTATTGAACTATTATTTTTTGACGTCTATAGATCACGCTTTACTTATATGACAATTATTTACAGGTAACTGTAATTAAGTAAATACCTACAAAACCGAGATGGTTTTTTGTCGATATAGAATTTTGGTTTGTGATTAGATGTAGAGATGTCGCCGATATCGCACTCTTAACATTTCCTTTACTAAGGCTAATGTATTGGTGTGGTATCGACGTAGTCTCTAGTCCAGGATTATGCTCTCAGAGCTCTTGGACGAATGGCATCTACCTTGTGCTGATGAGGCGCAAAAACGCCGAAACCGGTCCACAAGTGATGTTATTCCTTCTAGTCGCAAACCAGAATGGTTGGTTCTATCTTAACAGATATACCAACCCCGTTTACTTTAGAAGTGTAATTCAATGTCTGTCGGGGCATATAGCCCGAGAAGTAGTTGTTGCTTCTTAGTGGACGGTCTGCTCTTTGGAAATTAATTTTTCTAATTTTGTAAAGCGTTTAATAGTATTGAACTATTATTTTTTGACGTCTATAGATCACGCTTTACTTATATGACAATTATTTACAGGTAACTGTAATTAAGTAAAGTCTGTTTATGTTTCAAAGTTGTTTGATTTTACGATAATATCTCTAAAAATGAATTTTGGTGTATCATTATGTAGTTTTTAATTTCTTCTTTGAATTTTTTAAATTTAGGTATTAGTTTGATAGTCAATGGAATTAAGTTATATAGTTTTGGGCCAAACAAAAACAAAGATCGTTGTGTTACTAACTTTTTAAAAGTTTGTACAGAAAGGTCCAAATTAATTGTGGATCTAGTTACTCGTGTATCTTCAATTTTAAATAATGGAGGGTTTGTGTAGATTTTCATTATACATCTATAAACATAAAGTAGTTTTATATTGAAAACTTTTGTTTCATTATATAACTTTTCAGTGGAATAAAGCTTACTTTTATTGATAATAATTTTTAAGATTGTATTTTGAGTAGTTTGTAGTATATTAAGCGTAGTATTGAATGCTCCACCCCATGCAACAATGCAGTATCTTAGAACTGCTTCTACTAGTGAATTATAAACCATAAGTAACTTTATTCTTGGTAGAATATCAGGCAGATTACAAAATGTACCTATGCATTAACGTACGTAATCTTTTACTTACATTTTTTGTTATGTGCTCTGACCGGCGAATGTGTTGGTCTATGATGACACCTAAATACTTTATAGAACCAACTTTTTCTATTATGGGACACTTACATTTATTGATGCAATCTGAATTATGAAATTTTACTTCTAATTTATATGGCTGATCAACTACATTTGGACTGAAAGCAATGCATTTAGTTTTTTTGACATTTAAGGTCAGTTTATTATAATTTAACTACACATTTATTTTCCTTAAATTAACTTCTGTTATTTGTTTAACTTCGTTCCAGTGTTTCCCAGTGAATACAATTGCTGTGTCATCAGCATAACAAACTAAATGACCTTTGAAATTATTGATTTTTAAGATATTATTCATATACATAACAAACAGCAGCGGTCCTAGAACCCTTACCCGCTGCATTCGGTTGCTTAAGTAATCTGATATGAGATTCAGTGCAGTTCCACGTACTCCACAATTACATAATTTGAGCAAGAGGATTTCATGGGAAACAGTGTCGAAAGCCTTGGCCAAGTCAAGGAAAACAGCAATACATTTTAATGACTCATCTATTGCCCCGATAGTCCTTCCCAGGAAATCCATCACAGCATTTTCAGTGCTAGAATTTTTTATGAAACCATATTGCCTCTTTGTGATAATGTTGTTTGCATTAAAAAAAATCAAGTAATCTTTCTTTTAATGCAAAAACTAAAGTTTGTTAAACAGAAGCTACGAATTGAATTTGAATATTCATTAAACATTTTTTTCATTTGATTACATAATTTTAATATTCAGGATTTAGAAATTTTTCAAAAGACTCGATTCATATAGCTTTACTTCGACATTTTATATCACCCTAAGGTAGAAAATCTAAGAAATAGACATAAATCATATTGGCTGGAAGAGAGAACAAAAAACAAAATTTCAGGGCGACTCATTTAAGAATACCTTTAATCAGTGTATGTCATTTCTACTAACCTGAACCCTCTAAAAATAAATTGCCTACAGCACTGAAATACTTTTCGGTTATTCTATCAAAAATCCCCTTGCACTTTATTTTCACATCTAGTAAGATAAAGAAGATATTTGAGATACTATACCCTGTAAAACCATCTAATTTGGGATACTAAGTAATTAAAAAACGAACAAATTGAGGGGTCGAGTGACTTGATCGGATAATCATGAACCGAGTGGATTCGAAAAACAGGAAAATGAGTAATTTTTTTGAAAATTCATATTTTTGTCATTTTTCAATTTCAAGAGCTGAAATATTGTACAAAAGAAGTTCTTCTTATGCACTTTATATGTGCGAATAGCAGAAGCCAGGCGACGGTTAATTTTATCGCAATTGCAATTTTAAGTTTTTGAAGCGATAATTTGCAGCGTGTCTGGATGTGTTATCGATAGTCCGATTTCAAATTTTGAAACAGTTTTGAAAAGTGTAGATGTAGAACAATGACACGTATATTTTCGATTTATAATAAAATAATGCGAAGTCGGCCCAAAACGTCCGAGAACACTGAAAACATTTACGTGTCTAAAACATTTCAAAATTATTCGACTCCTGTCTTTTATATGATGGCACTATCTGTTTTCTACTAGGATTTTTGTCAAAAATATTCACCTCTTGTATTGGCCTATAATTAGGAGGCATTTCTGCAATTCTCGTTTTTTAAACAATATTTTGGATAACTTTGGAAAACACCCTGTATGTACATTTTGTCATGTTTTTATTCCGGGCTGTTGTTTTTGCATATACATGATCTTCCAGAGCCCGATACAATTACGACGACGCCCTTAAAAAGAACTTTAGTTTTTCTTTAGATAATATTTTTAGGGAAATTAAAAAATAGTAGTGGTATCGAAACCCTCTATGGATTTCAGAAAAATACGTCAATCGATAAAGCCGTGGTATGACGTGTAAAACAAATTAAGTAAAACCAAGTATAATTAAAAATACTTTATTATTTATTTTGGTCCTTGGCCGGTTTCACGAACATAAGTTCGCATCATCAAAAGGATGGAGTGATGGAGTGTCAATATGTAAAAATGAAAAATACAACAATAACTACGATAAAATCCTTATAATAGCTATCAAAGGCATAGAATCGATTATATATGACGTCATGGTGTTTTGACCTATTGCTTGAGGATTTGATGTTGTCTTGCTGTATTTCTATAAAACTTATAGTCCGGTCAAATTAGACCGGAACAAGCTGAAAGTGAGTAAAATTGTTCAAAACATAATTAAAAACAACATTTCAAAAGTTCAAAATAATGAATTTTTCGCGATTTTCTCCAAAATGGTAAATTTTATTGCAAAATTACCTTCGACAAAAATTGTAGATCATAAAATTATCTGTAAAAAGGTATCAATAACTTCTTTCCTAAAAACCACCGTTTCTGAGATATAACGATTCAAAAAGTTGTAAGCGTTATAATATGCACACGTTTCCACGCCACCTCTGAGGTAGTGTAATTGGCGCGTTTTTTTTAACGTGGTTTCCCCAGTAGGCCTACTTCACAGGTCTGTTGTGATTTTGTTTAATTGGAAACTATTGCATATTAACAGATATTCGCAAGGAGTGGAATTGATCAAAGCGATGGAAATTAAAAAGCAGTAAAAAAATTCATTCGTCCGATTCATAACCTTCAATTACTTCTTGTTGATCTTCTTCTTCTTCTTCTTGATCTTCTTCTTCTTCTTCATCTTGGGTGTAAGTAAATTGCGCCAATAGCGATGTATCGCATGTCTGTTCGTCACTATCAAACGAATCCTCTGCTGTTGGGGATTCAACATTAGAACACGACCGGCCTTGACAATTCGTGCATGAACAAAACAGTCCAACTTTTTTGCAACCATATTTAGCACTGCATCCCTTTTAACAGATGCAAAAAATTGTGTTCAGCAGTTTTTCCGGCGCAGATGGGAGCAAAAATCTATGGTTCTAATGTTTTATCGACCAACATCCAACCCCAATCTGTTGGGTCTAGCTGATAACCAAGCCACACTTGAACTTGATAATATACCCGAAAAATATGTTGATGAGCAGTAACTGAGGTTGGAGGAAGACAAGCTAATTGCAGTTGTTTTTTATTCCGAGTGTTTTTAACAAAACATGCATATAGATACTTATCTAAGCAGGTAGTTTTTTTAGGAGCTCCGTACATACAAAGAAGAAATCGAAATCCGTTGGTGATAACTTCTTGTGGAGTTGAATTAATTTTTTAAAAAACTTCAGCACATTGAACTAAATCTTGCTTTTCAAACATTTTAAAAACTGTTGTTTTACCCCTCCTGTAAAATGTAGATGTCGAATCACAACCAGTTATTGTGTGTAAAAATAGTACATGATTTTGACATTTTGCAAAAGTCGATATACTTTTTGATGAATATAGGTACTTCCGATAGATTTTGAGCTTTTCCTGGTTTCAAGAAGAGAATAGTTTTTTCAGCTGGAGTTCGAGCAGTGAGTAATACGAGTAAGTCTACATCTTCACCAACAACAATAGTTGTATTCGTCAAATTAAATTGCTCTATTGCTGTTTCAATAATCAGTACATCGGCGTCGTTATTAGCTTGTTTAACCAATATTATTTTCGGCAGTAAACTTGTCTTCCAACATTGAAATGAACCGAGACTTGTTGTGAGTATTTGCAAGAAATTTCTGTTGACTGGTAGGAACTGTCATCAAATAAAATATCGGAAGATGAAGACGTTGATAAAGTTCGACGACGTTGTTCTGCAACTTTAATATTTGTCGTGCAAACATTATAGCCATCAAATATGACAGTAACTCCGGGACCAAAATGTCGACGTACATACTGAACGTATTTATCATATAACGTTGAATGTTTCTTCGCTATCCCACACAACACGGTGTAGTAAGTATCCTCCATCAATGGTGTATGTCGCATTAGCGTTGTTAATATCAATATTTACCTTTTCACAACAATCGTAAATAGCAGACTTCTGTGTTTTACGCGTGCATATTATAACGCTTACAACTTTCTGAATCGTTATATCTCAGAAACGGTGGCTTTTAGGAAAAAAATAATTGATACCTTTTTTATAGATAATTTTATTATCTGACGTAATTTTGCGATAAAACTTACCGTTTTGAAGAAAATTGCGAAGAACCCATTTTTTTGACTTTGACCTCGAGTCAATTTTTTTCCATATACCGGATCGATGGGACATTTTGTAATGTTGTTTTTAATTATGTTTTCAACCATTTTACTTACTTTCAGCTTGTTGTGAAAATAAATTATATCTAGTTGTTCATTCATCAAGTTATAGTCAGGATCAAGGATGTGCTTCTTAATTTCTAATGCTTCTAGAAAATTTAACATTAAATACAAAAAAGCAAGTGAATCATTTTTTCCTAAACAAATTAAGGAAACCAACTACCAACCTTTAATCTATTTCGGCAACATTTCAAATAAAATTTCAAAAATAATTTCAATATTGACAAGTCTACAATTGCTTTTCGATCTTATAACAATGCTGGTTTGATTTTATTGAATGCCAAAGATAAAACAAACTTCTTACAAAAGTCTGGTGTCTATAAACTTAACTGCTCTCACTGTAAAGCCATTTACATAGGTCAGACTCAAATAAATTTAGAAATAAGATATAGTGAACACCTCAGTTGCTATAGGAATAAACATCCAGACAAGTCAAACTATGCAAAACACTTGCTTGAAGAAAGTCATACTCCAACATTATATAACCGCATCAAATTTTTACATAACTGTCAAAATTATTTAAAGTTAAATTTTCTAGAAGCATTAGAAATTAAGAAATACATCCTTGATCCTGACTATAACTTGATGAATGAATAACTAGATATAATTTATTCTCCACTTTTAGATTGTTTATTGGATACCTAATATTGTTTTGATTAGTTTTAAGGATATTTCATAAGTTTTATAGAAATACATCAAGACAACATCAAATCCTCAGCAATAGGTCAAAACACCATGACGTCATAATAATCGATTCCATGCCTTTGATAGATGTTATAATGATTTTATCCTAGTTACTGTTGTATTGACATTCCATCACTGTCATCCTTCTGATGATGCGAACTTATGTTCGTGAAACCGGTCAAAAAGCAAAATAAATAATAAAGTATTGTGGAATATTTAGTTATATTTGGTTTCACTTAATTAAATGCAGTTCCACATTGTAAGGGTTGAAACATATAAAACAAATTTTTGGCAGAAGAAGGTGAAAGTCGAAAGAATCCGTTCATTTTTTGTTCTCTAAACGCCCTAATTATACGCTATATTCACTTTTGATGAAGCGTATCCCAAAACACGACCACGTTTTCTAATGTCTTTTGCCCTTTTTGAAAGGCATTCAGTTAACTGCCGACTTTACTCTGAAATATATCCTTTTTATATCGATTAAACTGCTTTAGACAGGGATCAGAATAATTGACACGTTGTCGTTCATGGAGAACTAACGCGTAGAGCGAAATTGGAGAGAAATAATGCTTTATTTTCATTGACAATTTATGAAAATTTCATACACAAAGTTGAATATTGAAAAATAAAATAAAAAACATATCTGTGGTTTTCCATTTAACGTTTGCGAGTATAGCTCGAATACTATTCAATATTTTTGAATAAAAATTAAAACACGTAAAGAACAAAGTATAAGGATAAACTTCCATTTGTTTCAATTACATTATACCAACAATGTTTTGCAAAAGTTAAATAAAATGGAACAAATTTTAATAACGCGACGGCATCTGCGACGCATCCAGCATCTAGAAAAAAAGAGCAACAGTCTCGTGCCAAAACGATGTGATTTGAAACAATGATTGCTGTATATCGCTTTAAAAATATTGTATTCAATTGATTTTTATCAATCTGTGTATTTTTTCCGATCTGTCATTTGAAGTTATTCATAAACCTAACTTTTTTATTTTAAAGAAAATAAGCATTTTTTCATTCCAAATAAGTTGATACATCAATAAAAAAAAATCGATTTTGCTGAACTACCTCCTACAAAAGAAGAGTAGCGTTATTGTTGCATTACTAGCATGTATATTTCCAAATGCGTCTATGAAATAATGATATTGAAAAAGTAGCTAAAAACTTTGGCTGGTAAAGAGCAGAACAAGGTCTTATTCCAATTCAAACAACTACTAAAATTATTCTAACAGATCTTGCGAATATCATTTTCTGTAAATGTTAGAAAAAGGCTGTCAAAATGGATGATCTTGTATGAAATTTGGTGTCCCCTGTACAATATTATGCAAAAATTGTGAGGGTACAAACTGTTTTAACATCTAACGTCTCCAGCGATTTTCAATTTTTACAAGAAGGCTGATGAAAATGATTTGTCAAGTGACGAATGACGATCAACATCTTTCATGAGAGCGAAATTTCCTGTTCCACCGACACTAGCGACTAGACCCAACGTATGCATTACTGGCAAAAGAATATATTGATGATGATAGCGATGAATGCAGGTTGTGAAATTTATGTTATATAAACAAATACAATAATACCTTATACTTTGTTCTTCAGTTGTTTCAATTTCTATTCAAAAATACTGAATGTCCGAGGCTGTAGGTACTCGCGAACGTAAAATATTAAATAACTCAAAAAATCAATTAAAAAAAACAGGTTGCATACAAATATATAATATGTTTCCATGTTCAATTTATTCCAGTTTTTTAAATTATTGTAACTTTTTAAAAATATCGAATATTAACGTTTAAAAATCTCCCCCCCTTTTTTGCAAAAAAATTATAAAAACATTCTCATATTTTTCACACTAAAAGTAGAATTTAAAACCTTTCAAATGACGATAACAGAATGAATTTATATCTCGGATTGCAGCAGGAAGAGTCCCTTGACGGTTTTCGGTCGTTATGACGTAATTGTCTTCTATACCGAGGTCCGGTTCCTGGCTCCTATTTAAGAATACAAATACACACCTTTTCACACTTTTTCAATAATATATAACAATTATTTCAAAAGTTATAGCAAAACAAAATTTACTTTTGCATAGTAAACAAAAAATATTCAATATTTCAGAGTACCTACTTTGACCGGTAGCCCATCACACATGTAAGCTTCATTATTTCGAATGGAAGCAGTTTTCACCATCGAGTTTCATGTGACAAACAAGTAAAATGAGACTATTTCCCAAGGCCCAAATTTTATAATTGACGCTAGAGTGAACATTGAAAATCTTAGAATTTTCACGAAACTAGAACAATTAACTTATGGTTGCCGTGTACTTGGATGCATTCCTTGGGCACTACTTTATCATCAAAAACAAAATGTCTTACAAATCCTAGTGATCCTAAGGGTAGATAAGCGAGGGTAAAAAATTGATACAAAGGTGGAAAAGAAAACAATTAACTTATGTATGCCGAAGAGAGTTTAGATTTTGTTATCTTAGTAGAAACATTAGTGGCATACATTTTGCGGCGATACATCATTTGTTAATAAATTTCCAAATATGATGTAAAAGTTATAATTAAGAACAATCAACTTATGGATGCAGTTTGATATAGGTATAAGTAAACATTATCGAATACTCTTGAAATATTCAATGGTGGATGTTTTTTTGGGTATAAATTAGTGGCTGCCACGGTTAAAAGGTTGAAATTTATTAATTTTTAGGACAAAAAACTAATTAGTTGATTTTTTATAAATTTTTTAGTAAGAAAAATCTGAAAAATAAGTGGCATACATTTTCGATGTATAATGGTAATGTAATACCAACAATTAAGTACAGTTTGCCTCTCTATAAAGAGTACATTACTAAAAATACATAAATATACTTATACACGTGTTCAGAGTTCGAACGTCATATACATTTCAGTTTAGTTTTATGGTCTGACCAATAAACGTGAAACAAATTCCATGACAACCTAAGTAGTCATAGCTTACAGGTATAGTCACTGCTACCACAGATCACCTACCTACATTACTCGCCTATTGTAACTCGACGCACTCGACGCTCACGCTTATATATTTGTAAGTTGATTTTATTTATTATTATCGCATTAAATTTTATGTCACGATGAAAAAATACCTAGAAGTAATTAGTTGATTATGAATACTTGATGGCATACATAAGTTAATTGTTCGAGAATGCTCAATATTTTTATTCATTAATAGTAGTTTATTTTTTTTTCATCTTTTTATGAATTTTTAACTCTCGCTTATCACCCTTTAGTATCACTTGGACTTGTAATAATAAATTGTTCGAGAATGCTCAATATTTTTATTCATTAATAGTAGTTCATTTTTTTTTTCATCTTTTTATGAATTTTTAACCCTCGCTTATCACCCTTTAGTATCACTACTTAGACTTGTATACCATGTTGTTTTCGGATGATAAAGTAGTACCCAAGGAATGCATCCAAGTACACGGCATCCATAAGTTAATTGCTCTAGTTTCGTGAAAAATCTAAGATTTTCAATGTTCACTCTAGCGTTGATTATCCAGATTATACAGATTGGCGATTGCATAAATTTTCCATGTTTGACCTGAATAAGCAATTGTTTAGGTTGAGAAGTTATAAAGTTCGCCTGTAAGTTGAAACTATTATTTGATAATATCGATTGAATATATCATTGAACCAGTTTCAGCTCTTTGCAATTAATGTCTCTTCGAGGGCATTTGGACTGATTTGTTTAAAATTACCAAAATTTTACCTATCTTTAAGAAGGTATTGTTCCAATGTCAAATTTTGGAAATATTGATAAAACGGAAGTTAGTTAGCTACTGTGAACATAATATTTTTTCACCTGCGCAATTTGAATTTCGCACGAATAGATCCACAACTAAAGCATTACTGGATCTGATTGAGTATGCGACTGAGGCACTTGGCATCAAAACGAGTGTTATTACATTTTGTGATTTCAGTAAAGCATGACTGAGTAGGTCCGGACGAAAGATTCCAAAGAATTACTCCTATTTAGCTCCTATCTCTCAAACATTGTATGTCCATGGCGATGGTATTAATTTTAGTATTGTTTTTGTTGAAAGATGTGTTCCACAGAGCTCAGTTTTGGGAACTGTATTATTTATTTTATACCTAAATGACCTGCCAGCCGCAGTGGAGTATTATCAATGCCTTTCGTTTGCAGATGATACAATAATTAGTTCTCGCACGAATATACCGGAGTGTAGAGAAAGTATAAAATCCGTGAAAAATTTGGTTCTCAGCAAATCATCTTAAGCTAAACGAAACTAAAACTCAATACCTCTTAGTAAGTTCTAGTACATTAGTTGAGAAGTCAGATCCTGTGGTATATTTAGGTATAATCCTAGACACTTAGCTGAATTGGCAACCTCATCTGAATTCTTTATGTTCAAAATTGGCATCTCAAGTTTTTGCACTGTGACAACTGAGATCATTTTTATTATCCAATATTCAAAGGATTGTGTTCACTCCCACCTAAATTATGGTATATTATCATGGGGTAATGCAGCTGGTGCTGAAACAGCATTCCGACTGTAAAAATCTGCTTTGCGAATCATTGTCGGAGCAAAGTGGGATGCGCACTATAAACCTCTGTTTTCAAAGTACAAAATTCTACCCCTACCTTGTATGTATATTCTTAAAGTAGCAAAATTCATTCATCAACATCGTGAAAAACGGAGCGTTCGTGCTGTTCCCATAATTGTTTTCAGTAGTTCAAGATGGAAAAAAGTATAGCATTTTACATTCTTCTACATCAATAATATTTGAACTTTGGGAAGTTTCTACCCAGGCGTCTTGCTTTTTAATTTTATTATAATGATGCGGATGTTTGGTTTTCCACAACAAATCTTTTTGTTGATAAACGTTAATAAGTTCCATGCATTTTTATTCTGTCCACTCCATTGTATAAATAACATAGAACACTCAAAATGGAGAAAAACTGAAAAATTCATTTCACTTCACCTGCAAAAACATTTGTGCGCATTTCCTTTGATGTCGGAGAAAAAACCGACAAGTGATGGGAACACTGCAAACCGTTTGCCGAATGGTCAGGATTTGCGAACATGTTTGCAAACGCGTTCGTAGCCCCGTCCAAACCAGTGTTCTGATTGCCGTTCGGTTCGTGGTTCTGCTTGTTGTTCGGCGTAATCTTCAGGTCTGTAAGAAGCTTTAGGTAGTAAGCCAAATTATTGTAATTGTGAGATACAATGTATTGTTTTTGAAGAAAGGGCAGTAGACGGTTTTTCATTGGCATTTGTATTATCTTCGATAGTTGCTAATATAATTTTTTTCGTTAACTTTCTGCAGAGGAACAATTTTATTATAGCTGTTTTCAGATAGTAGGAAAAACTCTATCCACAAGTTTTCATTAATTATGATAATAGTAAATACGCTGCCTTCTGATATCTTTGAATTTATAGCTATCTATCGCAGCTTTATAAAATGGTCTTTAAAAAAATTTTGTGCATCTACTTAATGTTTTTTTAACTTTTTTCAAATTCGGCCGACAATAACGATCAAAACAGAATGTCCAACTGTGAAAGTGTGATTTTTTGACATATATCGTGAAAAAGTTGGCACTATTTGAAACTGATTCGTGAAAGTAGCGCCATCTATAAATCATTTCACCAATTTGATTGATTCCCGTTTTTTATCAAAGCCTGCCATTTTTTTTTGCATCTACAGTTTTAAGAATAAACTTTTTTCAAGTTTCAGCCTTTAAACTATGTGTTTCATTTTAAATTGAAAAATAACATTTTATATTTCACTACTGGTATCACAGCAACATTTGAATAAAATTAATTTTACTTCTAAAGTTAAAAATTCCTAAAATGTATCGACATCTGTAGTTATCTTTCGCAAGTTCACAATTCCAGTTACGTGTAAACGCATAACATATTTTCAAAAATATCTACCTGTACACCAGTTTTTTGTACGTTTGTGTCCGACAGCTTCGTCAATTTACCCGTTTAACGGGATAGAAAGCTGCTTCATCTGAAAAAATACTTTTTTTGTTCATTTGTGTCTCTATTGTTTTGATTCACAATGTTATCACAGGATTCCATGCGTCGTATATAAAAATTCTTTTTTTTTGTCAATTCATGAATTAGTTGTCTTTTGTACGGTTTATTCTTTTTTGATATCAGGGTAAAACGTACAAAATGACATATATGTAAAAAATGTCATAGAAGGGTTATTTTGAATTTTGCAGACTTTAACACTCTATAATCACTAGTAATACCACTAGAGGTCAAAAAATTTCCGGATTTAATTTGACCTCGTATGGTATTCGGTAAGAAAATTCCTCACCAAATTGTGTTTGAAAATCAAATAATTAAAATTTATTCTTCGATTTCCAACAACGTCAATTTTTGACGTTTGAGGCTTGGTCGACTTGATTTTTTAGTTACCATGGCAACTAAGTGAAACCCTAACCTAAAAATTATTCCAGTTTTGAAGCTGTCAAGCGGCACGACGTAAAAAATTGTTGATTTCTACTCGATGTAGTTGCACGAAAACACCATCTCAAGACACAACACATTATGTTCTTTAATTTTACATAACTTTTGAGTAACTACAGTGGTAGAAAATTGCTTTTTTGCAAATATAAAAAAGAGTGTCAAAAAAATATTCTGACATTATAAACGTCAAAAAAAAATGTCCAGTATAATTCTCTGGTGGGTACCCACCATGAAAAAATTTCTGATAAAATGCATCCGTTGCCATGGTGATCTGTCAAAAAAAACACGTTTTGATTGGTTAAAAATTACAGGTGTGGAATTTTCTGAAAATTTTGAATGCATCCATTTCATTCGTCTTGGTGTCATGGCCGATAACAGATATTCACAGGTTACGAGTTTTTTCCATACTGACAAAGTTTTTGTTCAAAAGTTTTTTGCTATTGTATTTATTTATGTAGCATTTGTTTCATTCCTCAAACACTTTTCTTCGAATTAAATAACTTATTTTTTTAAAAAGAGCTGTTTGTATATTTATTAAAACATTTTATTGTTTTAAAACGCTCTACGGACAAAACGACATACATATAATAGAAACGGTGAAGCTTTTCCATCACGTGACTGTTACGTCAGCAACAATATTCATGTGAATTAAATCAAAACTTCTGTCAACTCAATAGGAATAATCGTTATGACTAATATTCCGAAGGTCGGCCTTTTACGAATTGGCAATTAAACGAAAAATTTAACTTTTTCAAATGTATTTATTTTATTTATATGGTTAACATCGACATATTTATTAAAACTATCGATATGCTGGGTGAATAGGTTACAACATCCAAAATTAATATTAACCATGCTAGCTTCTTAGTGGAGAGCTGATTTTTTGTAGGATGTCTTGGATTTTATGTAGGTACATACAATTTATGTAGTTCATGAGACTGGCGTAATGTTTAGTCTACTGACAGGGTGTCCTCTAAAACTTTTAAAATTACACTTTCTAAACTGATTATATTAGAACGATTTTTTTTTAATGGGCTATAGATTGTAAATAGAAGATTCCTACACAGCTTGAAGGTCGACGTTTCGATAAATATATTACCATCATCAGGGCAACACATCAAATGGAATCCCTGTCATATTAAAAGTAAAAAACAGAAATATCCGCAACAGACATCAAAAATAAAATTTAAACACATATAGGTACTAGAGACGGAAAAACACAGACGAATTTTAGAAAAGTTCTAACTGGAACCCAAAGCCCTATTTATCTAATTAGTGCCTGGCTCTTTTACATCAGCAGTTATTAACAAATAAGTAAAAGAGAACTTCAAAAATAATAATGATTCATTGCTTCTGAAACACATGTTTACAGCAATGAGTACAAGGGAGTTGTATATTATATTCATATATGACAAATCTTGCTTTATAGTTCATCCATTTCGGAATCTGAGCTGTCTTCACCAGTATTTATTATGACTGGTTCAATATGTATGTTCACCAAATTTCGTTCTCGAGTAAACCAGTCTTCGATTATTTTTTCGGTATGCCTAACACAATTATCCCAAACATTTGCACTACAATTTTCCAATGCTTCTTTCCACAAACTCAAGACCCTTTCATCAACGTATCCGTCTCTGCCAATATACTTATTATAATATGTTTTGCAGTGGGCCCAAATAAGCTCAATGGAATTAAATTTGCAGTGGTAGGGCGGTAGCCTTAAGACTTCATGACCATGTTTTCGGAACAATTCATCAACGACATATACATTTTCTTTCCGGTTCATTTTAGCAATTTGTAATAGTTCAGGTCTTGAGAGGTTTTCATTAAAGTCAACATTGTTGGCTTTTAACCAAGTGATAATTTCATCTTTTTTTGACGAAGTGGAAAGTTGCTTTTCTGCTAGTATACTATGATAAGGAGCATTTCCCATTACCACTAACGACGGTTCTTCTAAATTCGGAATTAACTGTGTCGTAACCCACTTTGTAAATATTCCACCGTTCATTTCACCGTGGTAATCTGACGACGATGATTCAGAGGAAAACACTAAACTGGCATCTTCCACAAATCCTTTGAATGAACCAGCGTGGACAATAATAAAACGTTTACCGACGTAACCTCCTGGTTTACGTACACTTTTAACATTACTGTCCTGCCAAGAACTTAATTTGGATCCTTTTGCATATATCCATGTTTCATCTAAAAATATAATTTGTATTGAAAAGACACTATCACTATTTTCTCTATATTTTCGAAAAAAGCATGCTCTTTGGCTAGCAATATTTGTTCGTTCTATTAATGCTCTTCTGTTGTCTTCCTTTTTATATTTAAATCCCAAATGATTCAATAACACCAATAAAGAGGTATTTCCAACAGAAAGAATTTCCTTATTTTTTAGTTCATCATTTATGGTTTTAACAGTTACATGTTTCCCTAAAAAAATAAAAAGTTTGAAATTATCATTATCTCAAACAAAACAAAAGATTGTTTTATATTTTTACTTTATACTAAACTTGAACACAAATTTTTTATATTAAGATTTTTTTATTATTTGTACCAAATAATGTATAGAACAACCCCGTATATGTGACATCAAAAAATTCAAATTAGAAAACTAAATTGTGAAAAACACAATCTACACTCAGACCAAACAAATTGGTAAACATTTATGGACAGTACTCAACTTAGAAATCAGCACATGTAGAAGCTATAATTTATCACATTCAAATTAAAAATATGCACAACTTTCTGTATTCTAAGACTTTCATTACTCATAACTTCTATAATCGAACTTACGTTAAATTACCTAAACTAGTTTTCTAAGATTTTCATATACCACACTATAAGCTGCTGGTGAAAAATCTCACTTCTCACTGAATAGATAATACTACATGCACTATCATGTGTAATCTTAATTATTAAGGTACTATGATCTCACTTCTCTTTTATTTAAAGTGTAAGCTGACTTCAATGTAAGGGTTAAGAACATGGGAAGGTGTTGTATTATTGTTTCACATGTTTGTTTACTTAGGTACTTTGTTCATTCATGTTATATAAGGTATGTTTTTAGTTTTAATACAGGGTGTCCAGAAACTCTCCTGCCAAACGGAAACTACAGTTACTAGAGGTGATGTTAAGTCGATTTAGCTCAAATTACCTCAATCCGAAAATGCTTCCTAAGGGAGCTACAGCCATTTGAAGAAGACGTCCTCATATGAGTTTTCTTCAAATTATTCAAAAATACCGTTACTTAAAATATTCAAACTTGGTATAATCAATAAACAGTTACAAAGCAGTCGTTCGCTGTAAATAAATTTTTTTCAGATCCATCACAAGCGTGTCAGTCGGGGGGGCCAACAGGTATTTTTATTAAAAAAATTTTATTTTCAAGTTTTTTATGTATCCGACACCGAATTTGGAAAATTCAAGATAATTTTCATAAAAAATGTTCTCTTCTTTCAAATCGATATCATGAACCGTTTTCGAGAAAAATAAATTTAAACTTTTTGTGTTTCTCACATAAAAGCATGTTGGATTATAAAATTGTATCTGTAATATCAAGTTGGCTTTGAAAAATCAACAAATTGTTCTGATACTGGTAACAAAAGTCGTAAGTATTAAGTTGCTTACATTGTTTTGGAAATTTCAAATTAATTTTATTTCGTGAGGATATTACAGATACAATTTTATAATCCAACATGATTTTATGTAAGAAACACAAAAAGTTTAAATTTATTTTTCTCGAAAACGGTTCATGATATCGATTTGAAAGAAGACAACATTTCTTATGAAAATTATCTTGAATTTTCCAAATTCGGTGTCGGATACATAAAAAACTTGAAAATAAAATTTTTTTAATAAAAATACCTGTTGGTCCTCCCGACTGACACGCTTGTGATGGATCTGAAAAAAATTTATTTACAGCGAACGACTGGTTTGTAACTGTTTATTGATTATACCAAGTTTGAATATTTTAAGTAACGGTATTTTTGAATAATTTGAAGAAAACTCATATGAGGACGTCTTCTTCAAATGGCTGTAGCTCCCTTAGGAAGCATTTTCGGATTGAGGTAATTTGAGCTATATCGACTTAACATCACCTCTAGTAACTGTAGTTTCCGTTTGGCAGGAGAGTTTCTGGACACCCTGTATATATATATATATGTCATTTTGTCCATTAGCAATATGTCATTTTGTCCGAAGCATATGGACAAAACGGATTATGATTGATCTCAGTTAAATATTTTTTATGTTTTTTTCTTTAGATTTTTTGTTTATTAGTTTCGATAATTCAAGGACCAACGATGATTGACGTAAACTATGGATGTGCTGTGAACGAACTACCAATAAACAGTTATGATACAAAAACAAAACTATATATCATTTTGTACATATTTCCCTCGGTCCTTTATTTTCCAATGAGGAATGTATTGGTGACTTCCCTACAGGTGGTCCTGGAAATAGTCTTGGTTTATATTTTTTCGGTCGCTCAATCCAAATTTTTAATCTATCTCCAAAAATTCCCTCCGCAACCACCCCAAATTTTGAAAATAAAATTATTTTTCTTCGGAAGAAATTGATTTTTTCTTGGATTTAGGAATGAAATACCTACAAATTTAAAATGTAGACAAAATACATAACAAAAAAAATGTCCTGAACATTTTGAGGTAGGACGAACGTAGAGGGCGTTGGCGTGCCTTGAAGCATAATCATTGGCGATTCAGGATATCATACGCCGAGTTACGCACTTCGCTTAACAGCCCACGTCGCTAAGTTTGCTCTCACTTCACTCCAGCTATTTTCTAATTTTTTAGCAACTGGAAGTCCCCAACCCTCAGCCTCCAACTTTTGTCCATCTATTTTCAGACAAGTAGAAAATTGAAAACACATATAAGTACATATTTAAAATATAGACAGTCTAGTTAAAAATATAGGTAATTTCTTTCAAAATTTCGTTCTTAAAGTGGATTGATTGCCATTGTAGGAAGGAAGAGTAAAAAAAAATTGGATACCACTAATCAGACAATTTTTCCGTGTTTTCGGACTCGATAAAAGCTGGACCATCAGGTTTACGTGATTTCTACAAAATTATCCAATTTGCTTGATCTATATTTTTAAACAACAGATCGAGTTCCGCTGCTCGTGGATCCGACTTTATCCAAATCCTCGACAATATTTTCAGGGCTACTGTTGCTCTCGAGACACATTAAATTTTTGAACCCACCTTTCTTACATGCATACGCGCCACGGAAGTCTTTTTTACACCTGGAGGAGATAAGCTTCGGTGTAGCGGGAGTTTTAAAGGTAGTGAGAGAAAATGGTTGAAAACTGGGTTTTTTCCATACCCATTTCTGTAGTTCCATTAGATTTACTTGTCAAAGCTGAACACGGTCAACGCCTTACGTCCAGAAATTCTATGAATTTTGCTATCTAAAATGATGTATTTCCTATTTGCATGGTGCACAATATTCGCCGATTATTCCATTCACACATGGCTGCACCTATAAAATTGCATGATTGAAGTCACATGATATGTAATATGAGCGGCTATTTAGGTAAACAGAAGAATATAAGCGACTATTTTGTTTGACACATAAATGTCAAAGTTTGACATAAAAAATCAAACTGCGAAATTTGAAAATGTCTCGTTTTGGTTTATCTTCCACTACGGAAATGAATGATTATGTGAGCAAATCCATACCAGTGAATACAAAGAGGAGTAAAGAGTCTATATGGCGACAATTTATGTTTTTTTGTCAGCAGAAGAAATATGAATTATGTGAGACTACCCCAGCTATCGTTATTGCTGAAATCCTCAAAGATTGGGCATGGAATATGCGCAAAAAAAGTGGTGAAGAATATAAAGAGTACACAGTCAAATTGATAGGAATCATTTTATGCTGTTCATGAAATAATCTTCCTGAATATCACTCGACCATGACAAATAGAGACTATTATTTTCTTTAATTCATCTCGAGTAACTTGTATTTTGAGACAATTTATTTCGACCATATGAACATTAATAATCAATGAATAACTCCCGAGAACTAAAGCTCTCGGGAGTTATTCAGATTATTAATGTTCATATTATGGTCTCATCAAATTGTCAAAATACAAGTTACTCTCGATAGAATTACTAAAAAAATAATAGTCGGCTATTTGTCATGGTCTCGGGATATTACCTTCGATTATTTCTTTCGTCTATTAATTATCAGTCATCAACCAATCATACTTTTGTTTCCTGTTTGACAAGACCAATCAACATGCTCTATTAGCGACTATTTGCATGGTGCACAATATTCGCCGATTATTCCATTCACACATGGCTGCACCTATAAAATTGCATGATTGAAGTCACATGATATGTAATATGAGCAGCTATTTAGGTAAACAGAAGAATATGAGCGACTATTTTGTTTGACACATAAATGTCAAAGTTTGACATAAATCAAACAGCGAAATTTGAAAATGTCTCGTTTTGGTTTATCTTCCACTACGGAAATTAATGATTATGTGAGCAAATCCATACCAGTGAATACAAAGAGGAGTAAAGAGTCTGTATGAGACAATTTATGTCTTTTTGTCAGCAGAAGAAATATTTATGTTCTTGTTATTTTTGATTATTTCAAGGTTATAAAAATTTAAGCTGAAACGAAATAAATGTTGGAACGTATAGTATATATAGGAATCATTTTATGCTGTTCATGAAATAATCTTCCTGAATATCACTCGACCATGACAAATAGAGACTATTATTTTCTCTAATTCATCTCGAGTAACTTGTATTTTGAGACAATTTATTTCGACCATATGAACATTAATAATCAAAGAATATATCAGAATATTCAGATTATTAATGTTCATATGGTCTCATCAAATTGTCAAAATACAAGTACTCTTGATAGAATTACTAAGAAAATAATAGTTGGCTATTTGTCATGGTCTCGGGATATTACCTTCGACTATTCAGCATGGTACTTATACCAAGGAGCCTGTGCATCTGACAGTACTCTAAATAAATACAGCTTAAACGTCAAATTGAATCAATCGTGTTGAAACTGTTGAAGTGTTTGAGAATGGATCGGTTTGTAGGAAACAAAAACGAAGAAATAGATAGGGTAATCGAGACTACAATCCCTGATAATACAGCGAGGAGTAAAAGTAGCGTATAGAAACAGTTTACCAAATTTTGCGAGCATCGTCAATATGAATAGAATGAGACGACACAATTCACAAAACTGAATGATATTTTGAAAGATTGGGCCTATAAAATGAAAAAAGAAAATGGGCAAGATTATAAAGAATCCACTGTGAAGTGTATGTGGAATTCTACAGCTGAAACTCTTCAAGAGATGTATTTCAAGAAGTATAACATAAAAATAGATCTATTTCAAGCATGCGAATTCGAAAGAGACGGAGATTGCAGAAACATCAGGAAGAACGGAAACGGAGTTCAACGGCCTTAAGTATATATTATAGCTATTATTGACAAATGCGATAAAAAACTTCAATCTTCAAACAGCTTTGATTGAACATTTCAAATTTGAAATTCAAAATTATGGTAATGAATCAGGTAGGATAGAATACAACCCAATTTTCACGAAAACCTGTCAAGGAGGAAACTATAAATGCGCAGACAGCAAGTGGCTTACTATAAATGAACGAAACCCTCATCGCTGTACAGTTTGATTGTTCAGAGAATTGATTGGAACTAGAGGTCCACAGTCCACGTTTGTTCCTAACTCCAAATCCATTATGGCAAAAATAAAACTCGCCTGTTGGAAAAAACGAACTTTCAAAATGGACTAAATTGGGAGCAAAGTCTATTGGTTTAGATACCAATCAATTGAAAATTACAAACCATTCTTGCAGATCAACTGCAGTTTCTCAACTGGCAAAATCCAGAGTACCAGAGCAGCAACTGATTCAAATTACTGCCACGCTAGTACTTCTTCAATTCAACCTTACTTGCAGATGGATAAACAACTTCACCAGGGTATTTTGAACAGATTAAGAAATCAGAATGAATGTGGACCTTTTACGGTTAATACTGCCAGTTCTTCAAAAGCTGAACAAATATCACAAATTACTTACACATGGTGAAAATGTTACATACTTTGCTTCTCGCTATGCAACTGGTCTTGAAATGACTAATGGGTCGATTCTGTGTTTTTCGTAATAATTTACGAATCTGCAGCTTACGAAAGTTCTGTAAATGGGATTTTGCAGAATCTGTAACTGTGCGATTCTGTGATGTTGTCTGTAACTCACTGAAATACGGATAGACATTTGAACTACTGTACGTCAAATTTCGATATTTCTAACCTATAACTTAAGCCAAATAAAACTGTACAAAAATATTCCATTTGAATAAAGCTATACTATGTCACATAATCCTGTAAACAATGACTGTCTATCTAATCAAGAAAATAAAAAAAGGAAGAGACTGAAAAATACAACCTCAGAACAGTATGAAATGTAGCAATTGAAAATGACTATGCCTGCAATCAATCAATCCCACTATGAACCAAAATTATATATTTTGTTATAATAAACTGAATATATTTTACCAATTATAGTCTTCTTCTATGAAAATTCCAATAATTAAATATTGCCATTTGATTGTTCATTTTTGTTAAATTTTTATCAAAAAAATAAATAAACTGATTCCTGTAATGATATACGACAGCAGTCAATACACACGTAAATATTTACCAAATCTGTAACTGTTTTAAAGATTCCTGTAAGTAATAGTTGTACACAGAATAGCAATTACCCTGTAAAGTTACAGATTATCTTATAGACTTGCACAGAATAGACCCATAAGGCGCTTGGTTCTCTGCCCAAGGTCAAAACGACCAGTGACAAATGACAGTTTTAGGCAACGTAGCCACTCTTAAATGTATACAATGCAAGTACAAAACTTACTGTGTTGGATATTGTATTCAGCAATAATCTTCATAAATATAACACGACCTTGATAAATTGTCGAGTATTTTTATTGCTTCTAAATTTCTCTTGTATTCATTAATTTGACTCGACATTATTTTGGCATTAATAATCAGAGATGAAAGCCCTCGAGCTTCGCTTCCGGGCAATTATTAAAACCAAAATAATGTCGAGTCAAATTAATGAATACAAGAGAAATTTAGCAGCAATAAAAATAGTCGACAATTTATCAAGGTCGTGTTATATTTATGAAGATTATTGCTGAATGCAATATCCAACACAGTAAGTTTTGTACTTGCATTGTATAAACTTAAGAGTGGCTACGTTGCCTAAAACTGTCCTTGGGCAGAGAACCAAGCGCCTTAGTCATAGATAGAATAATTTTCCGAAAATTTTCAGTTAATTACTTACAATCCGAAAAAAAGTTTCACTTGCGACGTGGTTTCGTAAAACCACACATTGATTTTTTTTTTGGTATTTTAAATCAAAAATGATTGTAAGTCACTTCTGCTGCCCCATCTCTAAGATTACCTAAACTTAAATTGTTATTTAAATCGGTACAGTAGAAACAATAAATCATTACAATTGATTTGAATTCTAGACTTGTTGAAAAGTTTTTCAGCTGTTAATAGTCGGAAATTTTTCTTTCGAAATTTGATTAATTTCATTTCAAATTTATTGAGATTGTATCTCTTGGAAATTGTTTTAATGCGTCCTCTGCATTTCAATCACGCCCTGCTATTATTATTTAAATCGAATAAATTTAAAATTATAATTTTCAATTACTTTCAAGTACGGGATTTGGGTACAAATGCTTAACTAGTATTTTAGCTAGAAAAGAGATAACGAATTGAGAATTCTCAAAACCATGTTGAATGTGAAAACATATACAGGGTGAGTAACTCCTATTGATGCTGAATATCAAATAACCATTAAAAAGTGTCTGCTCCCATTGTTTACTAATATACTGGGCGAAATCTGAATTTCCTTTGGTCATCATTTTTTAACGGTAAGTCCGATTTGTCTCATATTTTGGTAAAATGTTACATCACTCTTTTTGTTAATTATTTTGGGAAATAAAACCACAATCTTTTTTATATTGTTTAATCCAACGTTTCGGTAGCGTTCCAGCTACTGTTAACAAAAACAATTAAGTTTTTTAATGCTGGTCCATATCTGTGTAAGGAGGGAAAAACTTGACTTGAGGAGAATGAGTGATTTGTAAAGATTGATATATTTAATTAGAATTTAACTTTTAATTACTTACTGTGTACTTACATTATATTTTTTTTTATAATATAGATAATAAAACAAATCTAAATGTTGAAAATAACTATTTACAGGACACTGGACGTGATGCCTGGATTTAATTGAACAGTCACTATGGACCTGGTCCAAGTAGGTTGAACAACCGAGATGACGTACCTGGAATTAGATAGAAAAACACTCTGAGTATTCAATTTGCCATAAATAATGATTAATTATTGACTAACGATTAGTATAGTTGAAATCCCCAAAATTAATAAAAGTATTAATAATATACAAGGTGCATCTTATGTGTTTGAACTGTGATTATGCATATCAGTACTAAAGTAAAGTTAAAACTTCACTTGATCAAAAATAAATGCCTAATAGTAAATATTTAGGGTTATTAGGAAACTCTCCCCAATGCATGTAAGGAATATGTGGCACAAACTCTCCACAAACAATATTATAACTACTGTAAGTGGCACAAACTCTCCACAGTACAGCAAAATAATATTACACTGCAAGTGGCACAAACTCTCCACAGTACAGCAAAATAATAATACACTGCAAGTGGCACAAACTCTCCACAGTACAGCAAAATAAGGTTACACTGCAAGTGGCTCAAGCTCTCCACAATACAGGGGGGTAGAAGGAGATATAGGTGACGTGAGAAGTCACCCTGTATCAGGAATGGACAAACCGCAAGTGGCGCAAACTCTCCACAGTACAGTATAGGCATGTGAGTTAAACTGCAAGTGGCACAAACTCTCCACAGTACAGCTAAATAAGGTTACACTGCAAGTGGCTCAAGCTCTCCACAATACAGGGGGGTGGCAGGAGATATAGGTGACGTGAGAAGTCACCCTGTATCAGGAATGGACAAACCGCAAGTGGCGCAAACTCTCCACAGTACAGTATAGGTATGTGAGTTAAACTGCAAGTGGCACAAACTCTCCACAGTACAGCTAAATAAGGTTACACTGCAAGTGGCTCAAGCTCTCCACAATACAGGGGGGTGGAAGGAGATATAGGTGACGTGAGAAGTCACCCTGTATCAGGAATGGACAAACCGCAAGTGGCGCAAACTCTCCACAATACAGTATAGGTATATGAGTTAAACTGCAAGTGGCACAAACTCTCCACAGTACAGTAGGATTGGATGAATAGGAAATGCAACAACAAATTAATGTTCTTAATAACGTTGAATATTAAAGAACTTCAAACAAAGTTATTATTAAAAATAATTAGCAAATATATATACTCTATGTGATAAAATATCTTTTAAATTCAAATATCAAATAACAGGCAAAACGGAATTACTCTGTGAGATAGACTCACCTATTTAACTCTTGACATGCACCACAATACACACTATATTTTATATATTTAAATTTATCTGGCTCAAGTGAACACTTTAGTTATCTTCTAGCAACTAAAACCCAAATCGTTCTTAAAACCTTTCTTTCCCCTTTCGTGGCCTCGAAGGCTACGTGACATTATGATATTTTACTTATCTATTTCAGACAATTGTCGAGAAATGCATTTCTGAAATATTAGGGTGTACCCATGATTTAATTTATTTTACTTGAAACGAAAACTATTTTAAGAATAACAGGGTGAGAAAAAAAATTGTCTTACAGTCGGCCATCCTGCGAGCATCTCGTCCCGAGATATCTACTAGACTGAAAATGGATTTCAGAAATCTTTGACATGTTTACCAATGAACTAAACTATCCATACAAGCTTTCAGTAGACATATGATTCCCTGCTGTGGCTCCTGTCTTTACTACTGCGTCGAAAATTAAATTCACAAAATTGCCAATTATTCAGGCGTGAAGACACTTATTAAGAACACAATTTGTCTAGTGAGGGAGTACTCCCCTATAAAGTAAAATATTCAGTCATTGAACAATATCCAATGCCCAAAAACTCGGAAGAATCTAAAAGGTTCTTAGCATTCTGTAATGATTACAGACGTTTCATTCGGAACTTCGCTGAAATATGCATACCTCTCGAAAAATTATCCAGGAAACATGTAAAATTCGAGTGGTCGGAAGACTCCGAAAAATTATCCCAAATATTAAAAACAACATCAATAGAGCCACCTTTATTAAAATATCCTGATTTCAGTAAACAATTTATACTGACTACAGATGCTTCAAATTACGCGTGGTCTGCATGCAATTCTTAGAAATACGAAGGTATAGATTTACCTATATCTTATGCATCGCAAAGTTTTAAGAAAAGTGAAATAAACAAACCTATAATTATGGAAGAATTGTTAGCTATCCATTGGAGAATTAATGACTTCAAGAGTTACTTGTATGGTTCTCCACAGTTTATAGTAAAAACGGATCATAAGCCGTAAACACATCTATCTCAATGACAGAACCCACTTCAGAACTCACAAGAATTAGACTAGACAGAAGAATATAATTTTGAAATACAGTATATGAAAGGAAATTCAAATTATGCAGACAGTATTTCAAGGATATCCATAAATGAATTAAAAGACTTGACATAGATAATTTTCACGTCTTAGCTATAACGAGGTCAAAAACTCGACAAAATAAAACTCAACCTACAGAAGAAAATAAAATAGTTTCTGCAAAAGTAAAAACAGATGTTCGCAAACCATCAGTATTTAAGTACTGAATAATTTAGAGGCGCATAAATTAGATATCGAAAAATGAATATATGTTATTCAACGCTTTACAACTGTTTTGAAAAATATTTTTCAAAAACAGTGACCGTGCAACTAAGATGAAAGAACTACTTCCCTGGCTATCTGCCCCGACATACATTGAATTACACTCCTAAGTCAAACGGGGTTGGTATATCTACAAGATTTAACCAACCATTACCAATACTGCAATTTGAAAATAACCGAGTTTCGCTAAGGATGAACATACGGATCAAAAACAGAACATTAGAATTAGAATTGGGTACACTCATTATTTCCCAAAGCTGAATACGATTTTGAATTGGGACAGCATACACTGATGATTTTAAGTAGCCCTAAAAACAAAAATCGCATGAAATGAAATCGAGTAATCTTGCAGGCCAATTGACTGGCCCTCGCCCTCGAATACATCGATTCCCGTACGAACTGTGAGTATATTGACGAACTACTCGACTAAAATGAACAGGAGAACCATCGTGCATGAACCAGAAATTTTGCCGTGCCATTAGGGAACGTAATCCATTATTAAATCAGGTATATTATTTCGCAAATCAACAATTAAGCAGTACAAGTTTTATGTACCAGTGCGAGAAGTGACTACTCAAGAATTTCTCTATGGCAAGATTTGACAATATCGGAACTGTTCATTTTTTTTTTGGACTTACCTTACATACAGGTACTTTAAAGTTACCTACCTTGCAGGACTATTGAGAAAAAAAAAACATAAGACTATTCTCCAGCTGTTTCTCACATTTAATGGGTAGGGATCGCTGCTTGCTAATAATGAGATGCCCATATGTTCCTGAAGTTAAAACCAATGAGCTGTCCCCAGATGGTCGTAATCAGGCCTATACTGGATCATTTTACTAATAAAATGAAGATAATATATTACCCATAAAAAAAAACTTATCCGTGGATGAATCTATGGTCTTGTGAAAAGGGGGACTTTACTTCAAGCAATATCTACCAAAGAAGCGGCAGAAATATGGGATAAAGTTGTATATGGTAATAGAAGGGGACGGAACAATTTTAGATATGATGGTACATACTGGCTCGAGCGATATAACTGGCGGAAAAGATCATGCACAAAAGATAGTGATGTATCTGATGCGCGAATGTCTGAATAACGGACATAGCTTATACATGGACAACTTTTACAATAGTTATTCATTGGCAAAAAAAAAGTTGCTTGATCAAATACCTTTTGTACAGGTACTCTCAGAAAAGCCGAAAAGATTTCCCCAAAAACGTTGTAGCTACAAAATTAAGAAAAGGTGAGACCAAAGCTATGTATAACTGCAATATGATGATTGGCAAGTGGACCGATAAAAGAGACGTCTTAGACATATCTACTGAATAAAAAAATGAAGTGGTAACTAAAAGCAAAAGTCAAGTATAATAAATAGTGGAATAGACATAAGGCATTCGTGATCAAATGATGGCTTATTATCCAACGGCACGCCGAACGTTACGTTGATATTAGAAAATTATAATACATGTGATCCAGTTGTATTTGCACAATGCCCATAAACTTTATAATAAGTACTCTGGTTAGAAAATGACATTTTACAACTTTCGAATGTCCGTATTAGAAAAACTATTGCCAAAACAGTCGCAATAAGCAGATGTACCTGTAAATGTAAACCATTTACCTGTAGAAATCGAAATTCTCAATGAACTTGGACAAACGCTTAGAAAATAAAATGTAGGGTTTGAGCTATGGACAAAAAATACGGAAAGATACTGTGTACCACTGCACAGCTTGTCCCGAGATGCCCGGCCTCTGCATATGAAATTGTCTTAGAGAATACCACTCATTGGAGACATAGGATTCTAGGGCTATAGTACCCAAGGGAGGATTTCTCTGAGGAGAATATTGTGGAAATATTATTAAGCATAATAAGGGCAACTAATCTCTTCACATAAACAGAGCAGCCAAGAGCAAAAAAAAAACAAAAAAAAAACTTAAAAGCTGAGGTGCCTTGGACTTGACACATTAGCAAACTCTTATACCAAACCATTGCCAACCTTCGGAACTTTGTAGTAGCGTAATAGATAGTGGCTTCCCCTAAATATCGAAAAATATCACGAAGTTCATCGACCTTTTGAAGCCAAACCGAAATCGATTGCACCCTACCCTCGAGGTCAAATACAGGTACAGTACCACATCCCCTCGGACCGTCTTGATAGGCCGTTCTCGTTCGGCAGTATTTTCGAGAAAAGTGGTCATTACAGTAGTCAATCGTTCAACAGTCATTCGGTGTCAAATAATCAACACGGTTTCTTCTTGGGGTAACAGATTCACTCGAACCCGAAGCCCGAAGCCTCTTGGGTTTCAATTGGTAGCGGTATTTTATTGCGTCGTTGGGGACCCATTTCAGTTGATTATTATTACTTTTGTGATTTATGGTAGAAATACGGTAAATAAATATTTAATAAAATAAAAACTCAAAGCTAGAATAACATTTAAAAAAATGGTGTCATCTCGGCATTGTAATTTTATGTCATTGAATTAATAAATCCAGGTCATCTCTATCCCACTTCTGATAAATTGTAAGGAGGGAAAAACTTGACTTGAGGAGAATGAGTGATTTGTAAAGATTGATATATTTAATTAGAATTTAACTTTTAATTACTTACTGTGTACTTACATTATATTTTTTTTTATAATATAGATAATAAAACAAATCTAAATGTTGAAAATAACTATTTACAAGACACTGGACGTGATGCCTGGATTTAATTGAACAGTCACTATGGACCTGGTCCAAGTAGGTTGAACAACCGAGATGACGTACCTGAAATTAGACAGAAAAACACTCTGAGTATTCAATTTGCCATAAATAATGATTAATTATTGACTAACGATTAGTATAGTTGAAATCCCCAAAATTAATAAAAGTATTAATAATATACAAGGTGCATCTTATGTGTTTGAACTGTGATTATGCATATCAGTACTAAAGTAAAGTTAAAACTTCACTTGATCAAAAATAAATGCCTAATAGTAAATATTTAGGGTTATTAGGAAAGGTGCAAGGGGCGCAAACTCTCCCCAATGCATGTAAGGAATATGTGGCACAAACTCTCCACAGTACAGCAAAATAATATTACACTGCAAGTGGCACAAACTCTCCACAGTACAGCAAAATAATAATACACTGCAAGTGGCACAAACTCTCCACAGTACAGCAAACTAATAAAACACTGCAAGTGGCACAAACTCTCCACAGTACAGCAAAATAAGGTTACACTGCAAGTGGCTCAAGCTCTCCACAATACAGGGGGGTGGAAGGAGATATAGGTGACGTGAGAAGTCACCCTGTATCAGGAATGGACAAACCGCAAGTGGCGCAAACTCTCCACAGTACAGTATAGGTATGTGAGTTAAACTGCAAGTGGCACAAACTCTCCACAGTACAGCTAAATAAGGTTACACTGCAAGTGGCTCAAGCTCTCCACAATACAGGGGGTCGGAAGGAGATATAGGTGACGTGAGAAGTCACCCTGTATCCAGGAATGCACAAACCGCAAGTGGCGCAAACTCTCCACAGTACAGTATAGGTATGTGAGTTAAACTGCAAGTGGCACAAACTCTCCACAGTACAGCTAAATAAGGTTACACTGCAAGTGGCTCAAGCTCTCCACAATACAGGGGGGTGGAAGGAGATATAGGTGACGTGAGAAGTCACCCTGTATCAGGAATGGACAAACCGCAAGTGGCGCAAACTCTCCACAATACAGTATAGGTATGTGAGTTAAACTGCAAGTGGCACAAACTCTCCACAGTACAGTAGGATTGGATGAATAGGAAATGCAACAACAAATTAATGTTCTTAATAACGTTGAATATTAAAGAACTTCAAACAAAGTTATTATTAAAAATAATTAGCAAATATATATACTCTATGTGATAAAATATCTTTTAAATTCAAATATCAAATAACAGGCAAAACGGAATTACTCTGTGAGATAGACTCACCTATTTAACTCTTGACATGCACCACAATACACACTATATTTTATATATTTAAATTTATCTGGCTCAAGTGAACACTTTAGTTATCTTCTAGCAACTAAAACCCAAATCGTTCTTAAAACCTTTCTTTCCCCTTTCGTGGCCTCGAAGGCTACGTGACATTATGATATTTTACTTATCTATTTCAGACAATTGTCGAGAAATGCATTTCTGAAATATTAGGGTGTACCCATGATTTAATTTATTTTACTTGAAACGAAAACTATTTTAAGAATAACAGGGTGAGAAAAAAAATTGTCTTACATCTGACACTAATGAAAAAATTCGACATCTAGACAATCAATAATATTTTGTTTAAGACGGCAAAAAAATTGTTGTCAAATTCTTAAAGTTTATTGAAAGTAAATCATATCCTTGATAAAATGTGAAATAGAGCGTGTACAAATTTTCAAAAATGTAAAAAAAATAATCACATAGAAATACTCGAGCGCATCAGACATTCATAGTGTAAGCCCTACGTCTTTCTGATAACCAAGACGGTTTCATAGGTTGGACGGTTTGTTAGTTGGGGTGGCCTTACAAAAGGGTTGGAAAAAAAGGACGCACACGAATAGCGCCAAAGTAATCCTCAGGTAGAATTGCAGTTATGGAAGGTCTTAATCTCTTGCCTGAATTGCGCCGGTTATAGGGATTATCGTTTTATTAGGAATTAACAAATCTTATTTAAAAGTAAACATTTCTGAAAATATTATGATAACTCCTAATTGTCTTCTAACAGGAGGAAGGGTAGCAAATTATATCAATTTTATTTTTAGTTTTACGTTTGCGTTTGAGCAAGGTGGTAAAGTTTAAAATCAATTAAGTATAAAAATGGACCAAACCAAACCAAACCAAACCAAATTCAAAATTTAGGACTGACTAGTGAATATAAAAATGGCAATATTTTGGCGCAGTTCGGACTAGGATTAAACCAAGTAAGCAGGTAAAAAAAATGGCGCAGTTCGGGTGAGGG
The DNA here is from genome assembly GCA_947563755.1 of Lochmaea crataegi. Lineage (NCBI taxonomy): Eukaryota > Metazoa > Arthropoda > Insecta > Coleoptera > Chrysomelidae > Lochmaea > Lochmaea crataegi. The sequence goes on along the minus strand of OX387427.1, from coordinate 32,927,367 downwards.
ATTATATCCTCAAGATAAATTTGGCGCAGTTCAGGTGCACCCGAAAAAAAATTTATTCGAGCGTGTCAGATATTTAGGGGAAATGTTAAGTGAACTCAAAAAATGTCCTATTCAAATGACTGACGATTTGGACGCGACCAAAACTCGTATCTGATTTTTGAAAATGTAAACGTAACCTTTAAATACTCGAGCACGTCAGATTTTTCTACGGAAGGTTCAGCTTGATGTACTAGTCGTCCTAGATTATAATCTTACAATTATAAGAACGAATTATGATAATCTGACAATTTTTTAATTTCTGAATTTAATAAAAACAATATATACATACAGGCTGTGAACGACAACTTTGTTATTTTAAATGTAACACCCTGTATATTATTAACTCTTGGGATTCTACATGAAATTTTAATGTCATTTTGTGTAGACCTTCACATTAAAAATTCTGTGTGAACATCCCTAATACCAAATAAAAAACATTGTCTGGTTGATTAGTAGGACGATCAAGGTAATTGGAGACATGTCGAAAACTTTTTTTCTACTACCGTGCGTAAAGTACGTACTTTAGACACACTTTCGAGTGCGCACTAGTGCGTAAAGAAAAAGTTCCAATTTGTATGTAGTTATACCTAGTCTTATAAAAATATAGTTAGGTATAATAAACGGATATTAAATCTGAGTTTTTTTTAAATCAGAGATTGAAACATATAGAATTTGGTAAAGTTCATCTAATAATTATTAGTAAATAATTTGGGTTTTGGAAAATAATAGAATAGGGTGCATAGGTAGGTACCTATAAGTTGGCTGTGAGTGACTGACGTTTCTTCATGCATTGAATCTGATATTTAAAATTTAAATTGAGATCTTCCGACTATTCCTAGGGTAAGCAAAAGTACAAGCAGACAGAACGAAACGTGAACGGTCAGAAGTACCGCCCACGAGATGCGTACGAAATTCGATCGTGTTAGACCTCAGAAATCTATTCTTTTTTGTCGTTTCAAGCGGTAAACATACGTGTACAGTGCCGGATTGAGTTAGTTAAGCTAGTGATTGAGTTTAAAAGTAAACTAAATAAACACATTTTGAACAGTCAAACTCGTGAAGTGGTCGCTAATGTATTTGAATATATGGAGGAAGAAAAAACTACAGGAGTGCTAAAAATTTAACTCGATAAGTTGTATGAACGAGTTATTGCTGCAACGGTGTGTCTGAATCAAGTATTCGAAGAATTATAAAAAAAAAAGGAAATAGATGCTGTTACCAAGGCATCCTTTACGTCGCCAAAAAAAACTAAAATGAGAAAGAGTCCTAAAACCGACTTAGACGATGCAGATAAAGGTGTACTACGTAGAATAATTGTAAATACGTTTACTGTTGACAAAATTGTGCCTACAATGCCGAATATTTTCAAAAAATTTAAAGAAAGAGGATACAGAGGAGGAACAGATTCTCTTCGGAAAGTAGTAAAATCAATGGGCTTTCGTTGGAGAAAAACAAAAACCAACAGAAAAATTTTAATGGAAAAGCACGATATTCATCAATTAACAGTGGCTTATTTACGTGCCATTAAAAGTTACAAAAATGAAATAAGACCGATTGTATATATGGATGAAACATACATTCACAGTACTCATACCTTGGGTACTTGTTGGAATGACAATTCCAATGAAGGATTAACAAGACCTGTATCAAAAGGAAAAAGATTAATTGTTGTTCATGCTGGGAATGAAACAGGCTTCATTGGGAATGCTAAATTGATTTTTAAGTCTAATACCACTACAGTCTATATACATCACGAGATGAATTATGAGAACTACAAAAAATGGTTGATAGAAAAGTTAATTCCTAACTTGCCTCCAAAGTCGGTGCTAGTAATTGACAATGCTCCTTATCATAACGTTCCTAATCGAATAGCAGGAAACAAGCTATGATAGACTTATAATAAGGTACCTGACAGATCAATTTTTAATGACTTTAGGAAATACCCATCTCGGCCCAAACCACTTCCAGGTAGAAACCCACGACAAATTTCAACCCCAAATCTATGCAATCAATTTCTTTGAATTATTATCAATGGTGGCAGAGTAATGAACACTGGTCAGTTATAGCCCGTTCAGTACAAAATCCGTTGCACGTCATCAAAGTGTCGAAAAAGAGACGTTCGTTTATATCATGTCATTCGATTGCTGCTGTCAATCCTCTGTCAATCACTATGTTAAGCCTCTCTAAACTCAATAAATATTGAAATTTATAAGTCGCATTGTATTAAAAAATAAAAATATATGTTTAAAGAAAGGTTTCGTAATTAATTTGATATCAAATACAGCTCGTAGGTTAATTAAATATTAAACTCAAACGAACGGCAGTCTCAGTTTAACATTATTAAAATTTTATATGTTGGCGACAGTGGACACTGTTGCCGCGTTTAAATTGCTTTATCGGGTAAAATTTTGACATTTATCAGCTGGTTTCTACAATTTTTGTGGTTACCTCCTACGTATTTTATTTCGCTCATTTAATTCTTTTTATTTGTGCGTTATTAAAAACTGTAAAACTGTTCTTATTGGAGCAAATATGCCGAAACAATTAACCAGCCGCTGCAAAGAACTTGTGGCTTCATTAATAAATTATTTTGAACAAGAACGTGATAACAATGGTCCATTGCTACCTTTGAATGCTGTAAGAGAGGTAAGTTAGCAGAGATAACATACGGAATTATTATCTTAATATATGTATATTGTATATACATATTTTTTTAGCGTGTAGCAGCAGCACTTAAGTTGAATATATCAACTGTGAGTAATATTTCACAAGCCGTGAAGAGTGATCAACGTTTAAAGTCGCCTCCAAAAAAACGTATAAAAAATAAAACTGTTAATAATACTGCAATAGTTAATACCTCCGCTATTCGTGATACCATTTACAGCATGTATGAATCAAGTAAGTATAACTTTAATATGTGTAATAATGTATAAGATATAAATATAATTTTTATATTCACTTTGTTATATCTAATTAACTTTTTTCATTATATTGTGTTTTATTGTTCATACTCAATGTATGTATGTATATTGGGGTAAAATTCACTGAGACCTAAAAGATCTATTCTGTCCTATTGTTCTTAATGCTCAGCAATAAGTATACCTGAAAATTTATTTACAGATCAACATGTAACTTTAGGCACATTACTAGAAAAATTGAAAGACAAACAATCATTCAATGGATGTAAAGTGTCTCTGAGCTGCTTACTAAAAGACATTGGTTTTAAATGGAAAAAAGATGATCCACGCAGAGGACTTATGGAACTTTCACATATAGCAGTGAAAAGGGTTGAATTTTTAAGAAAATACATACAAGAAAAAGAAACTGCTCTGTATAAATTTGTTTTTATTGATGAAACATGGATTTTCCAAAATGGTACAGTAGGTCGTTCATGGCAAGATCCAGATAAAAGGAGTGTCAAAACTACAAAAGTGGATAGTAAAAGGTATGTTATGAAAATGTATGTAAAAAAATTGGTATGTGAAATTATTTTTATTATAGATATATTGTACTTCATGCTGGGAATGAAGATGGGTTTATTAATAGGGCAGAAAATATATTTTCATCTAAAACTCAATCAAGTGACTATCATGGGGAAATGAATCAAGAACATTTTTTGAAATGGTTTAAAAACCAATTACTATTAAATCTAACTGAACCGTCAATTATTATTATGGATAATGCACCATATCATAGTATGCTATTAGATAAATGCCCAAACATTTCATGGAAAAATCTGATATTCAAGACTGGTTAGTGACACACAATATAGAATTCAATGAACAAATGTTTAAAGCTGAGCTTCTTCAAGTTGTAGCCCTGTAAGTACAAAATGTTTTTGAACAGCGATACAGCAATTTTTATGTAGGAATGCACCACAATTGGTTAAATACATTTAAAAATATTAATACTTGATATTATATTATTAATACTGAATTCTACCTAATAGGGATGAGTAGTACAGTCAATGAAAATTGTTTTAATTTTAATGTTACATTTTTATAAAGATAAATGAATATAAAGAATTATTACAGTTTCCTGTAAAATTGTTGTATTTAGTAAAGCGTGTTGCCAACAGATATCAAAGAATAAATTATATTATTCTACGCTTTACAAACTAAGTTTTGAAAAATATTTTTCAAAAACAGTGACCATTCAACGAAGAATGAATAAATGAATAAATGAATATATTTGACAAGAAAGTCATACAGTAAGGAACAAAGTTTGTTTTGTAAAAAATACTACTTATTCAATGTTTTTTTTTCAGAAACAAACCCCCAACAAAATACATTGTGGATGATTTGGCAGAACAGTATGGTCACAACGTATTACGTCTTCCTCCCTACCATTGCATTTTCAATCCGATTGAGTTAATATGGGGTATTGCCAAGCAATATTACAACAGACATATTGGTAGAGATGGCAAAAGTGAAACGTCCTGTTTAAATATGTGGTCAGAAGCCCTACACAGTATTAATCAAGATGTGTGGAAAAAGTCTATACAACATAGCGAAAAAGAAATTAACAGTTGGTGCAACAGAGAAAGGATATTAGAAAGATTGGAAATTGCTCCAATCATTATTGATACTGGTGATTATAGTGATACCACTGATGTTGAATCAACTGATGATGAATCATATGTAGAATGAGATGAATAATGATTTAATTTTAGATGCTACCATAATGTTTAAAAAGGTATGAACAAGATATATTCACAATCATTTAAAAATCTCCTAATTTTAAAATATTTTTATAGTTTATAACACAATCAATCTATTAGATCATGGCAACAAATCACCTAATCAAATTTTCTATGATAGTAGGGCAGTTCGAAAATGAAGAGATAGGAATTCATTTGAAAGTGGTTATGTAAAACAAATAATTTTTGATGGTAATATTGAACCAGCAGTTATTGATAACGAAGTTCGTGCAAGCAAGAAACAAATATTATGTAGTTGATGTATTTTTGTTCAACATTGTTTGAAAAAAAAATTAACAAACTAGTATTGTTATAATCTGTCTTGTGTAACTAATTTATATATTTACAATGTATATTTTTAATAAAACAATCGTAAGAGTTGTGGTGGCATTATTTATTAATTTATTTCATTCATGATATGTAAGATAACTAATTCAGGAAGCATTTTCTAAAAAAAAACGTGTATAATACAGGGTTTTACAAAAACTACAAAAAATTAATTTAATAGTTGTTTTTGAATTGAAAGGTAGCTCATCTGATTAATCGTTCTATTAGCAACAATCTCAGTTGCAGTAGAGGTTGGCAAGCTAAAAGAAAATAGTGAATATTAATTTGGATATATGGGAAAATGATAAATGAATCACCAATAAAATAATATGTATTTATAACAATTTTAATAAGTTCTGGATAAGCTGCTTCCAATATAAAACCATTATAATATAAATTATTTTATTGTTTACTCGTATTATCTACATACATATATAATTCAAGAAGTGCCCCAAAGCATAACGACTGGCCACAATTAGGGCAGAGTTTATATATAAAAGGAACCACATGTATTCTAACAAATATCTATGTATAGTCTCCCTCGGCACGTCTACTTTGTTGTAATAACTCAAGGTGATGTTTACTAGTCAATTAATAATTAAGCCTTGGAATTATTATACAAACTATTGTACTGAGTGTTGAATATATTATGCTAGAATTCACTTACACAGTGTAGTCAATAATTCGTATGTACCTTCAATCAGAGACTGAAATGTATTCGCTCTTCTTTTCTGAGCTGTGGTGGTGCTTGCTGCACAATTTTCTTTTGTTGTGATAAATATATCAGTATGAAGATTTATTTCACCAAAATATGAAACAAAATGACCTTAAAAAAGTGATCTAGGCTATCAGAATCTTACATCAGCCTTTCATATTGTAGTGACAACATTCTAGAAGCCAACTTGTAGGTAATTGCTATTGTAACCTAAAAATTATATTAGATAATTTATATTTAATTTTGATAAAATATTTTAGAACAAATAATAATTGACCACTTTATATTTTTTTCTTAATACTATTTCATATATATACATTTCAAATACTTAAATAATTTCTAACTAATTAAGCGTTGTGGTATAAGCATACAAATAAAACTTTTAACTATTTCATACATACCTTTTTAGTGCTAGAAATAATTCCATAGTTTTTAAAATAAGAATTTCTTAGTTAGTGCTGTACCTACTGTTAACATACAAATAAAAGTTTTATATTGTTTTATATGTAATTGAAATAAGTCGAAGTTTGTTTGCACACAATAACCTTCAATAACTAAACCTAACCTATAGCCAAATAAAAAGAAGAATATTTGATAAACTTCATTCGATATTTACTAGATTCTCATACTATTTCAAGGGCTTGGCAACATAGTCCAGTTATGACAGATGTGATGACGTGCAACGGATTTTGTACTGAACGGGCTATATAATACATTTATCCTGAATTGTCGAAAATAGTTATTAGTTTTATTTTGATTCTGGACCAGTGCGTGTAAAAACAATTTAAATTTAACTTCGGAAAATGGCAACATTTGTTCATCCAGAAATTAAAGAAATGACGAGTCAACGAGGAAAACCACTCTTAGTGATAAATAACTTTAAATTTAAACAACAAAACCGGAAATTAGTATAAAAATAAAAAGATTTCAAAGTTGTCTTATTTTAAAATATCATCATATTATCATCCATTTATATAACTTAATGTAAATATGTTTAAATTGTTGTAATATAGTAAGCTATTATATTTATATGTAGACATTAAAAAAATCTAATCAATCCGATTGAAGTGTATTATTGTAATAAAGGTGGAAAGAGAGGCCAGAAAAACACAAAAAGGTTATTACACGTTTTTTATATCGTTTGTGAATTTCATTTTCAATCTTCAGTAATGGAAGAAATTTCTTCTGAATCAAAAATTGTAACAATTGTACTTTCATATTTAACATTAATAAATAATATGATAACTAAAATGTCAGAGTACTATCTTAAATCATAATCCACTCCCATTATAACCTAAGATAATATAAAAAACTGTTTTAATGATTAAAAGGGCGACTGTAGAAAAAATTATATGAGTTTTTCGAGCGTAAAGTAAAATTGTCGCTTTCAAAAGATCGCCGCGCTCCGCTCTGCGTCGCGCGGCAACATTCTTTCTCAAGCGGCAAACTGTTACTTTACGCTTTAAATACACAAATAACTAATGTACAAATAATTTAATAGTATTACAAATTTTAGACAAATAAATAAAAATTTAAGAATACAAAATAAAATACAAGTAGTTCCAACAAGTGTACTCTGCATTTACCCTTAGTCCGCATCATCGCCCGACTCGTATAAAAAGTTTGCCTTTCTGTTTTCCGAATACTTTCTCTGTCTAACACTGACACGCAGCTCGAAGTTCTCCCACCGTTCACGTCTCATTCTGTCCGCTGCTGTACATATTTATTTTTAGGAAACTGATGTTACAGTAGAAACGCTGAAGCTTTTCCATCACGTGACTGTTACGTCAGCAATATTGTTCATATGAATTATGGAGGGTAGAAGGAAGGAGCACCATCTGAATGTATTAAAAAGTGTCCATCGAAAGGAAGCAAATTAAGGTGGCGCCATAGTAGCAAGTGGAAAGATTTTAAAAATAGCGCCATTAATTATTAGAGTAAGATACAAAATTAAAAAAGGAAATAATTGAGATTTTAAATACTGCATATTTCTCAACTACACAAGTCACGAAAAACACTAAATTTTTCAACCCAGTAAATTTCACTCAGTTTATAATCCTAAATTCACATCATTTCCATTAGCTACACGAGCGCCATTTCGGTGAATCTTCGAATTATAATTTGCTGTTTACAGGTGGACACTTTTTCAACTTGTCCCCCATACAAGATGGTGCTCCTTCCTTCTACCCTCCATAATATGAATTAAATCAAAACTTGTGTCAACTCAATAGGAATAATCGTTATGACTAATATTCCAAAGGTCGGCGTTTTACGAATTGGTAATTAAACAAGAAATTTAACTTTTTAAATTGTATTTATTTTATTTATATGGTTAACATCGACATATTTATTAAAACTATCGATATACTGGGCGAATAAGTTACAAAATCCAAAATTAATATTAACCATGCTGGCTTATTAGTGGAGAGCTGATTTTTTGTAGGATATCTTGTATTTTATATAAGTACATACAATTTATGAAGTTCATGAAACTGACGTAATGTTTAGTCTACTGACAGGGTGTCCTCTAAAACTTTTAAAATAACACTTTCTAAACTGATTATATTAGAACAATTTTTTTTGGATGGGCTATAGATTGTAAATAGAATAAGATTCCCACACAGCTTGAAGGTGGACGTTTCGATAAATATATTACCAACATCAGGGCAACACATCAAATGGAAACCCTCATATTAAAAGTAAAAAACAGAAATATCCGCAAAAGACATCAAAAATAAAATGTAAACACATATAGGTACTAGAAACGAAAAAACACATCAAATATGACAAATCTTGCTTTATAGTTCATCCATTTCGGAATCTGAGCTGTCTTCACCAGTATTTATTATCACTGGTTCAATATGTATGTTCACCAAATTTCGTTCTCGAGTAAACCAGTCTTCGATTATTTTTTCGGTATGCCTAACACAATTAACCCAAACATTTGCACTACAATTTTCCAATGCTTCTTTCCACATACTCAAGACCCTTTCATCGCCGTATCCGTCTCTGCCAATATACTTATTATAACATGTTTTGCAGTGGGCCCAAATAAGCTCAATGGTATTAAATTTGCAATGGTAGGGCGGTAGCCTTAAGACTTCATGACCATGTTCGTTCTATTAATGCTCTTCTGTTGTCTTCCTTTTTATGTTTAAATCCCAAATGTTTCAATAATACCAATAAAGAGGTATTTCCAACAGAAAGAATTTCCTAATTTTTTAGTTCATCATTTATGGTTGTAACAGTAACATGTTTCCCTAAAAAAATAAAAAAATTGAAATTATCATTATTTCAAACAAAAAAAAAGATTTTTTTATATTTACTTCATACTAAACTTGAACACAAATTTTTGATATTCAGATTTTTTTATTATTTGTACCAAATAATGTATAGAACAACTCCGTATGTGACATCAAAAAATGTAAATTATAAAACTAAATTGTGAAACACAATCTACACTCAGAACATTCAAATTGGTAAACATTTATGGACAGTACTCAACTTAGAAATCAGCACATGTAGAAACACATTCAAATTAAAAATATGCACAACTTTCTGTATTCTAAAGCTTTCATTACTCATAACTTCTATAATCGAACTTACGTTAAATTACCTTCTAAGATTTTCATATACCACACTATAAGCTGCTGGTGAAAAATCTCACTGTATGGATAATACTACATGCACTATGATGTGTAATCTTAATTATTAAGGTACTATGATTTCACTTCTCTCTTATTTAAAGTGTAAGCTGACTGTAATGTAAGGCTTAAGAACTCCCATGTTCTTGTATTATTGTTTCACATGTTTGTTTACTTACTTTGTTCATACATATTATATAAGGTATTCCGTACTGCCATTTTGGTTCCCTCGGGTAAATCCTCTGTTTTTAGTTTTAATCGAGGTGTTTGACTGAGTGACGTTGGGAAAGTTGGAATATTTTCCTTACTTTTTTTAAGGGAACATACCGTTCTCACAGATATTTTCAATGCAGTTGCCACTCTCTGAAATATAATATTAAATAGAAATGTCCTTAAATAGATGTTAACTTTAGTATAATACCTCCCGAACAGATGAAATAGGTTGAAAGGGTCCGTCGTTGTTTTTTTCCATCTCAAAATATTCAATCAAGTTCATAACAAACTCCTGTGCTCGTGAATTAAGCCACTTTCCAGGCATTTTCTGAAAATAACTGTTGGTTAATTTACCGTTACAAGTACAATCAGACACTTGATTCATGCAAATTTGAAAATTCTGCAGATATTTACAAATTGTGGAGAATTATAAATACTATTTACCACCAATAAGTAGTAAAATAAGCATTGTAATATTCCCGTCTCACGGCATTTTAGGTGTTATGAAATGTCAAAAGTTTACAAGTTGTTAATGTAATAAATTAGTACTTACCAATGTTAAATGGAATAAAAAGTCAAATTAGTTCTTACAAGAACTGATTTTAACAATTGATACACTTTGAATCCAAAAAATCGCTGAAAACAAGTCAGTAAACTAACCTCAAATGCGGTAGTGTCAAATTCAAGTTTTAGTACGATCAGTTATTCACGTTACGTCAATTATATCGTTGTCTCTTTTTACGATTACTACGGCAAATTTATAGAAACTATTACGTATAACTTGTAGTTGGTCTTGTGTAGAAGACAATCGATCGAACGTTGTTATGTTTGATTTATATTGATAGAAGAAGATAGAATGTAGAAAATATGTGTTGCATAAATCGTAGATTGGATCACGTGATGGAAAAGCTTCAGCGTTTCTACTGTATTTTAGTTTTAGATTGTTATCTTACAAAACGGAATAGGTAGGTACTTATTATTATAAAGATGGATTCCTCTGACGATCTCTCAGGAGATTATTTCGCAAATACTCCACCAAACATATTAGACGTAGCACAGAATGCTTCTAATGATTTATTGCCCCAAAAATATGTGAATTTATCTTTGCTTATATTTAGTGTCCAGCAAATTATCAACAGTAAAAGAAAATATATATAATTCTTCAGTTTTTTTTAATTACAATTTCGGTAGTAGAAAAAATATTGTATGCAATTCGTGTGTAAACTCCCTTTTTTGACTCATGTGATCGTCGACAATATTTACATTCGTCAAAAAAGGGCTACTTCACACACTTGTTGCATAAATAACTATTTTTGTATACAGGGTTCGTAAAAAAATGATGAAAAATTCAACTCGCACCACAACGTAATGACGCTTCGGGAAGCATAGTATCCAAGAAAATTGATTTCATGGTCACTACAACAGGCTTCACTTTCTTAACTTTTGCTTGAAAACAACCAAATTGTGTTCAATAGACCGTTTTAACGAAAGACATCTTGTGGTAGCGGCGATCGTTGTCCACCTATAGATTTATATGGTAATTAATAGAAGTTAACTGTAATTCTAAAAGGAGACTGTAACTTTGATCTTGGACAGATGTATCTAAGATTACGGGAACGATATATTTCTTCACTTTTTTTAGGGACTCGTCGAGATAACGAGGACACATATAGGTCTCGTATAGTGAACGAGTAAACAGTGACACTTTTAACGTAATTTTGTTAATCTACCAGTTCTGTGGGTACAGTTTCCTTTTAAAATATTACAGTTAGCCTCTATTAATTACTATATAAATCTATAGGTGGACAACGGTCGCCGCTACCACAAGATGTCTTTCGTTAAAACGGTCTATTGTTTAATATTCTCTTCACTGTTTGACGGCTAGGTCGGGGTCCATCTGGATATCTTATAGCTAATAAAACACATATTCTAGTAACAACTCCGTCACATTCACCATGTATTAAAAGTAAATTTAGATAATCTTCATTGTTCCTGTAATTCCAAACGAGCGATGCGATTGACTTCAAATAATGGCAATTAATACTATTTAATTTTGACAGGTAATTACACAGCCTGCTAAAATAAAAGAATAAATAACAGCTCACCCCTACGCAATAATACTATCGTGAACGTTATTCTTTTACCGTATGGCCCTGAAATAATTAATATTTTCAAACACATGTTAATATCTCGAATATCATAATAACTGCCCTCATTGTCGGCCTTAGAATTAGATAAATAAATAAAAATATGGTTGTTTCATTTTAAAAAATTAACTACAACCTTTCATCATTTTTGTACGAAACCTGTATATAAAAAAGAAGTTGTCGACATGTCACCAATTACTTTGATCGTCCTACTAATCAACCCGCCAAGATGTTTTTTATTTGGTTTTGGGGTTGTTGACACAGAATTTTCAATATGAAGGTCAATTTTTTATTAAGAACATTAATATGTCGATAAGTATAAATTTTAGATATAGGGTATTTTACACAAAGTGACATTAAAATTTAATGTAGAATCCGAAAAGTTAATGATATACAGTGTGTTATATTTGAAATAACAAAGTTGTCGTTCACTTTCGGTATAACAAGTGATATGTATGTCATGATATTTTCCATAAATTCGCCATAACTTGTTCTCCATTTACTTATGGCAATTTTTACAGAAATCGTGTGAGCAGTCTCCAATATATAGATAGTGTAAGCTCGTCGCGAAACAGCCCGTATATATGGAAAATTCTATCATATATTCATATAAAAATAGTTTAACTAGAAAAAATGTTAAAAATAAGTATCTTAATCTTCATTTTCACTGGATTTGTCTTTATCTTCGAAGTTCGTTTCGATTTGGTCAATTTCATTTTTTCAATGTTTTCGGGGAAAATTTCATAATTTTTCCACAAGTTTATTGTCCACAAAATACACATTTCACACTAACATCACTCATTAATGTAGTGCATATGGAACTTATTGCGTTAAATTCACAAATTTTTTTAAAAATACAACAAACAAACCAAATCGTTATACATCTACAAAAACGAATACGTCACACAGTATTGTGAGGACGGTGCGACAGAATGAGAGATAGAGAAAGAGTGAGAAAGAAAGAGAGGCGTGGAGTGGGAAATACACAGTTCTCAGCAGCTGTACGCTCCACACCCCATTTATCGCGATGTGAAAATCGTCAGATATTTTTTCCGTGATCCTTAAAGGATTTCCTTAAAAATGAAAAAAAAAATTAATCGTGCTTGAATAGTTCGAGGTGTCGTTTTTTTACAACATTGTGACTCGCCCATTTTCTTATGTCACGCTCACATCGTCAGAGTATTGAAATGTGCACTTTTCTGCATCTAATTAATTTACCTAGTCTTAATCGGACGCGCTCGAGTTTTTCTAAGGATCAACTTTTTTTTACTAATCTGATCGGCTTCCTTCAACACACGCCCTTATATTAAGGGTTCATATTTGGTGGGTGTACATAACACTGTGCAAGGTTTCTCCCCACATGGTTTTCTGACGCGCCTGAATAAAACGCAAAATCTCCGCTTGGGTTCCCCTAATATAAGTAAAATCGTCAGACTGAGGTAACGAAATTAAAAAATTTCGAAAAAAAAACTTATTAGTCTCAGACCTGCCGGAGTTTTGTGAACGTCATAGGACACTATACCGTAATTTCCATTTGACAATTTTAATTTGTGTTCGGAATAGTTCGGAATATGTTGACACGTCAGACAAAAATAAGGAAAATAGTTTTTGAGAAAAAAATTACAAATTTGACGGTGTCTGACATCTCTTTGGCAGCAACCTAGACGTCTGACAAATTACATTATCGGTGACCTTCAAAAAAGTAGTGTGCAAGTTTTCAGCCTGACGTATGAACATTTTTTTAACAATTTTTGTTTTCATTTTTGAGTCGTCGACGTGTGTTTTTGCTCTGATCAAAGTCCTCACAGATTCCACTTCCTGATGGTCTCTCCAACCAAATTTTATTGGAATTTGTTATAAGTAACAGCTAGTAAGATGTTTGCGTAATTCCAACAGAAAACGATACAATAGACGATCAAGAGGGACAATATTATACTCTTCTCAGCTTATAACATTTGGCTACTAATTTTTTTCTTTCATAACAATTGGAAATGGAAGATGCTGGTATAGTTCGAACGGAAAATAGTGGAAGAGGGATTTTTTAAAATTCAATTAATATAAAAGATATCTGTATTTTTGATCGTTGAGAGCCGTTTTGAAATTTTCAAACCGTTATCTGTTGAGATTACTTTTCAACTTATCTATATAGCAAGATGAATTACAGATTTTTGTTTGTTGAATATCTACGTAGATGAAGTCACGGGCGCAAGCTGGTCTTAAATAAAAATGTGTTCTTGCGTTTCTCAACATATCAGGCGTGACTGACCAAATCGCAAGTAAATCTTAAGTAAATTTTCAAAAGTTTTCTTATTGGTACCATTCGAAAAGAACACTGGATATTAGATCAATGAACCGTAAATTACGTTTAAAAGGCTCCACTATATCGGAAAATAACTTCCAACCCTATGCCGTCACTTTTGAACGGTACAGGTAAGCACATGGGAAAAATTGAATTTTCCAAGTGCAAATGAGGAATTACGACTAATTATTTTCTAATTGATAAATAATTTAAAAATTGACGAAAAACCTAGTGCCGTACAAAATTAGTCGTAACGGAAAAGTCATCATATTATATACTTTGCACGTAAGTTTAAAGTAATTATAATTTTTACCTGTATCAGAATTTGTTCATATTTTAGCCTTGAGAAAGGATTCAAATAAATCCGAAAGCTTGTAGTAAAAAAGAGTGACGGAATCCCCAATATATAGTAGATTGTTTTCAAACTAGCCGTCAAGACTACCTTTTACTTCTTTATATACAGATTGCGAAAAAGTTTAATAGGTCATATGATTCACACAATTACGACAAGTATAATATAAACAACACTTCTTGAAAGAGAGAGACAAGAATTGTTCTCTGTGTGAAACTCACAATTAGATCATTCCCTTCTACCAAAACAGGTGGGCGTGTGTTCATTATCCATCTTACTTTTGACCGTTGTGTGTTTTAGAGGGGACTGATCTAATTGTGAGTTTCACACAGAGAACAATTCTTGTCTCTCTCTATCAAATAGTGTTGTTCATATTAACCTTGTACTTGTGTGAATGGAATGACCTATTAAACTTTGTCGCAATCTGTATATGCCGCATCCCCCACAATAAAAGTTTGACCTAACTAGTATCGGCAACGAACTATTTCCTATATATATATATATATATATATATATATATATATAGGAGACGATTTATTTGGGGATGTGGATGTGGATGTTTATATATATATATTTGTATGTAGTACCACTCCGCGTCTGAACTACGAACAGTCCTACCCGGCGTCTGGCGTATACCAGGCGTATTAAAGGTGGTTAGTTTGACGGTATCACGCAGCGCTTTTGACAACATAAAGGTTTACTCAGCGTCATTTATTTTTAGCACATCTATACATTCAAGTACATTTTATCCGTTACTCAGCGTCATCTATTTTTAGCACTTCTATTCATTCAAGTACTTTTTATCCGTTACTCAGCGTCATCTATACATTCAGGTACATTTTATCCGTTATTCAGCGTCATCTATTTTTAGCACTTTTATACATTCAAGTACATTTTATCGGTTATTCAGCGTCCTCCTAAATATTATTATTTTTTGTTTAGTTTTCGTCGATGACTCAAGGGAGTATTAAAGGTGGTAAGTTTGACGGTATCACGCGGCGCTTTGGACAACATAAAGGTTTACACAGCGTTATCTATTTTTAGCACATCTATACATTCAAGTACGTTTATCGGTTATTCAGCGTCATCTATTTTTAGCACCTCTATACATACAAGTACACTTTATCGGTTATTCAGCGTCCTACTAAATATTATTAGCGTATGTTTAGTTTCCGTCAACGACTCAAGGGGACTTAATAAAGTACATGACCAGATCCATAATTTGATAGATGTGATATACCTGAGAAATCTCACTAAAGAAAATTAGTTGATTTACTAAAATTTAATAAAAGCTTTTTGTTTAAATCATATTAAGTTGTGGTTTTTACGAAGTGCTATGGAGTAAAAAAACACATGTTGAATATTTCTACTTTATTTAAAATACAAATCAGCCTTTTAGAAAATTAAAAAAATATCTCTTTGGACAAAACAAAAAAACATTAAATATAAGGTTATACTGAAATTTAAAAAAAACGAATTGAAATATTCCATGAGACAATAATACACTAAGTGGAGGATTTACCGGCAGTTTTCTTGCGTTCTTAACATTCGTCCTATATGTTTAATATTAAATATTTTTAAAAACAAAAAAAAATTGGTAAGGGATACTTATGTTTTTAAAATAAATCAATATTAAACATACAGGACGAATGTTAAGATCGCAGAAATCACGCAAAAAACTGTCGGTTAATCCTCCTCTTAAGAGAATTTGTGACCGCCTCGTTTAAACCATATCCAAAAAATTTATTACATGATGTTACTGGAAGACAACTATAGTATATTGTGCAACAAGGGGGGAAAGTTCAACTTTTTTCACGAGTGTGGAAGTTTGTGGCACGAGCCCTAAGGGCGAGTGCCGCAAACACACGAGTGAGAAAAGTACTTTCCCCACTTACTTACCAGTACTTTTTCTACAACTGCACAAATTTAAAGAATACAAGTAAAGTAACTTATTATTTATTTTTATAGTTAGTAAAACAAAAATAACACTAAAGCATCCCATCTCTATACTGTTAAATAATTTCATTTAAAATTATAGTTGATGGTGAAATTTGTACAATTTTGTATGGTCAAATCCGAAACGTCATTTTTTTTCACTAAATTCTCCGTTATATTAATTAATCTGACAGTTTCATGACTACTAAGTAGGTATTTAAAGATGACAGAAGCCTACTAAGTTTTTGTCCATTTTATTTGATTCTCCATATAAATGTATGTGGTATGGGCAAAGTGCCGTGAGAAATAATATTTCTCACAGTATGAGCAATATTTGGATTTGAAATTAAGTAAAGTATGAGAAATACGTCACTTTTCATAGCAGTTGTAGAAAAAATATCTTTATTTGAAAACTGAAAAATGTCAATTGGGTTTTTGAGTGCTATCGTTTGTGAAATGATTGAGATCAGTGATATCATCATATCATATTAAAGAGAGTATTAATGTGGATAATTATTTTTTCTACAACTGCTATGAAAAGTGACCTTACTTAATTTCAAAACCAAATATTGCTCATACTGTGAGAAATAATATTTCTCACGGCAATTTGCCCACGCCACATGCATTTATATGGAAAATCAAATAAAATCGACAAAAACTTAGTAGGCTACTAACTGTCATCTTTAAATACCTTACTTAGTTGTCACAAAACTGTCAGATTATATTAGAAGTTTTTAAATTCTAAAAGGTTGTTTCAATCGTGCTTTGATAAAAATCTCAATTTCCATTAAATATTAGTTTAACAAGTCATATACTTATTTATAATAAATAATATGGATACTGACAGTAGTGACGATTTTAATAATACATCATATAATATGCACCGTATATGAATCAACCCTCAACTTCTACTATTAATATTACGGAGAATTTGGTGAAAACAAATGACGTTCCGGGTTTGACCATACAAAATTGTACAAATTTCACCATCAACTATGATTTTAAATGAAATTATTTAAAAGTTTAGAGGTAGGATACTTTAGTGTTATTTTTGTTTTACTAACCATATAAATAATTATTAAGTTACTTTACTTGTATTCTTTAAATTTGTGCAGTTGTAGTATGCAACATGTGGGGAAAGTACTTTTCTCACTTATTGCACATTTTTAATTTAATATTTATTTTTAACAATAACCAATGTCACTTAAACTCATTTTTAAGGATGTATTCAAAATGAGACCCTTCTATGATGAGACATGTGTTGAAGCAAGAGGTCATTTTCAACACCTCTCACAAAATTTTCACAATTTCAATGTTATTGTGGATAATAAGTATTAAATAATTGAAAATGTGAGATAATTATCCACATCAATACCATCATTGTACTACTCCGTTGAATTTGGAATAAAAAACCATTTCGTTTGGACTAACTTCCATCCCCTATTCATTTAGTTTTTTAGTTCGATGACGTCACAGCTCAATAATCACGTCGCTG